>CAMRHE010000222.1:3000000-3420608 GCA_947044405.1 Leptodactylus fallax
TTATTAAGACGTTGGCCTGCTCACAGATTAGAGGCTAACATTTGTCTGGCTTGTTGGCATATATTTAGAATCTAGTCTTAGTCCATCTAAGGGCCTTCCCAGTCCTATGAGTACCACGTCTAGTTGTAATTTGGTATCTTTGATAGCTTTCATTAGATATCGGGAGGGCTACATCTGGTTGGCGATTTCCAGTTTCAACAATTTATATTCTAGATCTGATTGGTCTTTTGTACGTTCTTTTTTAAGTCAGGAAGCAATAATTAATCCCCAAATAGTTGTGTTCTGCGATGCCCAGTTTGCGGCGGGATGAGGGTCTGTCACTTGGTTATAAACGAAAAAGTCTGTCAAGGCAGTGGCAAATCACTGTTTAATACCTTAAGCAGATAGTAAAGATTCGTTTAGATACCAAGTATATGAGCATTTAGCAGGGGCCTGAAAGTCAAAGTTGGCAGCCACCAGGTCATGGTCAGACCATGCGCATGGGATGTGACGAGTGTATATGAGCATTGGGAGGAGTTGCACAGTGGCTAAAGCCCAATTGTTTCTAGTATGGTGGTGATGGGCCGGGGAAAAGTAGGTATAACCTTTATCATTCTTTTTGAATTCCCTCCATCACTGTATTATGTCAAGGCATTAAAATGTCTTTCTCACATCACCTTTAGATTTGGAAGACAGATTGTCTGCCAGAGGTGAGGACCTTTCCAACTTGGAATTGAAGGAGAATATTATCCTGGACGGAGAGTCTTGGTCAATAGTAGCACACAAATCATGAAAAAAGGCACAGGCTGTTCATTCGGAGCATATGAGTTAACCAGGTAAATCAATTGATCATAAAGACCCCAGAATACAATGATATACCGCCCCTAGTGATCATCATTAACTGTTTCAACCTGTAGAGGTGTGGGGTTTTTAACAAAAATGGTCCCCATCTGTTTTTACTGTGGCAGGGAGAGAGACCAAAAAGGGTATATCGGGAGTGGAAGAATTTTGGGTAAGACTTGGGTGTAAAATGAGATTCTTGGATACAAATAATGTCAGGTTTTAGGTTATCATATTGTAGAAAAGGTTTGTGCCATTTCTGTGGAGACTTAAAGCTCCTAACCAGTGGAGGAAATACCACTAAAGCAGCCAAGCAGCCGTAGTGGTGGCTACAGGGCCCATGCTGTTTTTTTTTTTTTTTTTTTAGTAGACCACTACCTGCTGGACTACTCCAGCAGATAACGGCCCCTATTTACTTACCCACTCCTGCCTATGGCTGCCTCCACTCCCCCTTCAGCCGTCCAGGGGGGCCCATGCATTCCACATCACATCATTGATGCTGCACTTAGAGTATTTGTTCCAAACAAGTTCAAAATGAAACTGCTATTATTATAATCTGGGGTCTCTTCAGACCACAGAGTATAATAAGCAGAGGACCAGGGGAGGCGATCTAACATAAGAAAACAGTTACTCACCTCTCCTGGGCTCTTTCTTCTTCAAGCCTCTTCAATGACATCACAGACTGGTCACATAGGTTACGTCGGTCTTATTATGCGTTATGATGCAAGCGTGACCAACATGACCACTGAGGCCTGTAATTGGCCTGTGACGTTATTGGAGAGACCCCAGAGTATAATAATAGTTCGTTTACAGTGAACTCCAAAACTTTTGGGGTCAGCCAAACTGAAATTTTTGCAAAATTCGTAAACAACACCATAGGGGGCCACTATGAGACATTGTATTGTGTGGAGGGGCCACTATGAAATATTATACTGTGTGAAGGGGCCACCATGGGACATTAGATTGTGTGGAGGCCATTATGGGACATTATGCTATGTAAAGGGGCCACTGTGGGACATAATACTGTATGGAAGCTAGTATGGAACATTCTACTATGTGGAGGTACCACTGTGGGACATTATACTATGTGGAAGGGCCAGTATGGGATGTTATACTGTGTGGAGAGGCCACTATAAGACATTATACTTGATGAAGGAACCACTGTGGGACACTATACTGTGTGTAAATGTAGCGTTATACCATGCAGAGGCCAGTAAAGGGAGCAATTTGCCATATGGGGGCTAGTAAAAGAGGTATTTTACCTTGTGAAGAGGAAATGGAGCTCTATGGCGTGTGGGGGCCCGAAACCAAAAGTCAAAAGTTTGCTGCTGCCGCTCTCATTATGGGAAATGATCTTATACATCATGAGGGCAGTAAGAAAATGTATCAATCAGTCTTGGGTACATAACTTAAGAGAAAACAGAGATCCCCAGGGAAGGCATATACAGTAGGTCAGAAAAATGGTGTACTAGGAAGACAGAACAGAATAAAAAAACTACATAAACAAGAAAACTAAGTAACAATGGATTCAGCAGGTAGTGCCCACCAGGGAGCAACAGTGTGCCATAATCCCTATAACGCCATCGGCAATGCGTTAGCCATACTAAACTAAAGAAAAAAACATTTTTGTAATTCCATTAAGGACATCTGAGAGTACTATGTAAGCCTGGGACCAGTGTACAAACGGACATAACGGTAATACATCTAGTTTGCATGCCTGCAATAGTTAACAATATCAAACAGTCAGATGAACTGAGCCATAGTCAATCAAATGTAGATCATACCTTGGGATCCATCCATAGGAAATTCAGGAAAGACCAGGGAATCAAGTGTCCAGGGTGGGCCCTGGCGGTCTAGAGAGTCTGCCAGTGGTCAGAGAAGGAGGAGGAGCAGATGGCATCCTGATGGAGCAGGAGAAGTAGCACCACTCCAGCACGGCAGCAGAGGTGTACAGGTGTGACTGGGCCCAGAGTCTGTGCTGAGGCCATAGGTGGAGTGTGCAGTGTCTGGCAAGGTATTGCCGAATGTCAGAGTGAACAGCCGGACTTCCAGTTGGGGAGGGAGCTCAGGCATGGTCCTGGCTTTTACCTGGTGAGTAGCCGCAAGGCCAAGGATTGTAGAGAGGCCTTGGAGAAGCGGGGAAAGAGGTCCAAAGTATACAGGGGGTCACACAGATTGCTGTAGCAGTCAGGGGAGTACACTTTTGGGAAGTTCAAGGCCTGCCGCATCAAGTTTTAAACAGTAATGTTGGAGCCTCAAAGTCGTGTGTCTGCTTAGCAGCACAGGTTGTCAAGCCCAATATTCACATTTTATGAGGTTGGACAAACCCTTTAAAAAATTTACTGATTTTTTTTTTTTTAATTTTGCCCATGCAAGGCCTCAAAACAGTTGGCCAACTTGACTCTGCTGAGAAACTGCTGTTGACTTTGTTAGAAGTTTTCTTGCCTTGTACTCAGAGAACATTTAACAAAGTGCTGTACTGCATGGGGTTATATAAGGCAACAGGAATAAAGATTTCTTGTACAGCCACTCATCAGTATGTACTTATTTTTTCTAAGATCGATCCAGTCAAATCACCCAAGCGTAGTGCAAGAACATAGAAACGAAAAATCTATGTGAATTCCCTATAGCAAAGTAATGAATATAATCAATGTCATAAAATGAACTGGCATTTTTTTAAGAACCGAGTCTTTTGAAGCCTGAGGCTTAGACATTAGGGAATTGAAGAAAACTAGTTGAAAATGAATGATGAACAAGCACACTAGTCCAGTACTTACAGATCAGACTAACTTCATTACAGTATTATTTATCTGCATTTCTATTTTATGTTTTATAGAATTTGGTTAAACAATTAATATACAAGGCCATATATAATAAGAGTCAAGAACATTAAATCTAACTTACATTTTTACCTACAGTGCATAATAAAAATATGAATAATTACTCTATTATGACAAGTTGCCTTGACAGAAATGGAAGAGAAGCTTTGTTATTAGAGTGAAATGTATTGAAGACCAAGGCCAGCCATGGTGTAGTGTCCAAGCGCTCAGTAACTGAGCTTTTCACTCAGTGTTGTATTATATCTTAAAGGGGAGTTCCAAGATCTGAAAATGGATAGGATAGACTACAAATATTAGATTGGTGCAGGTCTAACCGATGATCAGTGTTTGAAGATGGCAAAGCACTTGGCTGGTGCTGTAGCAGCTGTTTACAACAGTCCATCAACCTGCACACAGCTTGCTTAGTAGCAGTAGTTTGGAATATTACTTCGTCCAAGTGAACAGGATGAATCTGCGATACCCTTCAACATTGGAACTAAGTAGACACTGTGCATTAGACAAACCAATGTAACTGAACAGCATTGATCCTTCAAAAAGATCGATAGGGGTGCTGAGAGTTTGCCCCTCATGATCTTATGTTGATTGTCTAATCTAATGATTGGCTATCAATATTGTGTTCCAAGAACCCTCATATTATCAATTTCCTAGATATTGATTATAGTTGACTTTGCAGTTTATGTAGATAACACAATAACTTACAGGGTAAAACCAATCAAAATGATGCTCTGATATGCCACATATACATGTGAAAATATTTCATTGGTGAAGTCTGTGATTCTGGACCACCACAGATTTTCTTCAAAGAAAGGCTCTATATAGCTTATACACCTCTGGCATTGCTCAGAGATTTCTGTTACAAAAAATTTGACAGTATATTGTAAGCAAAAGTGACAGTCAGTAGCAGTGTTCAGTGTGCTTAGAATGTTGTGTTAGATTTCCTGAGCAGCGTCAAATGGGGTTGAGTGCTTTATTGAGCCTTGCCATTCTGAAATTCGGTACTGGTAAAGGGTCAAAGACTTCAACAAGTGCCCACACAATTACCAGAATTCCGCCACACCTGTCCTGCAATCACGTGGAGGAGGGGGGGACCCTTTTAGTCATGATAACCAGCGCCAACAATATAATTGATGGAGTTGGCATCACTATGAAAACAGTCTGGGACCAGATAAAGATCCTCAGGTTGTCTTTTGTAAAGCCCTGTAAGGGGACACCAGGTATGCACAGACACAAAATCCTGGAATACATAAGTATGTCAGTACAGTATATTTTAATAAAAATGGGAGAAAGTGCACACCTTTTTTTAAATTAAATATATTTTAGAAAAATAATAAAACATATATGCAAAACTAATCTCCACATACCATATTTGGCATCCACATAATCCTGAATGTATGCACTATAAATGTATACATGTATTTATTGTATAGGGGAAAATACATGGAATAGTGAGGTTTATTTCCTTGTCCCTCCAAAAATAAATGAATAAAAATTGAATGCTACCATTTATGTATGCCCAAATGGTACATGTAGAAACTACAATAGGTTCAGCAACAAACAAGCACCATATTGTGCTAATACAAGAAAATAAATTGCTAATTCTGGAAAGGCAAGGGAAAAAAAATCCCCAAAAAATATACATAGATAATGTATATGGATAAGGATAAGGGCCAGTGGACAAGCTACAATGTACAAATTTCCTATTTCAGCCAAAAAGCTTAGCAATCATGAGATGAATATTACAAATAGGTTTTATGATACATCTCAATATTTAATAGTCAATGTTTTATATTATACAATGTTCTTAAAAGTTATCACCAAGTATTTATTTATTCTTCCTATTGGTTTAGGTCAGATTTTGGAAACTGAAAGCCTGCTGTAATGGGGGCAGGGAGGATAATGGTCAAAGTGATCTGATGGCTGTATTGTTTGTGCTTATCACGTACAAGCTGTCCAGACTCCATCATGTACAAGAGTTAACTAGATAGAAAGAGTCCAAAGTATCTGACCTTTTGCCAGTCAACCTCAGATTCACGTTCAGGGCTGCACAATGTAAGTGCTGTTAAACATGGAACAAGAAAATATCTTCAGTGTAAACGGGCAGAACTTTCATCACAGTGCATTTCAGTTCAATTGGTAAATATTTCCAGGTGCCCAGCTCTAATTTTAGGAAGGTCAGGTTTGCAAAGGTTAAATAGCAGTCAGGATTTCCATAATTCTCTATCAGTTTGATAAAGGGAATGTAATTAAACTCAACATTCTTTCAGAGATTAACTCAAAGGGCCTGCATTCTCCACTCCATGGTCATTTTTTCCTTTTTTTAACATTTTCATAATTGCTGTTGTTCTAATCCATACCACACTCCAAAGATAGAAGCAGTTTTATTTAAAATAGACATGGAAATTTTAAGCCAACTCTCCTCAATGGAGATGACAAATATTCAAACAGAGGCAATGCATTTTTAGATAATTTTTGACCTTTTACTATCATGAGTAGTAAATGGTTTAAACAAATTCAATGGGCCAATGAAAACACCATTTTAAAAAAAGCTGTATAAATAGAAAAGCTTTTATGAGTGGCCCATCGTAATATTTTTGCTTCCAAGGAGCCTTTGTTTCAGCAGATCATGTAAAACTCGTCTTAGTCATCAAAAATGACTTTGACAAGTGAGTTTGTTCAGCTGCCTCTAATGTCGTTCTTTTCCACCAATAAATTTACAGTAATCATTTCACCCCTGTTATTACTCATGGTGTTTTTGGTTCCACATACACAGAACGGCTTCTTTTCAAAAACTCTGAGCTCATAATGCTTCACATATGTCACATGAAAATTATTACCATCTTATTTTTGATATATGACAAATTCCCAATTTTACTACACATGGGTATCATGTTCATGTTTTCTGTTATTACTACATATACTGGTTTTTGAAAGTCATCTACATAAAAAAAATACTAAATTCCTCTTTCTTACAAGTGTATAGTACATTTTCATATCTTTAAACACAGCTTAAGATTTATACATTTGTATACTTTCTTTACAAACATCCTAAAATGAATCATTTTATTTAGTTTTATTATTTTATATATTTTATTACATCCTCTTACTCTTGTATTGAAATTTTTTGTCCGTTTCTGAATAATATTTGTTTCTTCCGTCTGCTTTTCTGATCAGACCAGCAGCCATTACAGTAGCATTAACAGTCCTCAGCAATCTTTCTAAGACTGCTACATGATTTGTATGCAGTGATACTCTGCTACTCTCCTTTTTCCTATATCACTGCATAGCTCAGCAGATTTACCATTCGGAATTTAGGAAAATAGGAACCTCAGTGACAATCCTAATGGGAGCTGCAATGATAGCCATTTCCTCTTGTCACTTTTGGAAAACACAGAGGATAAAACAGCTACAACTATGAAGCAGATGAATAGAGTATTAAAATACTTCATACATGACAACATAAGGACTGATAATATTTGTAGTGATTTTCTGCACATGTTGGATTTTTTAGGCTATTGGTAAAATGTTTATTAGTATTTTTTGTAATCTAAAGTGGTTTTCTGGAACTAAAATAATGATGACCTACTGTATCTTTAGAAAAGGCCATCAAATCTATGCGGGTCTGATACTGATGACCCCACAGATCTTTTAAATCTGCCTAATACAGGTGCATCTCAATAAATTAGAATATTTTGGAAACGTTCATTCATTTCAGTGATTTAGCAATACAATTCATAATCAGCGTCTTCCATGATTGTGTGTCCTACTGAACCAGACTGAGGGACCATTTAAAGGCTTAGGAAACCTTGGCAGGTGACACACTGAATTTACAATACTGAACTTTTTCACAATATTATAATTTTCTTAGATTTTGGTTTTCATTACCTGTAATCCATAATCAACATTTACAGAAATAAAACACTTGAAATAGAACACTCTGTGTGTAAAGAATCTAGAAAATATAGGAGGTCACTTTTTTATTTTAATTACTGAAATAAATAAATGTTTCAAAGATATTCTAATTTATTGAGCTGCACCTGTATGGTGTAGATCCCCTTGTGCTGCCAAGCCAACTTTCAAGACCTCTGAAGGTGTCCTCTATTATCTGACACCATGACAATACTAGCAGATCATTTACAACACAGTTTAGGTAGGTGGTACTTAATAACATCAGCATGAATACTAGGACCCAGATTTTTCAACAGGACATTTTACAGGACAGCACCAAGCTGTCTAAAGGATGTAAAATAAAACAACCAGGCCACCTTTATTGCTTCACAGTCCAGTTTAGCAAACTGTGATGCACTGTGTGTTCTGATACCTTTCTGTCATAGCCAGCATTAACTTTTTCAGCAATTTGAACACTTCTGTGGGATTAGACCAGACAAGTTAGTCTTAGATCCCCTTGCCCATCAATGAGCCTTGGGCACCCAATTTTGTCCTTCCTTGGACCAATTTTGGTAGGTGCTAACCATTTCATAGTCTGGAGATGCTGTGACCTATTTGGTTCATGCTAGCCACTGCCATTTTGGAGGTACTGTTATCTAATTTGTCTAGCCATTGCAAATTGGATCTTGTCAAACTCTCTTATATCCTATCACTTAACAATTTTACCTTCTTTAAATGTAAAGGGTCAAATTTTTAGATAGACCATCATTTTAGCTTGGTGGGGTTCTGACTCTCTGCACCCCTGCTGATCAGCTCTTCATAATTTACACTGTGTACCTCAGTTTGCAGTGCACAGAGCTCAAGCAGCATTTAGTGGCATTTATTGCAGCATTGTCCCATTCACTTAATTTGGTGTATATTGATTGTTTTATAATTAGTGCTGTCTTTATGTGACCACAATCACCATACATTGACTAGAAAAAGGGTAACAATATTTTGAACTTTTGACTTTCAGGCTCCATATCTCACCATCCACTACAGCTTCGAACGTGAGACTAACATCGTTTTATAGAGAATCATCTTGGCTATCTCATACATAAATCTGACTTGCAACTATTTAGCATATGATTAGTTATGCAGATCCTTGTCATATAACTGTATTGTTACTGTTTTGCTCCTGGTGGTGGAAGAATTTTTTTCTTCTTGTAAACTACAAATTACAACCTGTTCTCACATTCCCTAATAGCTCAGTGTGTTATTAGGTTGATTCTCAAGTGAAAAGTCACTGGTTCAAATTGAGGATCAGCCGTGAAGAAGCTTTCCCACTGATGAGACAAAAGTCAATCGACTGGGCTCTGATGGGAGCAAATGGGTCTGAATGAAACAAGGGGGCTAATGGATTGAGAAATTGAAGGAACTGTCAAGTTTGGTGGAGGAAGCCTGATGATATGGTGTTGTTTCACAGCCAAAGGCGTTGGATACTTCACCAGGATTGATGGTGGTCTCAATGCTGAGCTATATGTGAGTATCCTACAAGACGAGTTACTTCATACACTTCAGCATTATGAGTATGAAAAGGACGACATAGTGTTCAAGTAGGACAACGACCTGAACCATGCATTGAGATTAGCGAACAAATGGTTCAATAACAATGAAGTAGAGGTGCTGGATTGGTCTCCGTAGTCTCCAGACCTCAACAAAATTAAACACTTGTGGGTAGAATTGAAGAAAAAGCTTTATTCGTACCCAAGTGAGTCGACCAGTATGCATCAACATTGGGAATGAATAGAAGAGACCTGGGATCAGATTTCAGTCGAGATGTACTTGAGCATGCCCAGAAGGATTTAGGCAGTGTTGAAAGCCAACGGTGGATTTACAAAATAATAAAAATTATAATTTAGATTTTTAGGAGCAAAAAAGTAACAATGCAGTTACATGACAAGAATCACCATAACTAATCATATGCTAAATAGTTGCAAGTCAAATTTATGTATGAGATAGCCAAGATGATTGTCTATAAAATGATGGTAGTCTCACATTCGAAACTGTAGTGGATGATTGAGATATGGAACCTGAAAGTCAAAAGTTCAAAACATTGTTCCTTTTGTTCATCAGTTTAAGTACTGATCATGAAAGACCATGAACTGCCCCAATGCCAATCTACCCCAAAATCTAGAGTACTTCTTATAATATAGTATTCTTCATGAAGATCTGTCAGCTCTCCCGATCATGCCTGTTTAGTTCATAATTGCATTTCTCATAATACACAAATTCTGGAACTTCTTTTGATGTTGTGGCATTCCTCTTTTATTCCTACAAGAAATTCAAAATTAACTTGACAGCTGAGTTTTGGGGTGTGTCCATGCACATTCCCCCACTGTCCAATCAGTGCAGACAGTGTGAGACTGTAGAGACACACCCCTTTCAGGTTTTTTCTAGAAGGAAAAACAGAGGAACAGCACAACACATGGTATAGTTATAAGGAAAGATGCTCTGGAATCATTTTGTGGAAAGTACAATAATTTATAAAAACATATTAGAGGAGGTGACAGGTCTATTTTAAATAATACATGTTTGCCTTGCCTTAGAGTAGCTGGTGGTTTCTGTTAGTATATTGTCGATAGAAAATTAATTTCTAACCTTCAGGATTTGACCTTGCTAGTGCCTTGAAATAAAATCAAGCTATTTATTGTGATGAAAAGTAAGCAGAGGTGGAATTTTTGTTCAGTCACCCACAATTAATGAATCACTGTGGTTTTGCTTCTTTGCTTGTCAGTCAAAATTAAGCATGTGATTGCCTTATTAATAGAATATATGTGTTCATTCTCCTTACTAATGATTTTGTGCAGCTCAGAAACAGAGGGATTTTCATCATATCAATAAAAGTAAGAGACCAAAGGAAACAAAGGTTCATTAAATTTAGCTGCTTATGAACAAGGGGCATTGAAGCTGCAAAGATAAAACCTGAGATTGTGACCTACAAAAATTTAAAGGAATTATCTCACAAAGACATGGCCTTCTTCACAACATACACCATTTTGTAAATACTTTTTTTCACACATTTCTGGTTGCATTTTTTTCCATTTTTTTCCTTTCTTCTCTAGTGTTTTTAGGCTCTATAGAAAAGCTTATGTGAAAGTATCACATGAAAAGTATACAGTATACGAAAAGCATGCCAATCCCAAAAAAGCAATCAAAATGCTAGAAAAACACTGTGTGTGTGTCAAATTTTTATAATTTCCTATAGGTATTTAAGTAACATTGGGTCAGAGAGTTTTTGATCTACAAAATCACATTAACAATGGCAATTCACAGCATGTGAAATTCCACATGCTGTGATCTTCAAAACCACATGCAGCTTTTCTCCATCTTTTTTTCCTGAAATGTGTGGATGAGATGAAATTAAGTCTCCTTCACCTTGTTGGTGCTGTAAATCACAGCTTTTTTTTTTACAATGCTTTTCTACAACATCGGACCTTAACCTTGAGGCTGGGGCCCCACGTAGCGTAAAAGCAAAAACTGCGGTGTCTTACAATACCTGCAAAGTGGATGAGATTCTGGCTAATCCCATCCACACATTGCAGAAAAAAATCCACAGTGGACATGCTGCAATTTCAAAAACCGTTGCATTTTTTAAATCGCGGCATGTCAATTATATCTATGGAAACACTGCGGAAAAAAACGCAATGCGATTCTGCCGCAGTCTTTTCCGCAGCATTTATTTGCTGTGGCCCACTACGTGGGGCTTTAGCTTAAAGGAGTACTTCACTTTCAGTTAATAAATATAATTTTTTAAAATAAAAAAAAAAACTATACCCTTATTCACTATACTTTCTGTTTCAACTCCTCATTGTTTAACTCCAGGGAATGAATCCACACCTGCATGGAAAGCTAGGTACCCCTACATACTTGCACCCAGTGTGGAATATTGTACTAAAACTCACAGATTAATTCCTACTACTACGTGTCTGTCACATATAATCATTAACCCCTTCTGGACATCCGGCGTAATACGGCAGATGTCAGGTAGTTAAAAATGGTGGCCGCCACCATAAGCACCGGGTCTTTGCTGTATTATACAGCAAAGATCCGCCGCAAATGCCCCCGCCGCCTCGGTCAAAGCTGACCGAGATGCCGTTTTCCCGGCGGTGCATGGGGTGAGACCTAGGACCGGCAATCCATTGCCATGACAGCTGGGAGTCTATTGAAGGCTCCAGGCTTGTCTCACATTACTTCTAGTACAGGCTGCTCTATGCAGCCTGTATTAAAAGTGCCGATATTTTGCAATGCTTTAGCATTGCAATGCATTGCATTAGTGATCAGACCCGTAGAAGGTCTAATAAACACAGTATTAAAAAAAAAACTAAAAAAAATTTAAAAGAATTAAAAATTCAAATCACCCTCCTTTCCCTAGAATACATATAAAAGTAGAAAATTACTGTGAAACACATACACATTTGGTATCCCTGTGTCCGATAACGCTCGGTCTACAAGCTTATAAAAATATTTTTTCAGTACGGTGAATGTTGTAGCAGGGAAAAAAAAATCTAAAGTGACGAAGCGCCGGTTTTAAGCAATTTCGTCTCTGATAAAAATTTTAATAAAAAGTTTATCTAAGCAATAGACATTCCCCAAAATAGTATAACTAAAAAGTACATCTGGCCCCGCAAAAAAGACTCCCTTTGCATCCCCGTAAACAGAAATATAGAAAAGTTACAAGTGTCAGAATATGTCCACTTTAAAAAGAATGGGGTTTTTTTGCAAAGTTTTGACTGCACAGTGAATGCTATAAAAACGAAGCCCGTAAGAAAGTTGCACAAATGCACTTTTTCTCCAATTCCACCCAATTCTGAATTTTTTTCCAGCTTCCCAGTACATTGTACAGAATAATAAATGATACCATTATGAAGAACAATTTGTCCCGCAAATATTAAATGGCTTTGTGAACGGAAAAATAAAAAAGTTATGGGGTTTGGAAGGCGGGAGTCAAAAACGAAAATCAAAAAATGCCTCTGCGAGGGACCGAATTAAAGGGAAAATGCTTTGAATGACATGCTAATTACATTTCTCCTAATATTAACAGGTCCCTTCCAAAAAATCTGTTACATAAAAACAAATGGATAAGATTTCTGATATTTATTTATACAGCGCCATAATATTCCACAGCACTTTATAGAGATATGGTTCTGCAAGGCGTGTAATGTAGAGTACAGATATAACAAAGTTTAATTTGTCACATTGTTATATGTACTGAAGATCACTTGCATATTTTAACAATAAAATGGGTTTTAAAAGTGAGCATACACTAAGTTGCCAATAGTGACAATGTATGTCTTTCGCTTTTAAAACGCACCAACTTTTTAATGTGTTTTCATAATGAGTTTAAAAATGCCAGGCTATAGTTCAGAATCTACATTGCCAAGGCTATTGATTTATAGCTCAATGAACACTTAACTAGCGCTCAGTGTTTTACAACTTACTTGTTATTTACTTACTGTATTTATTGAACCAGAGTCATTAGCATTTGTCACCCATAGACATATGTTAAAGCCTAAACTCAATAGGTATAATTGGGTTCAATTGACATTTCTTAGCAGGAAGGACCTAGGAATGAACTAGCTAGACTAAATTACCTTCTGCCCTTTGAGAGGATGTTCGTCCAGGTCGGGGTAGAGGTCAATGCTCTGCCTAAGCCTGTAAACAAATACTTCACCTTTTTAGCCATCGACTTGCTGATTGCCACTTTATATGCACTGCACATATAAAACAGAAGGTTAAGTCAATTATCAAAAGTTAGGACATATTTCAGTTTCAATCATTGCTTGACATATAGATATACAGTATTACTACTATGTATTTCTACTCTGCTTTAATTACATTTATTTTACTTATGTATATAGCACATAATTGTATTCCACAGCACTTTACAGGGATTGTCACCACTTTCATTGATCCCTGTTCTCACTGAGGAAATTAACCTATCAATTTGTTATCGGACACTTGGAGGAAACTGAAGCAAGGTTGGCACTTATACTGCCCTTGCATTGGGCAGTCCAATAACACCCTTATTTGATTGTTCTGGGCTTCAATGCAAAATCTGTAATGATATCATCCAACTATTATGTCCAATGTCTACTACTGTTGTCTGTTTAGATAGCCACTAACTTTTCAATTTAGTGTCATTGAATAGAACCTGTGATTCTTGACCAAAATGTAATGCATTTTATTTAAAAATGGTGTTTTCTGCCTGAAAAAAATATCTAAATTTGCTACCACTAGGTGTCTCCCTTCTAGCTAATTTTCTGTTCACTCCTTGTTATTAGGGCAGTTCCATCTTTATAAGCCAGCAAGCTCAAGAAAGGAACATAGTGAGTGAAGGGGGAGGGGCTAGGCTCTTTTCACTTAGTGAATGGAGGGGGAGGGGAAGGTAGGCAGGTATCTCCTCACAGTCTTTACAATTTTGCAGGTTTTCACACAGCTTCTCCTGCTTCTACACTGTACAGAGGAGTCTGCAGCTTCTCACAGCTCAAAGTGAGTGCATGCCTTTCTCACTAGCTGGTTGTGTTATTGCAAGTAGTTTTTCAGATTGTGCTCATATTTCTCTTTACCGTTTCAGTGATCGTTTGAGCTGCATCATAACCTGGATTTGCAGTTCAGTGTCCTTGGATCTCATATATTATGTTCACTTTGGCTTTTCCCAGCTATTTATTTGCTATTTTACAGTTATTAATGGAAGAAAGTAGTAGAAATAATAAAGGGGGAGGTGCAGCCTGCTCTGCATTGTATACTCCCCCCTGCCTCAGGGAAAAATGTAAAAGGTGCTTCAGTAATAATGGGGCTTTTACAGTCAGGAAATAGATTGTCCAATACACAGTTTAACGTTCGTTGAAAACTCAGGACCCTTTAAGTGGTAATATTAAAATGAAAATGATACAATCTAATAATAACAACAATTTTGTGAAGAGTATAACATTTGAAAATAAATTGTGCAAAAAAATATATTTTATTGATCTTTTTATTTGATTTTGTGACCAGCTTTGCATAAACAAGCCTTACATTTTTGTTGTCCTCAGCTTTTACATTCTTTCTAATTTGCTCTACAACTTGAACGGGTTAAGGACCAAAATATTTTGTCTTTTTTTTCAACTTTTTTTAAAATAATAATCCTGTGGTATGTCATCCAGCATTAAGAAAAATGGCATCGTGCTTAAGAGGTCATTTTTCTTTCATTGCTAGAACTCAACATTTCTAAGAGCTGCTGTTGAAATCAGAGATAACAGAATGACGAGATAAGTAGACTTCACATCTAATGAAAACCCTCATGTGTATTCTGTCAGAGGTGATTAATGCATCTCTAAAAATCTTGCAAGGTCTTCACAGTATTCTTTTATGCCTTTTATTTGCTTTAACACATTTTCTTATGATTGGCCCATCAGTTACATAGGGAAAAAACCACAGACATTTTTTCTTAAGATTTCCATTATGCTACAAAACTGTTCAAGTTTCAGTATGGAAATGGCCCTAAGCTAGAATTAAGATAGGACGTTCAGAAAATGTTTTGTTTTGTTTTTGCCCTTACTTTCTGAATAAGTGACTTTTTAACCTCTTAGCCTTCTCAAGCTACCTTCACCTTTAGCCCTGTTTATTACGGCAAAGCTGCATAATAAAATTTAGTTTAACATGTTCAGGGATTATCTCTGATCCACGTATTCTACAACTTCTATATATTTATCTAAAAGGTTTTTGTGTGCTTTTTTATTAGTACATCCTCTCTTACCACATGTTTTATCTACATGGAAACTCCAGAATTATTTAAATTCCCACAGTACTTTTGTCTATTAATGAAATGTTTCATGATGGAAATGTCCCTGGTTATATTTTTATTGGAAATTTCATATGTTTGTTTCTTTTCATGTCCAATTCAGTTCTTATTTGTGGATGCTTTCAATTATCATAATCCAAGAACATAATCTAAATAAGGCTCTGTACACTGTCTAAGCCTGCAATTGGGCATATATTCTTCAGGATGTGTACAGGCGCTGAAGACTTGTGATGGATGCCATATAAGTTATTAGTAAGAGTCCGTGATCTTTGATTCTGGTCAGTACATTAAAGAGATCCTATATTTGGTTGTCAATCACCTGGCAATAAAACTTTAGCAATGACTATGCAAATGCAATTGGTAGATAGAGTCAGTAAATTCCCATTATAGTAAAAAATAAGGCCAAATCATACTCATAGTTCAGTAAATATTACTCACAAAAGCCCCTTCTATATGTCAAACAATAAAATTCAGCATTAAACAATAAAATTCAGCAATAAAATTCAACATTACATAGACCCATGCGATTTAGCTTCTGTTCACATCTCGCGTGAGCCTAAATCAGAGGTACAGTATACATTGGAAAGCTTTAACATATTCTACTAAATAGTTTTTGTCGCAAAGTTAAAGTTATATGAACAAAGGTGTAATCTTAAAATAGTATCCTGACTATTTTAATATTCGCATTGTCAAACAATTTATATATATTCGAAATATTTTAAATCCTTTTAATTTTTTTTATAATTGTATAATTTGTATAATTTTATAATTTTTATACAATGATTGGACATTACATACAATTGTACACAATGTAGCTTAGGGTCCTTGTAACAAGACAGTTTTACAGTTCTTGTAATAGCAGGTAGCCTTCACTGATGTTTCGGTCAAGGATAGGCTATTATGCCCTTCACGTTGGCCAGAATTCCTGATACCTCCCCTTTCAAGACCAAATAAGTAAAGACAATGCAGTTGTACCTTTCCTAGAGATTTTTAGAATTCCCTACTAAGCTTAGCATACTTTAGTAAGTGAATGAGTTATTTAACACAGTCGAACAATGCAGTGGAACCTCTCTAGGGGCTAGGAAGAAACTATTTACAACCAGACACAGTGGGACTTAATAATGAACTGAGGAAGGGGACAGCAGGAGCTGTTTGTGTGATGAAGAATGCATGAGCCCATGTCGGCTATTTTGTAGACTTGGATGTGAAGGCGGCTGAATGGTGCTATCAGGCAGTGCATGTAGGAGGCTTTGTATTTTGTTAAGACCTTTCTACAATGTTGATTAGACTTCTATGTCCTCTAACCTACTGAATACCGGGAGAACATTAGAAACTCATATAGATATACTCAATACAGAATTGTATTATTTATTCAAATATTAAATGCTAAAATTATTATATTAGAAAATAATAAAATCACAATGTGCTGTAAAAAGACACCGAGGAGTAGAGAAAAACATTATTGTCATAAAAAGGAAAATCACTTTTCAGAAGAAACTGGTGTCAGCTGCCAGCAATATACATCTGACTGTGGTGCTAAACGTGGGTGTTTAAAATTTGAAGTCACACTCTGAGCCTGGTTCCTGAAGGTCTTTAAGAGCCCCTCTGTACTATAAGTGAATAGTTGTGTTACAAATGACAAAGGAAATTTGGAGGACAATGTTGGATAATTCGCACTGGGGCAAAAAAAAAAATAAAAAATTGCAGCTGCCATCACTTAGGAAGCAACACAGTGGCCAAATAAGCTTCAAGTGGTGATGTATAGGGTGGCTTTCGAGAGGTTTAGAATTGTGGTTATTAAAATATATTTCAGAGAAAATTTCAAATTTCATAGCATCCTTTTAAATACAGAGAGGCAGATTTATTATGCCTTTTACACTAGCTTTATGGCATACATGGCATAATAAAGGAATATTAGTCAAAGTAGACACCCATCTGTTGATAATAATTTTTTTATTTTTCATAAATCAATAGTGCATTTGAAGGGAACAAACTTTGCAACATACTTGACTAAAGAAAAGTGCCTGTGTCTATTGCACCTGTCTTTACTTATTTTCAGTGGTTTTATTCTGTACTCTATATACAAAGCAGATCAGTTTACAGTGGGCTCTATGGAGAGAGCAGGGGGAAGAGGAGAAAGGGAGAGACATATATATATATATATATATATATATATATATATATATATATATATATAAATATACTGTATATATAATACCATTTACAGAATTGACTCATTTGTTTCAGAATAAGGCTGGATAGTAATTCCTGATATCCCAATTGTGTTGTCAAAAAGAACTGTCTCACTATATTGCAGATGTCTCTCTATTTGAGGAGCTCTTCTCTTCCTCCCCTCCACTCTCCATAGAGTTCTATTGTACAAATTTGATCAGTGGCAGAGAGAGGTAAATAAAACAGGTACTTTCTTATATAAAGTGTATTGCAAAGTTTGCTGTCTTCACCTGAACTATGGATTTATTTAAAAAAAGTTTCATTTTAAAGGGTTCTTTTCCCTCCTCAGTACAGAGCTGGGTACTTGTTGAAAACCACTGACCTGTAAGAATCTATATACAGTTTATGAGAAAACACAGGCTCACTATTATCTATTCTATTTAATCACAAATGTGTTTGATGTGGTTAAGGTCAGAGCTCTGAATGGGCCAGTCAAGTTCTTTCACTCCAAACTGAGCCAACCATGCCTTTATGAACTTTGCTTTGTGCACTGGGGCACAGTCAACATGGAAACATGCAATTGCTCAAAAATTCCTCCAAGATTTTCCTTCACTGGAAGTACACTGGATCTCCTTAAAAAACAACCCCACAGCATTATCCCTCTTCCACCAGACTTTATATCTGGCACAATGCAGTCAGACATGTAATGATCTGGCATTCACCAAAGCCAGACTTGGCCATTAAACTGACAGACAAAGAAGTGTGATTTGTTACTCTACATTTGGCATAGAGCTTGGTGATGAAATACTTGTATGTAGCTACTTGGCCATGGAAACTGATGCCATGAAGCTCCCTGTGTACAGCTTGTGTGCTAATGTTAAAGGGGTCATCCAGAAAATATTAAAAAATGTACTTGATTTGGGGTTCTCTCTGTGTTGAACCTCAGGTTTATGAGCTGGTTGCTGGGTCACTTGATCAGAACCAGTCTATCCATCTCTTCCCTTCTATCCAGTGTTCACAGGGAGTTACCTGTACTATGGCTAGATCATTATAAAAGTATAGCCAGCCATATAGTGCAGGTAAACTACTTGTGAACTCAGGAGAGGACTGATCACCTTGGAGGCTGCGTCACATGACTCAGAGTCAGAACCAGAGCAGAATCCAAAGATTTGGCACAAAAAGAACCCTGACTAACCGCTTTAATGACAGAGGATGTTTGGAACTTAGTTACTAAATAAGCAGAGTGTTGGTGACTTTTATACACTATGAGCCTCAGCTCAGTAATCCCCTTTGTAATTCAGTGAGCCCTTTAGTATGGCCCATTCTTTTACAAATGTTTGCAAAGATAGACTGCATGGCTAGATGCTGGTTTTTATATACCTGTACCAATTGGAATGAATAAAAAAACTGAATTCAATGTTTCCTCCATTCCTAATTTCCTCCATTTTGTGTATACGTAAACCATGGTAAAGTTTGGTCAAGCGCTGCTTATAGCTATAGTTGATTCCAATTTGCTTTCCCTGTGCATCTAAGCGGCATGTAATAGAAGATTTTATAGAATTGAGTGCTGGAGAGATATTGTTCTCTCTCAAGTGACTGGACTCCATTAATAAACTCATTGTATAAAGCTGTAATACAAAAAAGAGTGTATATAATATTGGACCTGATGACATATCTTCTTTCACTGAGCTAGTACTAAATGTGTACTTAACTACATAAAATGACGTTAAAATCCTGCTTTCTGGACGTCGTGAGATGAATTGTTGGCTTAAATATCCTCTCTGGTCACGTACCACATAAAATTGTCAGCACTCACTTCTTCACTCTGTATCAATAACCTGACTCGGAGTCCCTCACTTGACATCCCACTGGTGTATAAAATACAGAGTATTTCAGGGTATTAACACACAGATTCACACATAATGGTTGATGTTTGCTTAACTGTATGGTTGAAAAATGTAGTCGAAACTGCAGACCTTAAACTGTGAGAGGAAAACATCAGCAGATGCTCCACAGGATGTGTCTCAGACTATTTTGGCATTGAATGCCTATAGTACATTGACACTAATAATCGATTACATGAATATGCGGTGCTTGGAGAAGACGGAAAGTTTAGTGCATGCCAGTCAGACAGGGAGACTCAGCACTGGGGAGTCTGTTTTTTCCATAGAGCATATATCATTGTTTTTCATGCTCATAAGCCATTAGCTATGGGGATCAGGATCATATTAAGTTTAAGCAGGATTGGAAGCTCCCACTTAGTGAAGTTAATAAGTGTGTTTTGTGCAATTTTATAGTCCTTCCTAAGACATAGCATCAAGTTCTTGGGTTCATCCACATTTCTTGGCAAAGTAAAGGTTTCCTAGAAATTTACATACTGGGCAGAAGGCCTCTTAGAATAGAAATCCCAAGATAGCAGATTAGGAACACGTTAAGCTTTTAATTTGCCTTAAGCAGATATAAATCACACCGGTATTTAGTGTAACAAAGGATATAGAGTACATGTATGCCTGCTACTTATATTCAGAATTATAGTGTACTATAATTTTCAAATGGTTAAGGTGAACTATACAAATCAGGCAAGGAGTTGACTGTAAGTAAGTATCCTACCTATACAAAGTATACTGCACACTATAGGTACCTTCACAGTTCAGTTCTCCCTACTGTATGTTGTACCTCCACAGTGTAATGATTTATGGTAAATTTGGGATACACATATGCACTCACTTCAAGAAATGTTATGTTATAACAAAATTATGAGTACGCAACAGCAAGTATGTAAAGGAAAATTCAACTGTCCGTATGCAAAGGTTCTTCTGAAACTAGAAAACATTCCAGAAAGGCGCATGACTAGATACATTTTGGTTTTGCAGCCTTGACCAATATCTTTAAAAAATTGAAACAGTATAGCTAATAGAATGTAGAAAAAAATAGCTAGTTGTTACTGATGCCCAAACAGGCCTGGTCATTAAGTGGTTAATTTCCCAATGATTTGTGAATAGTCCATAAAGCTTTTCTGCGCTCATAAAACACTGCAAGGTGGCCTGCAAAGGCAGTCTCTTTAGAGAGACATAACATCTCTTCTGACCCATGTCTATGGTCTCTCACCCAGGTAAATCCAAGACAATGTCTCGAGGTTTCATAGAAAACCAGGCACTGAGTGAGTTTTACTTTTTTTTTTTATCAAGGAGAACTTATTTGCATATTATTTTCCCAGAATTCCTAATACAGAATGCATGGTTTGTTAGATTCTACATAGACAAAGTGTCAATTCTGACCTTTGAGCTCATTCATTAAAGGGGTTTTCCGGGCAAAAAATATATTTTTAAAAAAGGTATGTTAGTACTATTAATGGGTTAATAAGTACACCCATATACCTTTAGCAGTGTTTTAAATGATTTCTGGGTTTCTCTGGGAGCTCCCGGCATCCTCTGCATTTGTTTACATGGTGTAACTTCCTGCTGTATAGCTTCCTGTGTACCTTCCACACTACCTCCCTCTCACTCCCCCCTCCTCTCTCACTCAGTTAAACCCCCCTCCGTCTCCCTAGCTATCCCGCCTACTACTAGCCCTTCCCAACTAACTAACTCAGCCCACCGCATCATACTTACCTGTCTTCATCTTTAAACTTCCCTTCTTGAATGGATCCTCCATTTCTTTCACTGTGTTTGGTTGTGTGCGGACTTCTCTTCTTCTCTCGCATGTGTCGCAGGCACCTCCAGACTGTGCAAGCGCTAGCAGAGAGGAGGAGCCGTTCCCACAGAGGAAGACACGTAAGTATGATGGGGTCGGGAGTACTGGTGACGTTCCCTGAACATCACTGGATTATCAGAAAGTGCGCCTGAGGCGGTCACATGACCACCCCAGGGATATGGGTAATTATACTTTTTTTTTAATATAAGTAAATTAGAAGTTAGGCGGGGGGTTTACTTTAGAGGTTAATTTTTATTTCATACCGGACAACCCCTTTAATATTAAGATGAACGGATACAGGAACCACACGCAGTTTTTATGTCGTTTTTTTTGTTTGTTTTTTTTTAATACAGGGCCAAGAGTCGATTCAAAAGGGAAAGACTGCAGAATATAAAGAGAGGATTTATACTTCTTGCTAGATTAATTTCTGTCTGTCTCAAACAACTGCACCAGAAACTGCATGTCAAACTGTATCAAATACTGCATGTGCATTTCCAGCCTAAAGTCATATTCAGATAAATATCTGATGCAGATTTTCAAGAGAAGTCTTAAAAGTTGCAGGGCTAATTGAATGGGGCTAATCTGTGGCTGAGAACCCACTGTGATTCCTACAAAGAATCTGCTTCAGTAAGTAACCTGTCCTAGGGAGGTGAAATATGATGCAAAATCTACAGCAAAAAATGTAGCTTTCCCTCAGTGTGTGGCCTCAGTCTCAAGGAGTTTATAAAACAACTGATTTTTCTGCCCCAATGAAATATATCAGATTTACATACAGATGTAGTCATCTTAAACTTGAACCTGGTAACTTGCTGCACCATAGTAACTCACAACAAAAAAAAGCCAATGAAAGCAATGGAAAAAGTCAAGTTAGCAGGTGGTTAGCAACTGTTTGCTTAACATGTTTAATGTGGCTACATCTATAATATCACCACATAACTGTATAAAATAATGTATCATACTGGCAGCAGATATGTGGAAACTACTCTGCACTTATAACTGTTTTATTGTCCCTTTCATTATTATTAACAATGAGCCCTTTTTTTAACTTTTTCAGTTTCAAGTGTTTAGAATTTAAGGATATTAGGGTATATTATGACTTTATCACATCCTAAGCAATAGTTTTCTCTTATGTTCTCCTTTACTGTAGTTTTTAGTACATTGCTAAAGACAAAAAAATGTGTATCTAAATTAGTGGCTAGGTGTAAGAAGGCATATGTTTATTTTGCACAGTCATTGAGCACCCTCTACTGGAAATAAGTGGAATAGCTGAACCACATTTCCTAACTGAAAATTCCAGGCATCCATGGAAGTCATAAAGATTGTGTGTGTGTGTGTATATATATATATCTATATATATATGTATATATATCTATATATAGATATATATATATATATATATATATATATATATATATATATATATATATATATATATATGTATATACTGTGGCCTGATCAGCACACGGCTTTACTTCTGGGACTGTAAATAGGATGTATTTGGTATGTTCTTGTTTAGGTGGGATTAGTCTACAGTAGAACCAAGTGGTTTCTTTTAATTCTTTTTAACAACAATAATCAGATGAAACAAAGGCATCAGAGATTCCTACAAGACTTGTGTTTATTTTACTAATTGGATCATTTATTGGGCACTGCAGGTTAATGTTCTTCCTTCCTGATTTGGTGTTCCTTTCAGTGTAAAGGGTGTGGTGTCTGAACCGCCAAACCAGATGTGTGTGCTTTATACAGTCAAGTGTCATGGAAGAAACCCTCCTTTACACTTCTCAATATCCCTGGTTATATAAAAGAGTCATATTGTTATGCACACAAATACAGTACATTCTAGCATTTTTCATGTAGTATATATGCGGAATAAGCAGAAGATGCACAAGAAATGATCTTATTGTTATATGATGCACTGTATCGTTGTTTTGTTATCCTATTTTGGACGCATCAGTTCCTAGATGCTTAATTTTCTACTTGTGTGACATATCTACTGGTATAAATGTTGTTGCCCCTGATGAACGCTATAAGTAATGTGTTGGGATTTATTAAGATTAATACCATCTTTGTACCAAATGAGGAAAGATTGGGGTCAAGAAGGATGACTTTGCTACTCATTTTCCATCAGCAGCATGTCTCTTTGAATGCTATGACCACGAAAACCACCTTTTAAATGGAAGCTGAGTGAGTGGCTGAATGAGCCACTACACTGTGTAAGGAGCTGTTTGTGTCCGGCTCTGTGCACTGTGGGTTATTCATTTTCATTCCTGGGTAGTCTCTTTGTGTTACATTGCATGCATCAAATGTTATATATCACTTTTTAATGGAAATTTCTCATTTAATATATGACAGGAGATTTACTAAGCAAAATATGCCAAAACTTTATTTCGGACCAAATACTATCTAACATGCCTAGCATAACATTTATCAAGTGTCTTAGACAATTTTTATACACATTTCCAACTTGTATGATAAAGGGTTGTGACTTTGTGTCAAATGGTGAGGTTCATAGAAAAGTAAGCATGGCGTAAGTTGTGATACTATGCGCCAAAAATGTGCAAAAAAAATAGCCAACTAAGTTGTAAAAAGTTAGACTGGACAGTATAAATATATGGAACTCAGGAAAAACCTACAAACTCCATGCGGATATAGATAGATAGATAGATAGATAGATAGATAGATAGATAGATAGACAGATAAATAGGAGATATAAAGATAGAAAAAAGAGAGAAGGCAACATCCTTAAGTTCAATGAAAAATTTAAAAATGTGGTTTATCCACACAAAGTGCATTTTAGGTGAATAAACCACATTTTTGTGCTTTTCACTGAACTTTGGAGTGCTGCCTGCTTTAATTTTTTCTATATTTGGAGGATTTAGGTCTGTATCATTGGGATAGCACTCAACTGCTCTTTATATTGTGCTACTACCTTTTTATTTTGACTAGATAGATAGGGAGGAGTAGATAGATAGATAGATAGATAGATAGATAGATAGATAGATATTTGATATGAAGATCGATAGATAAATAAATAAATAAATAGGACACATAAAGATAGATATGAGGAAGACAGACAGGTAGATATATAGATAGAACACATAGAGATAGATATGACACAGATAGACAGATGGATATGAGGTAGACAGATAGATAGATAGATAGATAGATAGATAGATAGATATGTGATACAAAGATAGATAGATAGATAGATAGATAGATAGATGGATAGCTAGATAGATAGATATGTGATACAAAGATAGATAGATAGATGGATAGCTAGATAGATAGATAGATAGATATGTGATACAAAGATAGATAGATAGATAGATAGATAGATAGATAGATGTATAGATAGATAAATAGATAGATATGTGATACAAAGATAGATAGAGAGATAGATAGATACATATGAGGCAGACTGTGGTACAGACAGGAGACTGTCAGGTTTTTAACTCAACAGCGCACAAAGTCACCGCTCCCCTGCACTGCTAAAGTGTAATGTAGGAGATTTTTTAAACTGAATGCTTGAAAACTGTTACAGGGGGGCCCATATGCAGAACAACTATTTATTCAGATATCAGAAAGGCTGCAGAACAATATGATAAAAATTTCCTATAACAACAAAAGCAGAACACAGGAGGAGATACAGGCCCTAAAATCATCATTGGATAATGACACAGAGGAAATGAAGGCCAAACTCCACATATACTACCAGAAACTTCAGGGCATGCTTATTAACAACAAAAAGAAAAAGCTCCATAGACTGAGACAAAAAGACCTCATTACTACAACCACAAGTACCAGCCCAGCTCACCAGAACTGTGTTGTGAATCTTTCCTCTATGAGCCAAACAAACACGAAATGTCAGTTCTCTCCAAAGGTCTCTCCTTCTGCCCCTCAGCACACACTGACCATATCAAACTCTGCAATGATATGGATGAGTTTTTCAGAAAAATAAGATTGAGGGAATATTTTTATGACAAAGACCTTCCATACAGCAGCAACTCTGAGATAGAACAGCCCGTAAGGAATCCTATCAAAAAATATACCTGACCCCATGCCCTGGAACTAACGCAGCATTGGATAAATATATTGACTATTTCAGAAGTAAAATCAGTAATCCTGGAGAAGCAAAAGAAACAGGTGCATAACCTAACCCTGCAGGAACAGAAGGCTATTACTTCACTGAAAGAAAATAAGGATATTATAATAATAATAATAATAATAATAATAAAACCTGCTGACAAAGGGGGCGCATTAGTCATAATGAACACCTCAGACTATATCCAGGGAGTAAATAGGCAACTGTCAAATCCCATCCATTACTCCAAACTTATAAGTGATCCCACAGAGGCCTATATGAAACAACTAAAGGATATGATCAAGAAGTTTCCAATCTAGGTCCAGAAGCAGGTAAAAGAGCTTATCCCAGAGGATCCCAGACCGGGCTGCTTCTATATGCTCCCAAAGATACACAAAGATGGCAACTCTGGAAGGCCTATCATTTCTGGCATTGACACTCCAGGACATCACTGACCTTCACCACTGACCTTCTTAACAAACTGAATGCCCTGGTCCCACTACCTGAGGGTACCATTTTGGTCTCCATTGATATGGAATCCCTGTATACCAACATTCCCCACAAGGATGGATTTGCAGCCTGTCGGGTACACCTGGAACAATCAAACCTCCCAACAGAACCAGTAATGCAGCTCATACAATTCATCCTTAGCTACAACTATTTTACTTTTGGAGAGGATCTATATCTAAAGCGAATGGGAACCTCAATGGGGTCCAGATATGCACCCCAGTATGCAAATCTCTTTATGGCAGAACTGGAAGGAACATATTTATCAACATGCACCACCAAACCTATGATTTACCCTTGTTATATTAATGATCTCCTTGTCATCTGGACTGCAGGTGAGGAGCCACTACTTCAATTCCACAATGACTTCAATGACTTTCACCCTACCATCAACCTTAAACTTAGCTATTCAGAGAGTGAAATCTACTTTCTGGATACCACTATACTGTATACATTAAAGACCACCAACTATTCACATCAATATACCACAAACCCACAGACAGAACGGCCTACCTGAGTAACGACAGCTTCCACCACAAGCACACAACACAATCTATTATTTACAGCCAGGCTATATGATGCAATTGTATTTGCTTCAGCAAAGCAGACCTGGACAAGCACCTCCTGGATCTGAGGACGAAATTTCTTCGATTGGGATACAAACCAAAAGTGACGGACAACCAATTAAACAAAGTGGCAGCCATTAACAGAGACAGTCTGCTCACATATAAAGAGATCCATAATGAAGCCTGAGTGCCCCTAGTTATCACCTACAACCCACAGCTGGACATCCTACGAAGGATTGCCAAGGAGCTCCAACCTGTACTACATAGGGACAACAAACTCAAGGACATATTTCCAGTCCCCCCCCCCTCTCCTTTCCTTTCGGCAACCACCAAACCTGCGGCGTATTATTGTTCAGAGTGCCCTGAAGGCCCCAACTGAAAATGGCACCTCACCTTGCCTGCAAAACAGGTGTAAGACCTGCAGGCACATCCACACCGCTGACAGTGTACCTGTCCCACAGTCACAACAGGTGCATAGAATTAGGGGGACATTTTCCTGCAGGTCCTCCAATGTGGTGTATCTCATAATGTCTGTGCAATGTCCCACCACAGACCTCTATGTGGGGGAAACAGGGCAGAGACTCATTCAGCGCATGAACTCACACAGATCCACCATTAATAACAGCAGAACAGATCTCCCAGTGGCCGCACATTTCTCCGGAGAGGACCACTCTATTGAAGATTTGCGGGTTGTGGTTTTATTGGGACATTTTAAGATGCAGAGGGAGAGAAAGGAATGGGAATATAAGTTAATGCAAAAATTTCAAACTCTGCAATTTGGATTTAATATTCATGTCAGTTTCATGTCACACTATGTATGAACTGTGAGGGTCATAAATCACCACCTGATAGCAAACAGATAACAGCAAGAATTACTGATCCCTCCATCACGCCCCACAAGTTTCCAGATTGTTTATTTCCTGACCTGTTGTAAATAACTTCTCTACTTATGTAACGTCTTTGCCTGTTCGGGTCTCTGCGCCACCCTCCGCTCGCACGCTGTGGCGAAGGAGGTGTGTTCAGTTTGATTCCTTGCGTAGGTTTCTTGCTGCTCAGTCTGAACATGGTCCAAGTCAATATAATGGATTTCCGGCCACACCCGTGTTCTGAGCATTTCTCTCTGGACTGTATAGAGTTAATCTCTTCCTGGCCTGTGTGATTGACAAACTGTGTACCTATCAGTTCTAGGGCTGGGCCCAGACTTTCTTTATACAGGATGTCACTTTCTCAGCAAGTTGCCGGTTATTGCACTGTCTTTGCCTGCTCTCCTTGTTATATCCCTTACTACTTTGTTACTATATTCTCTTGCCCTTTGGCTTGCCTTTTGACTATTCTCTTGGATTTTGACTTTGTACTGCATTGCTCGTTTGTTACCGACCCCTTGGCTTCCTGACCTCTCTTTTGTCGTTTGTTTTCTCTTGTCCTGTTCTGTGTGTCACTTACCCAGTATAGGGCTTGTCTTCTAGTTGTCCTTTTACTGTTTAGGGTAACTGAGGCAATAGGAAGGGACAATGGCTGGGGTGAGATTAGGGCTCACTTGTCTCTGTCGTTCCTCCCTGACCCCTGCAGTAGTGTCAGGGTATTGCTACGTTTGGCAAGACCCTTACAACTTATATTGCATTTTGTTTTTTTAAAGATTCTAAGATCCTTTGAAGGTCCATGTCTTTTGTGTATAAAAAAATCTGTGAATTTTCAGTTTCTTGTATAACATGTCTGAAGAAGAGAGCTAGTACTCTCGAAAGCTTACCATCTAATATACTCAGTTAGCCTCTAAAAGGTATCGCCTGATTTCTTCACTCTTCCACAGGGGGGCATTGGTAGATGGGGCCCTGGGCAATTACCTATTCCCCCACCAATTCAGGCCCTGTATGTCAGGTAGGTATAAACTAGTTTTGGTGACAAAAAGATACTAACAGCAAAATTATTTTTTTTAGTTTATGAATATGCCTAATTCTGAAACTTTCACTATGGTAACTTAATTTTTCCAAATACAGGTGGTTGAAATAGTAAATGCAACCATGTGTACTGTAGTTAACATACAGCATTTTCATTATTCTATTGAATTAAATTGAATCCATATTCAGTGGTAGTTTGCCCCAAGTAAAATTAGAATTTTATCATACAGATCTGTATTGAATCAATTCTCCAGGAAAATACAGTCAGAAAATGCCTCAAGCTTGCTGTATTGTTCATATACTATAATCTAAAGTACTTATAAGAGATTACCACTTTTGGGCCTCATTCACATGTCCACATCCATGGATGTGTGAGGACTCTGCTCATTTGTGGGTGCTGTGGTGTCTATGGATGATTGGTGTGTCACATCAAAAATGAATGACACATGGATGGACAAGGATAGAGATTTAAAAAAAAAAAAAATACAACAAATTTTGAGAGAATGTAATTAACAATTATGCACTTTTAAATACCAAGATTTCTAGGAAATTTTTCTGGAAATATATACAGTATTTCAGTAGAACATACTCCCAAAAACTGTGGGAGTTGCAGTAATGGACGCTGATCTGCTGGTTAGGTCAGAATTGGCATATTTATATACAGCTGTTCCTATTCCTGACTATGTTTTCAGCTGGGACTATCTCTAGAAATAATAATAGATGCAATATCATCTTTCATATGATTCCAGATCAACAGTTCTATGTTTTATATTGCCTGAGATATAAGTGTTTGAAGTAACCCTCCCTTCAGCCTCAGCTTCTCTGTATGACATCCGTACTCCCCTATACTCACAGTCAGAAGCAGAGAGGATTTCTGCTGCCAATAACAGGGGAAAGAATAAAGAGGTGAAAGAAAGTGTATTTCAGTGCAGGATTTCACACAAAGGAGTCGAAATATCTTAATAAAGTATATTACAAATATTATTAATAACACAAATGCTGTCAGAAAATGTAAAGTTGTTTGAAAAGATAGGTATTATTAAATTACAATGGCATAGGAAAGATAATGTATGTTGCAACATGGAGGATGACTGTATTAGAAGAAAATATTAAATAAAAATAAAATATTCGTTTTACAAATGAGACCCTCTTCCAGCTATGAAATAGATGACTATTGTCTCTGCTGGTTATAAACTGGTTAAAAGACATGACACACAGTAACAGTAGACAACACAACACACATTTTGCAATCCTAATGATGTATTTATGTACATTTTTGGACCATCTTGTATTGGAGCGCAGTATTCTTCAGTTTTACCAGACACTATACTGTATATAGATTATGAGAGATGCTGAGAGAATGTACAGTAGTTTTCAGTAAATTACTTACAGTCTTGTTTTCCCTGGCCTTACATGCATCGGGGTGGTCGTATCTTGTGTGAAAGTATATATTATGGCCCACATATTGTAAAAATAAAACACATCTGGGATTTAAAGGACAACTTTCATGTATATACAAGTAGTTTCTCCTTTGTTTTTATAAAGTGTATGTGTCTTATATAAACAAATGTAAACAAGTCTACTGAGTATTTCTACTTAGTAGTTTTCTATTTTGAGCAAACATTTTATCTGTATGCACTTTTTTTAAAAAATGGGAGATTTCACATAATTCTCACAAGTGGTTTTTCTTCTTGCTATATAGGCCTATTTAGAGGCTATGTCATTAAAAGAGTTTTCAAGGGCTAAAGAAATAGTGGTTGATCCTTATTTGATAGGTAGAGGTATGACCGCTAGGACCCCTGTCTGTAAGCATAATGTAGGAAACCAGCACTTGGATGGGCCTGAGCTGCAGTACCAGGCACACCTCAACATACACCACAGCCCTTCAAACATTGATGGCCTAATACTAATAATAGGTATATGCAAAGTATTTGCATAAGTACTGACCAACTGCATAGGATGGAAAAGGCTATTAAAGGGTAAAAAGTTAAAAGTAAAAATTAAGCTATTAAGGTTTTTCTTATTTTTCTTAAAAAAATAGGTTCATAGCAATAAAATATGTGTGTCAGTACATTTTTAAATATACTTTACTTTTGTCAAAATTTAATACAGTAACTGTCAGACCCCTGCGATAAAACATTTATCCTGTGAGTGGGGGATAAGTGTCTGCACTGGGAATACCCTCTTAAGTATATACAGTAAGAGTGTCAAGTGCAGTTGGGAGACGCTGCAAGGTACCGATGAAAGATGTTCAGACAATTGCCCTGGTCCATGAGAGTGGTTGTGGTAAAGTACCACTTACAGTGTCTTGAGTTGCACTAACCTGGAACTGCCAGGGCAGAGGAGCTCTATGGCTGGAAGCGTTCAACAGAGACACCCTGTAATGTATCCAATAGGAAGCCCTGAGAATAATAATTGTCCATGGCTGTGCTATAATTTGTTTCTGTGAGTTGCTCTGTGAACTTATTAAAGACTGTAACAAATAGATGTGCGCCCCCAGAAAACTTTTAACACTAGGCTATGTGTCCAGTAGACTTATAACCACCAAGATTTGTACTTACTTAAAACTGTAGACACCAATCTTAGGCCCCATGTACACGACCGAGTGTGCCATCCAAGGGAGCCTCCAATATGCTCTGTTCCAATGATTATAGAGTAGGTCCTATTCTGCTTCATGACATCAGAATGGAACAGGATGACATAAGATAATCAGATGACACTTGGATGTCATCTGAGTATCATCCAAGTGCATTCAGCTATAAAATCGCCCCCCTCAGCCCTTGCACACTTGTTCATGTGATGTGCGTGAAGCCTAAGTGCCGTGCCGTATATTGTAGCCATCAAGAATTGCTTCCCCTGTTGGAGGAATTTTTTGTTGAGTTGAACTGCACTGTGACTGTCTGATTGTTGTACTGTCCATGACTGGAGTTCTATTCCAAGGTCAAGGACTACATCCTAAACTGACCCTCTAACAAATGTGATGAACCTACAGACCTATATCTGTTAGTTATATATTCACATAATCTATCCCAAAGATTCAGCAGATGTTAAAAGAATTTGAGTCCTGTTAGAGTGTTGGAGTGTCACTTTAACCATTAATTCAAGCAAGTGTAGCTGGTCTACAAACCTGTCACTAGTATGAGCTGCCATTTTTAGAACACTGTAGTCTGTCATATGACCTCCAGGCGGAATATATATAGCTATTGATTGACTGATCAATTGTTTCTATAGCTATCAGTAAACAAAATGTACAATATACACTCAGCTGTAAACTAGTAAATGAAAATCAGTAAAGAGATCAGTTGTATACATAGTGTGTGCACAGTATTAACACACTGCTGAATAAGCTAACATCATTACACAGAAAATTGGTGGGCCATAGTGACTGTTCAGCAGAGGGAGGGGGAGCACCGTTCTTTCAAATAAGGAAGCCACTGTTGAACTGGATTATACCCATGGGGTTTGTGGTTAGCAAATACCAAAATCATACCACGTCAATCACTTCACATCTGTATATTCTACATGCGCTATGATTTCTGTGTTGGATGTTGTTCTGATAAAAATTGTTTAAACATTAACATAGTTAGTTTAGCTGAAATAAAAAAAATAGGTAAATGAAAAAAAAAAAAATTAAGATAGATAGATAGATAGATAGATAATACCTAATATACAAACTGAGATGCATACAATACAGCAATCTCAGCCTTCTATGCATCATTTTTGAGCTGTGTTCCTCTTATACATGTAGGCTTCTGACCTCTTCTTCCATGTCTATCACCTATGGATCATTCTTTTCATCTATGTAGGTCCAACCGGATTGTAGGTTGCCCCATCTGCATCTATCTCCACATAGAGATGAATGGAGGAAAGAGCACATGTATAGCCACCTCAAGGCAGTGCGGAGATGATGTAAAGCTGAAGTGCACAGATATAAATAAACTGAGCCCACTGATGTAGTAGAGCTGAGATCGCTGATGGCTGAATCTCCTCCTGTAGCCATGAGCCATAACTCCTCAGAAGTGGTCCTAGCTGGGCCAGTAACTTACAGATTTGAGTCAGTGGTGAAGCACAGCTTAACCAGGAATGTGACATTACCGGGTCAGCGGTGTAGCAATGTTGGTTCAGTGACACGGCAGAATTGGTATAACAGTAGTATAGCAGGGTTGGTTCAGCAGTAAAGCACAGTTGGACCAAGTGGTAACTGTTGAATAAGGGCTAGAGCACTTGGAGGGCAATTGATAAGTTCACTCACTGAATAGTAGTATAAAAGTTGCATCTCGCTGCCTGAGCTAGGGTTAAATAACCCAGCAGGTGACTTTAGACTCTCTTCTTATTTTCAAAACTCCACTAAAAGTGAAAGGAACGAGACGCACATATAGTGTAAACCACCTCTTCATTCAGAGGGCTTCAGCACCAGTTGGCATAGGGGAAAAGGGAATCCCCATTCAGGAGATATGTGGAGTTCCCAGAGATGGGACCCCCAAACCTGTGGATATACAATACATTTCTGTGATGATGATACCTCTGTAATAAATGTGTAGTAGACATCATTTATTTATAAGTCTAAGTCTACATCTTCTAAATGTTTAGGTAAGCTTCCTAACTTTGTAAACCTATGTAGATATATGGAACCTTTTGAAAATTTTGGAAATTCCCTGTTGACCATGTCTATATATAGTATTTTAGTAATAATATATTCTAATTATACAGAGGTAGCCTGCCTTTGCTATTTACTGTAGACACTGCTCATTTCATGCTGTAGAAATGATCAGTCACAGTTTTCTTTTGTAGGAAGTTTGCTTTGCAAACCACTGGTTTATTAGGAGTCACCAGTGACCAGTATAAAGGCACACAACTTGCATCTTAATGCTGGTATCACCACAGAGATCCTCAGTAACTCCTGATATACTTATAATTTACTTCAGGCATATGTTTGTAAAAGACTATGCCAAGTTGTGATGTTCACACAGGTTGTTGGTGTAGCACATTGTAGTCGTGAAGAACCACCCAACAATTCAAATACTGGAACCAACATTTTACTGAGCTTGATCGTAAAATAATGGACTCAGTGGGCATGCAAAAATGTCACAACTCTTCAAATACAGTAACCACATTTTAACGTAGTTTGTACGAGACCTCCTGAGTTTTGTGACACAGCATCAGTGAGAGCACAGCTTGACAGCCGAACTACTGAAATGGAGCAAAGGAACAATTAGACAAACAAACCATAATCGTTATAAAAGAGAAATGAACTAAAACCTAAACTACAGACAATAACAGAAAATATCGCACAACTTTCTCTTTAAAGATGCCATTGTAAAGGATATAAGGGCGATGACACAATATACAGCGGAGTTTTTACTAAGAACAGGCCACAAAAGAAGACAAAGCAAGGTTTATAAATAATGAAACATGAACCAGTCAACCAGCTGTCACCTGTGCACGCAGAGACGTAAAGAGCTCAGAGCAGTAGAGCGGGTAAGTTAAAGGAAGAAGAATGCAGGAGTAATCATTCTGAAAGACTACAGTAGGTGTTGTAGAAAATGTAAGGAGTGTTTTTCCATAAGAAAAGTGTGAAAGATAAAGATTACGCTGGTTGTCAGAGGCAGAGCATTATACAGTATGGGTCAGCTTTTGGTCACAGAATGATATAAGCTTTGTTAATGAGAACATGCAAGTCAAATGATCACAGGGTTAATGGAGTGTAGAGAGGTTCCGGGGGGCACTTTTGTAGAAAAATTAGATCGTTTTGATGACTTTTAAGTGTTACAGACAAATCTGTGGCACATTGTCAGCGTGCCTGCCACTTGAAAAGTGAAGTGGTATGGTAGCACATGCCACATCAACGTAGTGTTGGTGGAGTGAAATTTACAAAATTTCAAGAAAATGTTGAGGCACATTGTCAGTGTGTACCTAGCCTGGCTGCTGAAAAAGTTGGACTATCTTCCAAACCGATCATGACTGAGGAAGAAACTGTTTTTCTTCTCTTAATCCAGTTATCCACTTCATTGTGCAGTAATCATTCACCATATACTGCTGCTCAGACTGATTATCCAGAATGTAGAACATTGCCACTCAATGTGCTCTTCACCTTAAAACCATGAAATGAGGGAGGGGTGTAAGCAATGACTTGTCATGGTGAAGTTGGGGGCAGGATATCGTCCAGTGTGGAGGAACTGGAGGAGGCCACATCAACAAAGTGTTGACATAGTGACAATTTAAAGAATTTCAATAAGAAATTGTGGCACACTATCATCGTGTATGGCACTTATGTAACCCTGTATGGGAGCTTAACATTGTGCAATTTACTGAATTAAAAGAAGTAAAAGATTGAGTGTAGAATAAAAGTCGCCAAAAAAAGACCCTTTATGGGTGCACACAGAGCCATATCTGCCATCAGGTGAGATGAGTATCTAGCCTCAGGTGTTAGACTGCCGAGTCCCTAAGGGGACGGCACTGAGAGTTATTTGTTGGGTGAACTCAGCAAGATATGTTTAGCGAGGTTTGCCTAGTAGTTTCATTCGGACGGAGCACGTCCGAAATGGAACTGCAATCATTATACTCTAGGGACTCTTCATAGTGTGGAGGGGCCACTATGGGATACTATACTGTGTGGATAGGCTACTGTGAGCTACTATATTGTAAGGAGGCCACTATGATATATTATACTATGTTAAGGGGCCACTATGGGACATTATACTGTACGGAGGCCACTATGGGACATTATACTATGTGAAATGGTCACTGTGGGCTATTATAATGTTTGCAGGGGCCACTATGGGAAATACTGTGTGAAGGGGCCACTGTGGGACATTATACGATGTGAAAAAAAGCTACTGTGGGACATTATATTTGTGAAGAGGCCACTTTGGGACATTAGACTATGTGAAGGGGCAACTGTGGGAAATTATACTATGTGAAGGGGCCATTGTGGGACATTATACTGTGTTAAGGGGCCACTATGAGATATTATACTGTGGGAAGGGTCCACTATGCGACATTATACTGTGTGCTCTATGGGACATTATTCTTAAAGGGGTTTTCAAGGAACTGGACAAATTCTGAAAGAACCAGGGCAGGTGTAACATTTTGCTAAAAAAACAAAACATACTCACCTGTCCCTGGCACTCTGATATGTGCCGCCATAGCCTGCTTGGTCTTGCACCATGTCTCGTTCCCCAGAAGCCCTACACTACAAGTAACCACTGAGGCCAATCATTGATGTCACTCATATGTCACCAGTACCTCTCCAGTGACCGCCTCAGCGGCCCCATGGGGTGAGGGGCTTCCAGGGATCGAGGTGTGCAACCAAACAGGCTGTGGCAGCAGACACTGGAGTGCTAGGGACAGATGAGCATGCGTTTTTTTATGTTCCAACTGCTCAGGGCCCCTCCAGAGTATGTCCAATTCCAGAACAACCCCTTTATGCTGACCACTGAAGCTGGGTGTATGTCCTCGGCTTCTTTCAAACACTGAGCATACACTGAGGGCTCAGTGACATATTTCATTCAGGCGGCTTCAGTGCTGAAGTTGTGCACATGCACAGTGGTAGTCAAGTAGTCAAGCCCAATTTTCTTTGGCGTCATTTCAATTTTTGCCTCAGCCAGCAGAAATACTAGAATTGCCCTGGGTGCACCTGTGGCAACAAGTAGTGTAAAGAGTGACAATTTACATAATTTCAAGAAAAAATTGGGGTACACTATCAGTGTACCTCCTGTGTATTATCTTCCAAAACTGATCATGTGATGAGGTAGAAGTAGTTGTTTTTCTTCTTCTCACAGTTATCCACTCCATTGTGTGGCCGTGGTTTGCTGCATACAGTAATCATATACAGTACTTCTGCTCAAACTGACGCTCCAGCATATGCAACAGTGCCACTCAATATGTGCTTCACCTTACAACCATGAAATGAGGGAGGGGAGTGTAAGCAATGGCTTGCTCTGATGAAGTTGGAGGTTGGAAATGGTCCAGTGTGGAGGTGGATGGGTCTTGTCTGGTGTTGAAACTGTGCCTGCCCTGCACCCATGAAGTGATGTTAGTACTAGAAAGCAACAGGCCGCACTGCATTTCTAGACTGTAGCCACTGACATTCAAAACATTGACCCAGTGGGCCATAACAGCTATGTATTTTCCCTGCCCATAAGTGCTTCTCCACATATTGACAGTGGTGTGCACCTTTCCCTAAATGGACATTTATAAGAAGAGGCTCACATGGTGATATCAAGCAGGGATAGCTTACCTCAAACAGTAACAGTGGCTAGGTATTCTCCTTCGACACTGTGGACTGCTGTCAGTTGCCGAAAAACAGAGGATTCCACTAAGTGGCACAGCAACGACTGCACCACCAGTAACTTGACCAGGTGGGAGTTGCATACCAACCAAATGACTAAGTGCAGATTGCTGTTTACTGGCCATACATTCCTTTATGGATGATGACTGACATTGGATTTTTCTTTAGCTTTGCACAGGCTGCAATACTGTATAAATGAGAAGCAACAGGCGGCGAGAAGCAACCCAGGTGGTGAGACTGTATATTGGTGACCAACAATAAAAACTGCTTAAATTTACAAATATTGTTTATAGATTTTAGAATCAGCTATTTTCTGTTAGAACAGCAGTTTGCATGTATTTAATGAAAAAAATTAAACTCTTGCTCAAAAAAATCCTTAACAAAAGACAATAACAACAAAAACACAATAAAAAGTATGTTTAAACACTATGTATACAGCAGCACAAATAAGGTCCATCACTCCTAACTATGATTTCTATCACTAATCTTCCTGTAATTGTTAATATCTGACTAAATTCTTCTCCGTTCTCTTTCTCCACCATTGCTGTAATGCCTTGTGTTCTAGCTTACAGCACCTTATATATTGTATATGACATCAGCACTGTAAAATGTCCATCTACCATCTACCACTGTCTACTGGCTGAGAGGCATCAGCTGGTGCTAAAAATCACAATATGAATCACACACACGTCTTTTCTGTACTTTCTCAAACATGTTGCAGGAGCAATTTTCTGGGGTTTTGCTCTAGATAATCGCCTGTTACTGATGCCCAGCTCCATTCCCCCATAGCTGTAGTGACATCTCCAACTTTGTCACATTTTTGCAGCAAGTGTATTACAGAAGAAACACCGCTAAATTCCTTTTCAGCTAATTTTTATAAGAATAAAATCCTGATTTTCATAAAATAGAGCTGCAATGCTGAATAAGAAAGGCATTTTTGGAAGGTGTAGAAGGGGCCCTACAAATTGATACCAATTTTCCTGCTGACAGACTCACTTTCATGTCAAAATATTTAATTTACCACAAAAGAGGTCTCAGGTTTTCAGCCTTCTGCGTATGCTCACATCCTTGATTGTCATGCTGCAGGATTGCCATTTTAAGCTCCATAAAATCTCATACTTTGTATGATAAATGGCATCACAGTAATGACTCTCATGCTTTAAGAGGCATTAGTGTCACTTTTAGGGTTTCCTTTTTCAAAAGTAATTGACACACAGTAATAAAAAAGACAGGTACTTTTTATTCAGGGTAAGATGTACACATGATGCGAATGATAGCTAACATTTATGTCCTCAATATCGGCCAAGTGAACTTATTGTTTAGGTCCAACAGAAACTCCAACTTTTCAAGGAAGGGTTAATTATTCATCCATGTCCTGTTCTACTATCTCTTTCTCCAAATTGGGTAAACTAAAAGTTAAATTAAATGGTCTGCATTTAATTTATTCTTAGTGTTTCCTTTTTCCATATAGGAGGAATTATACATTATCCTCGCATATCCACCAGTCCTACTAACATTTGGAGTAATACCTCCCATCCATATGTAATGCAGATATAGGACCTATTACAGATAGGCTCTTACATTAAAAAGAAACGCACAGCTTTAAATTGATCACTGCTTTTTTTTTTTTTTTTTTTTTTCCAAGATGGCACCGCCGAAGTGGCTGCCTGTTAGGCAGCTCTGAGACTCTCTCTCTCTTATTTTTTCTTTCTCTGTCTGTTTTTTATCTCTCTACTTAATGGACTTTACACTATGAAGAAATGAAGAAACAAAGACTTGGAATTGGACCTTTGTGATACTTTTTTTTTTGTTTTTATCTGTCTTTTTGTCCTGCTCAAATGGGGACTCTTGTGTCTGCAGGCATTTCTTTTGTCTACACAAGAGAGAAATTACTGCAGCTTAGAGTCACAACAACAGGGCTGCATACCATTTGCCCACCCATCCCCCAAGAACTCTGGAGAAAGAAAAAGCGGGGGGAGGGGCTGCAGAGCAGGAACTCTTCAGAGGATTAAAAAGAGGTGTTACCGACCAACTGTTCCCTCCATCATTATGGGCAATGTGAGATCTCTTGCAAACAAGATGGATGAACTAACAGCGCTCACCAGGCATCATCAGGAGTTTTGGGTGTGCAGCATGATGCTACTTACAGAGACTTGGCTCACTGAAGTTACTCCTGACTCTCTGGTCTCCTTGGATGGTTTTAAACTCCTTCGGGCAGACAGGACAAGGGAGAGCGGTAAGAGGAAAGGAGGGGGGCTGGCAATGTTTGTGAATAATAGATGGTGCAATCCTAGGCACATTGTGATTAAGGAGCAAACTTGCTGTAAGGACATTGAACTATTAGCTGTGAGCATGAGACCTTTCTATCTACCAAGGGAACTATCACATGTCATCGTGATAGCTGCATATGTCCCCCCCTCTGCGAAAGCTGACGCTGCCTGCGAGGTCCTACAAGCCACACTGAGCCAGTTACAGTCTCAGCACCCCCAGGCCCTCCTTCTTGTGTCTGGCGATTTCAACCACGCCTCTCCATCATCCACACTTCCCAGTTTCACACAGTATGTAACCTGCCACACAAGAGACAACAAAACACTGGACTTGTTCTTTGCCAACGTGAGGGAGGCATATAACTCATCAGCCCTACCGCCCCTGGGAAGATCGGATCACAACCTAGTACATCTCCGACCTGTGTACAAGCCACTTGTACGTAGAGAACCAGCTGTCACCCGCACAGTGAGGATATGGTCCGAGGAGAGTGATGAGGCTCTGAGGGATTGTTTTGACACAACCGCATGGGAAGTTTTGCAGGATTCGTATGGAGAAGATATAGAAGGACTCACACACTGCATAACGGACTACATTAATTTTTGTGTGGACAACACAGTACCCACAAAAGTGGTGAGGTGCTTCTCCAACAACAAACCATGGATTAACTCTGATATAAATAACTACTTAAGGAGAAAAAGATGGCATTCAGGACAAGAGATAAGGAGGGGTTGAGGGAAGTACAAAAGGAGCTGAGGCATCTAATCAGGCAAGGAAAATCCAGTTATAAGGAAAAAATGGAAAAGCAAATGGAAAGAAAAGACATAAGGGGGGTCTGGGAGGGGCTTAAGTCAATTTCGGGTCATAAACAGTCGGTCTGCCAGATTGAGGCAGATGTTAACTGGCTTAATGAACTAAACCTATTCTTCAACAGATTTGATCACACACCAGCTCCTCCCACCCCAGCATGTCCTTCAGCTCCCCTCACCACAATGACTTCACCCCATTCACCCCATGTGGCTACTTCCCAACAGACCAGTAAATCCAGAAATCTGTCTTTATCTGACCACAGTCTGACCTTCACACGGGCCCAGGTGAGGAAGGAGATGAAAAAGATCAAGGCGAGGAAAGCTGCAGGGCCAGATGACATCAGTGCAAGGCTAATTAAGACTTGTGGGAACCAGCTGTGTGGTATAATTACATATATGTATAATATGAGCCTGAGGCAGGAAATAGTCCCTGAATTATGGAAATCTTCTTGTGTGCTACCAGTTCCAAAGAAACCTCACCCTATGGACCTCAACGACTACAGACCTGTAGCACTGACATCCCACTTGATGAAGATCTTAGAGAGATTGGTTCTCACACATCTTCGCCCTCTAGTGAGCCCCGCTATGGACCCTCTAAAGTTTGCTTATCGACCGGGCATTGGGGTAGATGATGCCATCATCCACCTTCTGCACAGGGCTCTGTCTCACCTGGAAAAACCAGGGAACACGGTGAGAATAATGTTCTTTGATTTCTCCAGTGCTTTTAACACCATACAGCCCAGGTTACTGAGAGACAAGCTGGGCCTTGCTGGAGTGGACCACCACCTCTCCAACTGGATCCTAGACTACCTCACAAATCGACCTCAATACGTGAGAGCCCAAGACTGTGTGTCAGGTACCGTGATCTGTAATACGGGGGCACCTCAGGGTACGGTTCTCGCCCCTTTCCTCTTCACACTGTACACTGCTGATTTTAGGTGCAACTCATCCAGCTGCTACCTACAGAAGTATTCTGACGACTCTGCAATAGTAGGCCTCATCACAGACGATGATGACAGGGAGTACAGAGAACTGAACCGGTTTTTTGTGCACTGGTGCCACCAGAACCACCTGAAGATTAACGCAGGGAAGACCAAGGAGATGGTGGTGGACTTCCGTAAAGGCAGATGCCCTCCAAAACCAGTGGACATCCTGGGGACGGGCATCGAGATTGTGAACACCTATAAGTACCTGGGTTTGCTCCTTAATAATAAGCTGGACTGGGCAGATCATATGGAGGCCCTGTACAGGAAGGGCCACAGCAGGCTCTACCTGCTTAGGAAGCTGAGAGCCTTTGGAATCTGGGGGGCACTTCTTAGGACTTTCTTCAACTCGGTAGTGGCATCAGCCATCTTCTTTGGAGTGGCCTGCTGGGGGAGCAGTATATCAACCAGGGACAGAAATAAACTTGACAAGCTGATTAGAAGGGCCAGCTCTGTCCTGGGGAGCCCACTGGACCCAGTGCAGGTGGTGGGTGACAGAAGGATACTGTCCGTGGTGAGCTCCATGCGGGAGAATAACTCCCATCCCATGCATGAGACTGTGATTGCACTGGGCAGTACTGTCAGTGACCGACTGCTCCACCCTAGGTGTGAGAAGGAGCGCTATCGGAAGTCTTTCCTCCCCACCGCGGTTAGGCTGTACAACCAACACCGACCTAAGCGGAGATCATTACATACAGAGAACTGAAATATCTCTCTGCCTGTTAAATCCCCCCCCCCCCCTCTGCTACGTCCTATCTGTCTGTCTGCTATTAATGTAATGCCTCTCACCTTGGAACATTCCTGTACATGTTGTATTTGTATTTGTATCTGCTTATCTTATCTTATCTTTGCTGCTGTAACACACTGAATTTCCCCACTGTGGGACTATTAAAGGACTATTATTATTATTATTATTATTATTATTATTATTAGAGTAGATGTTTGCACTAAAAAAGTGCATAATTACTCTAAAGTGCAATCCTACCTTATGAAATTACTGTTACTCCGCAACAAACTGAAGGATGCCCTTAAAACGTACCTCCAAATATAAGCAACTTTCCATAAATTAATAGTATATTTGAATATAAGAAACTTTGTAATATATCTGTCTCAGGATATCGGTTTCCTTCACCACTGATTAAACTGTTCTCTTGCTCCTTATTTTCAATCAAACTGTTTCTTGCATAAGATTTTGTCTCCATATCCAGCCACACATACAGACCTCTATGGGAGGGGTGGAGTAGGAGGCTGCTGCCAGCTGGTTAATTGATTTACTGCCTTATACACTGATTTACTGCCTTGTACACTGGTAACTTTGTTATCTACAAATTTAGTGTTAGAAAACCACAGAGTAGCAGAGTGGAGCAGCAATTAATTGAGTGTCTTTTCTATCAGCCTGATAACCCGCCTCCCTTCTTCATAGACTAATATGTAGAAAGTAATTGTTCCTGAAAATTAAAGAAGAAAACATATTTTTTAATAAGATCTATTACAAAGTTTATTGTATTCACCTATACTATTCACTTATGCAAAGCTGTTTAAAACTGGAGGAATGTTTAATGGGAAATTCACTAAAAATGACTAATATGCAAAACAAACAATTTATGCCCATGGAGACAGGGGAGGTAAAATTATGTCAGCCCTTACAAAGACAGAAAAAGCCACATACTAACATCTCACATATTAAAGCCCCTGACGGCACAGTGCAGCTCAGCTCCCATTATCTTGATAAATCATGATAAATTTGTCAAACTGTGTCAATCCTCGATAGACTTTAGGTCTTCCAATACCCTTGATCCCACCTGCCCCACTACTTGCCTACTTATCCGATGTAACCTATGCCCTCTTCTATTCAGATACCCTTTGACCATACAATAGATATCTATTTCTGTAAGTTATCCTTACCATAGCCCTCTTTCAGGCTCCCTTTTTTTCCTACATACAATATTGTATTAATATTGCAATAATATACTTGCATTTCTTCCTAATTTTACGTAGGTTTGAGGAAGAGATGAATCTTTTGGTCAAGTCTTTATGTTCAATTTATGTTCACTTATATGATTGGCTGAACAAGCAGGTGTACAGATATTCCTTATAGAGAGGATACTGAAGATAAATATATGTTCTCAAGCTGACAAAACGTGCCTTTTAGTATTTCCTCCCACAGGGGCACCAGAAAGAGAACCGCCAGATGTAGTTATTCTATAAGCACAGTACTTGCAGGGTTACAAAAGCAGTCTTTTTCGTCCTTCACATTCAGCTCTTGAAACATGTGAATAAAAACTTCACATTGCACTTCGATATGTCTTTGATATATTCACAAAGTGAGTCCTCAACTCTAAGACCTCATGGGAACATTCTGATAGCACTGATTTCATGAATCAAAGCCATATGAGGACTATTCTTAACAAAGGAATATGGACACCTTCTGTTTGGATGTCTTTCCTAAAATCACTGCACATGAGCAATACATCATTTCCTTTGTTATCAGATACTTTTCTGTTTAAAACCTAAATCTAAACCAACAAATTAATGAAAAAGACATGGGAATACTCTGGGAATACGACTCCTTTAAATAATAGTAAGAAGGATGGGGATAATAGTCCACAAACTATGTTTTTTTCACCAGAGAGATATTTGTCTTTATTAGCCGGCAGTCTCTTTACAGAATGTTATATAAGAACATCTTATCTGGAACGCATAAACTTCCATTGCAGTGTTGTGATTGTATCCATTCTAAACACCCACATTTAGCGTCATTGGTCAGATTGGTGCATGTTTGTGTACATGAGCGTTTGCAGAGAGGAAGAAAAAAGGAAAGAAACAACAGATGTTTACAAAATTCTTGTGGTAGCAAATTTCAAACGTTCAGAATAATAGATGACATGAGCATTTAAGTTAAAATAGTGCATCAAAGCTCTGGCGTAATTGGACTTTTAAGCTGGCATTTAAAAACATACCACTGCGTTTATTTTTAAAAACAATACACTAGATTGAATGTTTCCATCATGGTCACTATGGCCTACATCTTACTGTGTGAATATGATAAACATGTTGTTAATTAGCCATCTTTAATATATTTTCTAATTTAAGACTCCCCAAATTATTCTGTTCTTGTACAGGCTGAATCGGACATGGTTTGGAATATCTTTTTAATTTAACCTCTTAAGACTAGTTGTTGTCTGCTTGTTTGACCCAAAGAAACTCCAAAGTCAGCAAGAAAATTTAATTCTCAGTATTTTCTCAGCAATCTTATTTGATATTGCAGTTAAAAAAAACAAAAACAAAACAAGAGACGAACTTGGTGGCACCGGCCTCGCTCCAGGACCTACTTTGGTCCCCTCAGTCGTTGTCATACACACTCCCAAACGCCACAAAGTTTACCAGATATATGTTACAGTTATAGAAAAAGATGAGGTTACAAAACATCTTACAGAGTCATATCACCTTTAGGGTATGTTCAAACGGCGGAATTTACTGCAGATCTGGGGGTGAATTTCGCCCGGTATCCGCTCCTCATTGTTTTCAATTGGAGGCAGAAATCGCAGCAGGACATGGAAAAAAGAAGCGTCCTGCTCGATCTTGCTGCAGATCCAGCCATGGAGTCCGCAGCTTGAGACTCATTGCTGATTAGGTCCATTCATCTGGGCCTAATCAGCAGTGAAAAGCTGAGACGGAATGCCGATGCATCACATTTTCTTCTGTGTGAACATACCCTTACTCTTAATCTTTGGAAATTCCTTGTTCACCCCAGGCCTTTCCCTGGAGCACTTTACATGGTGGAGACACGCTAGGTTTAGACTCCTTATTAATAAGCAAATTATTAATAAGGAATATTTTTCACTGCTACCAACACACCACCAACTGGAGAGGCCCTCCAGATTTTCTATTTCTTAAAGGCTGTAACCCCTACCTCCTCCTTAATCCAGACTACTGACTTTGAAAGTTTATGTCTTTTTAGGGCAACGGATAGTGGCTCACTTACTTTTATTTATAGTGAACTAAACACCCCCCAACCACTGTAGCTGGACTTTATGATCGCCTGGGAGTGGGATTTGGCAAACTCAATGACCCTGGCCCACTGGCAGGATAGCTGCTCATTTATCAATAATGGAAGCTGACAGGTCACCCTTATAGAACTGTCTCTCAGAATATTGCATAGGACTTATTTAGTCCCACCCAAATTACTCAATATATACCCAGAGGTCTTGCCCAGTTCCTTCAGGGTTTGAAACAACAGTGGTGACACTTTACACATTTGGTGGACCTGTCCTTTAGTACACCTTTTCTGGCAATACATTCATAGCAGCAATCTTCCTGCTAGGCCTTGAACTCAAAGCTTTTATAAAATTATAAAATTGAATTTTTTATAGAAATATATCCATTTCAGTGCTCAATATGTTGCATCCACTTTGTGCCATCAGAGACACGCAATCCTAAAACTATTAAGTGGGCTATCCAGGTACAAAAAAGTTGTATACATGGGCATAAACTGCTGCATGGGCACACAACAGGGCTCAGAAGGGAAGGGGTAGTGCACTTTTTAGCTTTTGGATTATAGATTTAGTGGGACTTTCTGGATGCCATATTGTTTTTGTAGAGCCCAGAGTGACCCCATTTTGTAGGGTCCATTTTAGCATCTCTTCAAACGTGACATGGAGTCCAAAAACCAACAAACTAAATCTGCGCTCCTAAAGCACATAGCACTCCTTGACATCTGTACCCTGCTGTGTGCCCATATGTGGGTATAAACTGCTGTTTAGGCACAGCCAGGCAAAGAAAAGAAGGAGCACTATTTTGGTTTTTGGAGCACAATTTATTTAGTAGACGTCATGCCACTTTTGCAGAGACACTAAGTTGCCAATAAAGTGGAATCCACAGACACGTGACCGCATTTTGGAAACTACACCACTGAAGTGATTTATCAAGTGGCATAACAATCATTTTTAACCCTTGAGCATTGCATTAATTTAATTCCCGGAAATGAATGCGCAGCTGATAATGAAGAGTGAAATTGCATATTTTCTACAGAGAAGCTATTTCAGTGCCTGATATGTTGCTCTCATCATGTGTCAGCAGAGACATACACTCCAAAAACTGTTAAGCGGGTATCCTAGGTACAACAACTTTTGGAGAGTTCATCTCTGATAGAAGCTGGGCACAACATATTACACTGTACCCCTGGATAAATTCCTTCACGGGTTTAGTTTCCAAAATGGGGCCACGTGTCAGGGGATTCCATTTTACTGGCATTTCAGAGCTCTGCAAAAGTGTCATGATGTCCAAAAACCAAACCATCTAAGTCTGTGCTCCAAAAACTACATGGCAATCCTTCCCTTCTGTGACTGGCTATGCTTAATCAGCAGCTTATACCCACTGTCAATGTGGGACCTTCCAGGGGCTGGTTACCAGGCAAGTAAGACACGTGAAGAAGTGTGTGCAAGTTCACACTAGTGCTTTATTAGGAGGAGTTCACAGAGTCCATAACATAAATGGCTTTCAGCAACATAAGGCAACACAAAACAAAACGGCTTGTTTCAGCTAAGTGGCAGAAAGTCCAGCAACACAGAAATGTCTTTAAAACAGAAACAGTCCAGCAGGCTCACCAAGTTAGCAGTTTTGTCTCCACTTTCTATCTTCCACACAGGTAGTGTGTTTGTAGCTCAGAAGAGGAGCAGAGAGAGAGAGAGAGCCACACTCTCCTACTTGGTCAGCGTTAAGGCTTCAACTTGGCTCTAACAAAACCCAGGACTAGAGCTTTGAGCCCGGGTCTGTAATCACACCCAAAATCCCGGACATAGATTCCAGTCCATTACCTAGTGGAGAGGAGCCACCTTAGTGGGAGGTATCTTCCCTCCACAATCTTTCTCTATGCCTGCCTACATATCCTCCCCATCTGCCCAAAGCAGTAGGGCTGGGCACCTTTAGAAAAAAACCAGTGAATTATAGACAAGGCATCCGCATTTGTATGGGCCCTCCTGGGTCTATGCTCGACTATAAAGTCGAAGTCTTGCAACGTCAAGAACCAGCGTGACACTCTCGCATTATTTCCCTTATTTTTACTCATCCACTTTAGTGGGGCATGATCCGAAATAAGTCTGAATCTTCTGCCTAACAGGTAATACCTTAGTAAGTCAAGGGCCCACTTGACTGTCAGACACTCTCTTTCTACAATGGAATAGTTCTCGGCAGAATTCAATTTCCGGCTTAAATACATCACCAGATGTTCTTCCCCATTGACCTCTTGTGACAATACAGCTCCTAAGTTGATCTCTGAGGCATCTGTTTGTACTATAAAATCTTTTGAGAAGTCTGGGGCTATTAAGACTGGTTGTCTACAGAGGGCTGTCTTAAGACTCTGAAAAGCCGTCTCTGCCTCGGGTGACCACTATACCATCACCGATTTTTTTTTTTCCCCCTAGTGAGGTTGGATAAAGGTGCTGCCATACTGGCAAAATTGGGCACAAATTGCTGGTAGTACCCAACGATTCCTAAAAAAGCCCTTACCTGTTTTTTTGGTGAGTGGGCGAGGCCAGCTTTGTATGGCGTCCACTTTATTATTTTGGGGTTTAATCAAGCCCCTCCCTACAACATAGCCAAAATAACAAGCCTGTTCCATGCCCATGGCACATTTTACTGGGTTGGCCATAAATCCCGCATTCTTAAGAGCATCCAAAACAGCCTGAACTTTGCTCAAATGGCTGTCCCAGTCTAGACTGAAAATAACAATATCGTACAGGTAGGCCGCCGCATATTCCATGTGTGGAGCAAGGATGGCATCCATTGCCCTTTGGAAGGTGGCAGGAGCTCCCTTCAGACAAAACGGCATCCTAATATATTGAAAACAACAGTCAGGGGTGGAAAACACAGTTTTCTCCTGGGCATCTTTAGCCAGTAATATCTGCCAATACCCCTTTTTAAGGTCTAAGGCAGTTATATACCTAGCTGGACCCAACTTTTCAATGAGCTCATCTACCCGCGGCATAGGGTAGGTATCCATTTTCGAAATCTCATTAAGCTTCCTGAAATCATTACAAAAGCGCCAAGTTCCATTAGGTTTGGGAACAAGTACGATCGGACTAGACCAGCCACTCTTGGACACTTCAATCACTCCCAGGGACAACATCCTCTGTGCCTCTTCTGAAATAACCTGCCTACGGGCCTCAGGTATTCTATAGGGTTTTACATTTACTCTTACTTGTGGTTCTGTAATAATCTCAAGCTCAATAACACTGGTACACCCCGGCAAACCAGAAAACATCTCTGTTGTGTTGCAGGAATTCTTTTGTTTCTTGTTTTTGTGAGGGGGACAGAGTCTCTGTTATTCCCACTTTGTGGTGTCCTGTCTCACCAACTGCGGATGGACAGGTTAGAACAGCCAATGACTCCCTTTCCAGGGTTTGATCAGATTTACATGGTAAATCTGTATAATTTTTCTTTTCCCTGGTTGGTGCACCTTGTAATTTACCTCCCCAACATTTTCCAGGATCTCAAAAAGGCCCTGCCACTTGGTCAAGACCTTGCTTTCTACGGTGGGCACGAGTATTAAGACCCGGTCCCCAGGACTGAACTGTCTAACTCTGGCAGAGCGATTATACACACACTTTTGCGCTTCTTGCGCCTTCTGCAAATGTTCTTTTACTATGGGCATTACTTTGGAGATTCTCTCCTGCATGTGGGCCACATTTCTTTAATGAGGTCTAAGAGACCATGGGGATGTCTACCCTATAATAGTTCAAATGGGGAGAACCCTGTAGAAGCCTGAGGAACTTCCCTAATGGAAAATAGCAAATATGGTAACAGGCAATCCCAGTCTTTCCCATCCTTTTCAACAGCTTTTTTAAACATAGCCTTTAAGGTCTTATTGAATCTTTCTACCAAGTCGTCAGTTTGGGGATGGTACACCGAGGTTCTCAACTATCTGATCTTAAAAACCTTACACAGTTCTTCCATGACTTTAGACATAAAGGGTGTACCTTGATCTGTCAAGATTTCTTTGGGAATTCCCACTCTAGTGCACATATGAAACAACTCTTTGGCAATGCACTTGGCTGTGAGGTTTCTCAAAGGGACCGCCTCTGGATACCTGGTAGTATAGTCTAGCATTACCAAAATGTATTGATGCCCTCTGGCTGACTTCACCAATGGCCCTACGACACCCAAGGCAATCCGCTCAAACGGAACCTCAATAACAGGCAAGGGTATTAAAGGGGTATTCCCATGAACATAATCATATCTATATTTGTAGATAATTAAAAGTTAAACATTTTTGCAATATAAGCAGTTAAAAATTCTGCAAAGTTTTAAAGATTTTCTCTAACAATCATAGTGGCGACAGTTTGTTGTCTTGATCAGTTGCCAATGGTTACGACCACGAATGCAGAAACTTTCTATGGTCTGGGACTTGTCAGGAAAGCAGCAATGATTTTCTTATTGTAACTGGGTTATCAGGCAGGGACACTACATGTATCAGAAGATATCCCGGCCACAGTAAGGACATCATTGCTGATTTTCTGACCTTAGAAAGGTCTTGCATTCATGGTCGTATCCACTGGCAACCGATCAAGACAACAACTTGTGACCACAAGATATTTAGAGGAAATCTTTAAGACTCTGCAAAATGTTTAATTACTTATATTTATACTTATACCCCTTTAAGGGACTCCTGAAATGTACAACAGGAACATTTACCTGGCAGTTTGGGCAAGACTTACAATAGTTTTCTATTTCTTTATAACACCCTGGCCAATAGAACCTTTGGAAGATTCGTTCCCTGGTCTTGTCTGATGCTAAGTGACCCCCTAACACATGCGAGTGAGCCATACCCAACCCCATTTTCCTGTATCGTTTTGGAACTAGTAGCTGTTCCAGAATTTCATCATTAACCTTGGTCACATGGTATATCAAATTGTTTTGTACCTCAAAATAAGGATACCGAAGCTCAGCCTCTGGTTCCTGTGGTACGCCATTTAGAACTGTCACATTTTCCAATGCGGTTTTCAATGTGGTATCTTGTAGCTGTGCTGTCCCAAAGTTAACCCTCGATACTTTGAGGTCTGGGAGTACTGACTCGGTGTCTGTGGACTCAGCCTCACCCCCTAACAACACCGCCAAAGGAAAATTATCGGTCCCTTGAGTGTTTTCTCCACACCCTGAAGACACCCCGTTATCTGTAACAGACATTTTTACATAAGTAGGCGACAGTCTATCCCATAACTCCCAAAATAAAGGAAAATCCTGCCCTAACATTACATCGTATAGCAGGTTTTTTACAATGCCCACTTTGTGGGTGACACTTCCACACATAGTCTCTATATGTACTTGAGCAATGGGATATTTTTTTGTGTCCTCTTGTATACATATGACTCCCACGCGCTCCCCTGGGTCACACAAAACAGGGAACAGTTCGTCTCTGACAAGAGTTACCAGGCTCCCCGAGTCAAGTAGTGCAACGACTTTGGTGCCACTAATAGTAAGCTGACACCTTTGGAGTCTTTTGAGGTAAATTGGCATGGCGCTGCATACTGGGTGGGCAAACATAGAGTAGCGTCGAGCCAGACTACAGTCCATAGGCTCTGATTTTGCAGGACAACATGCGGCAATATGTCCAGGAGTGTGACACTTTCAGCAGACTATCTGGCGAGGCTGTGTTTTAGAACTTGCTTCCAGGTCTTCCAGCTTCTTGTATACAGTGGGTTGCCCCCGCTCCTTGGTCGACTGATACCATCTTTTACTGGCCTCAGGGGAAGTCTTGGGATTCTGCAAGAAAGTTTTCTCCCTAGTTGGACGTAAGGCAAAATTCTCAGTGGTAGTATACCTCTCAACCAATTCAACAAGGCTGTCTGCATTGTCTGTACTTCCCTGGATAACCCAGCTCTGCAACGGAGTAGGGAGAGTACTTAGCGGTCCATTGAGACTCTTTCCACCATCTATTCTGGGGTAAGAGTCTCAGGCCGTAACCATTTGCAGATCAGGTGGAAAAGGTCATACATCTGAGACCGCGGCGGTTTTTCCTGAGAAAAGGACCACTGCTGCACCCGCTATGCCTGGACTGCCACACTGACCCCTAAACAAGCCAGTATCTCAGCTTTCAATTTACTGTAGTCCTTAGAGTCTTGTACAGTTAAATCAAAATACGCCTTTTGCAGCTGGCCAGTCAGCTAGGGAGCCAGTACCTCCGCCCACTGCTCCCTAGGCAACTTTTCCCTATCTGCAATGCATTCAAATATGGTCAAGTAGGCCTCCACATTATCTTCAGAAGTCATTTTCTGTAATGAGGCATGTATTTTTTTCTGGACATCACTGACAGGAGCAGCTATAGGTACACTTTGCTGTACCGCCACCATTTTAATGAGTGCTGCCATTTGCTCCACCAGCAAGCGATTTGTCTCTTGCTGCTGGACATTAGAGCGCACCAACTGCTGGACCAACTCGTCCATAGCTCCGGTATCGTCCTTTAGCGCTGTAGCAGCCTTCACCCAAGACATACACAGCTGAAAACTGTTAACTTTGAAGGCTGTTGCCCCTAGCATCGACAGTCCTGCCCGCATCCTCCACCATATGTCAATGCAGGACCTTCCAGGGGATGGTTACCAGGTAAGTAAGACACGTGGAGGAGTGTGTGTAAGTTCACACTAGTGCTTTATTAGGAGGAGTTCACAGAGTCCATAACATAAATGGCTTTCAGCAACATAAGGCAACACAAAACAGAATGGCTTGTTTCAGCTAAGTGGCAGAAAGTCCAGCAACACAAAACTGTCTTTAAGACAGAAACAGTCCAGCAGGCTCACCAAGTTAGCAGTTTTGTCTCCACTTTCTATCCTCCACGCAGGCAGTGTGTTTGTAGCTCAGAAGAGGGGCAGAGAGAGAGCCACACTCTCCTACCTAGTTAGCGTTAAGGCTTCAACTTGGCTCTAACAAAACCCAGGACTAGAGCTTTGAGCCTGGGTCTGTAATCACACCCAAAATCCTGGACATAGATTCCAGTCCATTACCTAGTGGAGAGGAGCCACCTTAGTGGGAGGTATCTTCCCTCCACAATCTTTCCCTCTGCCTGCCTACACCACATATTATTATTATTATTTATTTATAAAGCACCATTAATCCCATGGTGCTTTACATTTGGGGATTTACATACGGTACACAAGATGTACAAAACAGATAATACTAACAGTGACCAACTGGCACAGTGGGATAGAGGGCCCTGCCCGCAAGGGCTTACAATCTATGAGGGAAGAGGGATAGAGACAGAAAGTGGGAGTAGGGGTTGTACAGATGGTGGTGTGGTGACAGTAGTGACATTAAGCACTTTATTCTGGGTACAACAGTGTCATACTTGTGGGTATAAGCATACAATGACCTCCGCACTCCAGATTAAAGTGAAACATGTGTTTTGTTTTTTCACAATATAGCAATCCATACAATATGTCAAATTGTAATATTTAGGTCTCCTGGACCACAGAGGATAGAATGGATAAGCTGGAATATCTTCCCTGATCAGAACAACACTTAGGAGCAGAAAGGAAACCTGGACTATCCTGTCCATCATCCATTTATGAGAGCAAATGCCATAGCAACACAGTGTCCTTCGAGTGACAATATAAAGAATTTCAAGAAATATTTCTGGCACACTGTCACTGTGAAGCTGGAATATCTTCCATGATGAGAACAACACTTGGGGGCCAGAAGAGAACCTGGACTGTTTTGCCCATCCTCCCTTTATGGGGCAAATGACACAGCAAAATAGAATTGGCACAGTGACAATTTAAAGAATTTCAAGAAAAACAAATAATGGTAAGCCTTCTCCCTCTCTGCTTCAAAAGGAAAATTTTCCCCTTCCCAGTCTAGGAGTCCCAGGTCCTCCATATCCATAACCCAGACCCAGTTCTTTATTCTCCTCCTGTCATCTTGCACCACCACAGGGTGGTGACAGAGACCACAAGGTACAAGTTTTTATTCTTCTTCCACCACTCATTGCCTAACTGTAAATGTTTCCTGTAAGATATATATCAAAGGGATGACATCACTGGTGCTGCAACTGTCCCTGCTGCTGACACATTTAGTGTCCTGAGTCTCCTTAAAGGGCTTCAAAAGGGTGACATACTTCCCTCATGAAACATGTGGAAACATGTCTGCCAGTGCCATCATCACCACCATCATGAAGACACAGGTTCATTAAGTCCAACTTATACCTTATAATGTTGATCCAGTGGAAGGCAAAAAAAACCCCATGAAGCTGAAGCCCATGCTGATTAGGTATTAGGAGGTCATTTTCACTGATATACTCCAGGATAGCATCTAATCTAAACAACCCTGAGGCTACTGGCGGTCCTGCCAAGACCAAAAGTATTGTTGCTGTTGCCACTCATTTTTATTGTTAGTACTTGCACTAGTGGATGATGTGACAGTAGCACAAGTGTTTCCTCCTCCTCCATTAGCCTGTACCATGACCTGTTTTTCCCAAGTCAGTTTTACTTCACTGCTTATATAATAGTGATTGGCGACAATTCTGACACTGTATTTTTTTTCCAAAAAATTATTTGAAAAAACTTAGGAAAGAAATTATATTTAATTTTAAAAGGGTGTGAGTATTAGACTAGAACACACTATGTGAGTCAGCTTGGATTTTTGCAGCGTTAATGGCAGTTTTTCTGTAGTGGTTAACAAAACAAAATACTATTGCAAAAAATAATAAGCAAGAGGATGAAATTTAGCACTACAGGGGTGACCTAGTCTGTGAGTATTAGACTAGAACACACTGTGTGAGTCAGCTTTCATTTTTGGAGTGCTAATGGCAGTTTTTCTGTATTTGTTTAACAAAAAACACTATTGCAAAAAAGAAAATTGCGAAAGAAAAAATTTTACACTTAAAGGACTGACTTTGTCAGTCAAAACAATGTAATAGACTCTGTGGACAGTTCTCAGTGCAGAAAGCTAGACTATTTGCAAGTCTGACACTATATTAAAAAATAGCTATTTTGCAAAACAGACTTAACAAAATAACATTTTTGGCAATGAAAAGGTGAACTGGCCAGTGAGCACAGCACCGAGCTCCTCTTACACACAACTATGAGTTTTCTGCCTATCAGTATAAAATTGATTAAATCTAACTAAACTGTGCTACATACTAATTCTCCTCTCCTATAGATCTGTAGAATTATTGCAATGTTGGTGTTGTTTTTCCACTAGCACTGCATTGCCAGCATTTGATTTGGACCATGCAGTGATAACACATCTTTCCCTAAACTTGCAATATCACAAAATGGCTCTTCTTCCTGCCTCAAGGGGCAATACGCCCTGAAACGCGTAGGCTGTTTCATGGATCCTGCTTTTGTGTAACTGTTGTTACTTTTTTAAACTATATGGATTAAAAGTTACATTTTATTCATTAATCATAATTGTTGGATGCTGGAACCTTTTTTTTTACTCTCATCATTTTCAATATAATCCTGAAGATCTGCTCTTATTCTCTATATACTGTAAGCAATGCCCAGTACTACTTTATTTATCTTATAAATGAATTCCTGTTGTCTGTTCTTTATACTTGGCTAAACGACAGGACCAATCTACACTACATTTGGCACATAGATAAATCAGGCACTTCAGACAATTTTAGACCTGGTTTCAGCTCTTTAGGACCTACTGTCCTCAAGGTATTCACAAACACAAATATAGGACCTCTGGCTTCCACATCCTTTCTCCATGTAACACACCTGACCCGTATTAACCAATAGAAGCTCTGAAGTCCTTCATTCTTAGCCTCACTGACATACACCATATATATATATATATATATATATATACAGTCATATGAAAAAGTTTGGGCACCCCTATTAATCGTAATCATTTTTAGTTCTAAATATTTGGGTGTTTGCAACAGACATTTCAATTTGATATGTCTAATAACTGATGGACACAGTAATATTTCAGGATTGAAATGAGGTTTATTGTACTAACAGAAAATGTGCAATATGCATTAAACCAAAATTTGACTGGTGCAAAAATTTGGGTACCCTTATCATTTTATTGACTTACTGAAGCACAAAATTGGTTTTGTAACCTCACTGAGCTTTGAACTTCATAGCCAGGTGTATTCAATCATGAGAAAAGGTGTTTAAGGTGGCCAATTGCAAGTTGTTCTCCTATTTGAATCTCCTCTGAAGAGTGGCATCATGGGCTCCTCAAAACAACTCTCAAATGATCTGAAAACAAAGATTGTTCAACATAGTTGTTCAGGGGAAGGATACAAAAAGTTGTCTCAGAGATTTAACCTGTCAGTTTCCACTGTGAGGAACATAGTAAGGAAATGGAAGACCACAGGGACAGTTCTTGTTAAGCCCAGAAGTGGCAGGCCAAGAAAAATATCAGAAAGGCAGAGAAGAAGAATGGTGAGAACAGTCAAGGACAATCCACAGACCACCTCCAAAGAGCTGCAGCATCATCTTGCTGCAGATGGTGTCATTGTGCATCGGTCAACAATACAGCACACTTTGCACAAGGAGAAGCTGTATGGGAGAGTGATGCGAAAGAAGCCGTTTCTGAAAGCACGCCACAAACAGAGTCGCCTGAGGTATGCAAAAGCACATTTGGACAAGCCAGCTTCATTTTGGAAGAAGGTCCTGTGGACTGATGAAACAAAGATTTAGTTGTTTGGTCATACAAAAAGGCGTTATGCATGGCGTCAAAAAAACACAGCATTCCAAGAAAAACACTTGCTACCCACTGTAAAATTTGGTGGAGGTTCCATCATGATTTGGGGCTGTGTGGCCAATGCCGGCACCGGGAATCTTGTTAAAGTTGAGGGTCGCATGGATTCAACTCAGTATCAGCAGATTCTTGAGAATAATGTACAAGAATCAGTGACGAATTTGAAGTTACGCCGGGGATGGATATTTCAGCAAGACAATGATCCAAAACACAGCTCCAAATCTACTCAGGCATTCATGCAGAGGAACAATTACAATGTTCTGGAATGGCCATCCCAGTCCCCAGACCTGAATATCATTGAACATCTGTGGGATAATTTGAAGGGGCTGTCCATGCTCGGCGACCATCAAACTTAACTGAACTGGAATTGTTTTGTAAAGAGGAATGGTCAAAAATACCTTCATCCAGGATCCAGGAACTGATTAAAAGCTACAGGAAGCGACTAGAGGCTGTTATTTTTGCAAAAGGAGGATCTACTAAATATTAATGTCACTTTTCTGTTGAGGTGCCCATACTTTTGCACCGGTCAAATTTTGGTTTAATGCATATTGCACATTTTCTGTTAGTACAATAAACCTCATTTCAATCCTGAAATATTACTGTGTCCATCAGTTATTAGATATATCAAATTGAAATGGCTGTTGCAAACACCCAAATATTTAGAACTAAAAATGATTAAGATTAATAGGGGTGCCCAAACTTTTTCATATGACTGTATATATATATATATATCAGAGGCATAGCTAGCGGGGGGGGGCAGAGGGGGCGGCTGCCCCGGGCCCACTGACATTTTAGGGCCCATCCTGGGGCCACCATTAATACATCTTTTACTTTTAACTAGATCGGTGTCTGCAGACACCGATCTAGTTAAAACGCTTCCTGTCACTTGCTGTCTTGTAAACCGCAAGCCACTTCAGGCCTGTGGTTTACATGACAACGAAAACACAACATCGCGCCTCCTATGCTGAGACGCTGACATCCTGTGCGTGGACCCTGCGCGCACAGTGCGTGTCATGAAGAGAAAGCGGCGGCTCCGTTCGTCATGGTCGTTGGTAGGTGAGTATAACTTTCTATTTGTTTTGTTTTAGCTTAGTTGTGGGTATTTTAATAGTATAAGGGGTTGTTACGAGGGGGAATTAGAACTATAAGGGAGGGGGAATTATCAACATAAGGGGCGTCATTTATATAAGGGTTATTGTGGGGTACAAGGGGGGAGGCTATTTATATTAGGAGGTATTATGAACATAAGGGGGGTCATTTATATAAGGGTTATTAGGGGGGAGGTTATTTATATTAGGAGGTATTATGAACATAAGGGGGTGGTCATCGATATAAGAGGTCATTAGAAGTGCAGTATTTATGTCAGGGGGAATTAGGGGCATAATATGAGGGGGCAATTAATTTACTAAAAGTGACACTTGGGCTTTATTAAGACTAAAGCCCCACGTAGCGGGCTGCAGCAAAAAAGCGCTGCAGGAAAAACCGCAGCAGTAACATTGTGGTTTTTCCCGCAGCGCTTTTCAGAGAAGGGCCACAGATTTTTCCTCTGCAGACTTTCTGCTTCCATTATAACTATAGGGAAACCGCCAGCGTTTCCGTAGGTATAATTGACATGCTGCGATTTCCAAAACCGCAACGGTTTTGGAAATCACAGAGTGTCCGCGGCACACATTTTTCTACAATGTGTGGATGGGATTTGCTAGAATCCCATCCACTTTGCAGGAACTTTAAAATACGTCATTTTTTTTTCCCGTGGCGTTTTTGCCACGTGGGACCCCATCCCATCCCCACTTTGTGGTAAAATATGCACAGTGGACATGCTGCGATTTCCAAAACAGCCGTGGTTTCCAAAAAATGCTCCCGGTTTCCCTGTAGATATAATTGAAGCAGAAAGTCCGCAGAGGAAACCTCTGCGAACTTTCTTTGCAAAGCGCAGCAGGAAGAACCGCACTTTTTTGCTGCGGGATGCCACGAGGGGCCTTAGGCTTAAAGAGTTTTCCAGCTCATTTTTATCGATGGTCTATCCTCAGAATAGATCATCAATAAGAGATAAGTGATTCCCCACTGATCAGCTGTATGAGGGGGCTGTGGCGCCTGTTTATATCACACGCTGTCTGTTTATAATGACCGTGTGATGTAATTACAGTCTTGTCACATAGACATGTATAGGACGAGGCTGTAGTTACATTACATGGCCGCTATGAGATGAATGACACTATGTAAACAGAGAAGCGGTCACGGCGCTTACACAGGTACCACGGTTCATTCAAACGACTGATCCTGGGGGTCCCGATTATTGGAACCTCATTAATTATTTTTAACTTTTGTTTACTTTTTAATTAGGAAACACCTGGGGCATTATTAATAAGGGGCACTATTTAAAGTGGGTACACAGGGAAGTTATTAATTTAAAGATGCACTTGTGGGTATTATTATGGGGGGTATATTATACATTTTATAATTGGGGGTAGCAGCAGGATGGGGGCTTTGTGTAGGTGAGGATAATGTGGGTCAGGTGCCTGGAAAAGTACGGAGCCAAAAATGTCTGTGCTGCAAACTTTACAGAGACTGGAAGAAATGGTCATGGTGGTTCAGATGAAAGAGATGGGGAATGTGAACGATTAGTCAGAGACGTCACCAGTAAGTCACTAAATGTTACTGCACTGTATTTGCCTAAATCATCTGCAGAGCCCTGTGTAGATCCGATATATACCACTATACGGTCACCGTATAGTGATAATATCGGTATACCTAAGTTGGGGGCCCACTTGGACATGTTCCCCCCCCCCCTGTGCTGAACCCCCTAGGTACGCCTCTGATATATATATATATATATATACAGCACTTGCTCAAAGTTGTTCTCTGTCATCAGTCATTATCAGGAGATTGTATATAAACATATATACAACACTCCCTTACTGTTGTTCTATGTTATCAGCCATTATCAAAGGATTGTATCTACAGGATTTGTGGCCATTATACATGGTCTGTATTACACTGCATTACAGTTACACTAGAAAATTGCTTTTGACTACATAATCCTACATGGGAAGGTATAGTGCAGTGGTTGTCTATATCAATCCATCAAATTAGTGCTTTTATTTTTAAAAGGGCATTGGACAGATGACAATTAAAAGCTGGATTGGTTGCTATGGGCAACTGCCTAATTTTTCCACCACTTTAGATAAATTATCCTATATTGTATTTTATGTTTTTTGGGCACATATTAAAGTTTTTAGTCATAACTTTTAAAGAGCGGCAGCAGCTGCCAGGTGATCTTCCTGACTTTGGTGGAATCCTTTGAACTTTATACTTTATACCCAGGTATCACCTGGCCACCAGCTATATCACCACTGATGGAGGAGAAGATGCGCAAATTCACAGAAGGCAGAGTCAACTAAAAGGATATTAGGTCCATTGGTTAGTAGTCCAGTTGGCACATAGACAGGGAGGAAAATGACCCAGGATCTTGCAGGAGAGAGAATTGTAGCAGGTATGCTCATCTATAGAGACTTTAGCAAGCTGTTATATGTTACCAGATTCACTGCTTTATTCACTGTACACTCATTGCTCTATCAGTAGAGTAAACTATTAAGTATAACTAATTGGCCATGTCTGAGTTCATCAGTTCCTGCACGTTACATCTACAGTGGGGAAAAAAAGTATTTAGTCAGCCACCAATAAGTTCTCCCATTTAAAAAGATGAGAGAGGCCTGTAATTGTCATCATAGGTAGACCTCAACTATGAGAGGCAAAATGAGAGAACATATCTAGAAAATCACATTGTCTTTTTTTGTAAGATTTTATTTGCAAATTATGGTGGAAAATAAGTATTTGGTCACCTACAAACAAGCAAGATTTCTGGCTCTCACAGACCTGTAACTTCTTCTTTAAGAAGCTCCTCTGTCCTCCACTCATCACCTGTTTGACATGGTTATCAGTATAAAAGACACCTGTCCACAACCTCAAACAGTCACACTCCAAACTCCATTATGGTGAAGACCAAAGAGCTGTGGAAGGACACCAGAAACAAAATTGTAGACCTGCACCAGGCTGGGAAGACTGAATCTGCAATAGGCAAGCAGCTTGGTGTGAAGAAATCAACTGTGGGAGCAATAATTAGAAAATGGAAGACATACAAGACCACTGATAATCTTCATCGATCAGGGGCCCCACGTAAGATCTCACCCTGTGGGGTCAAAATGATCACAAGAACGGTGAGCAAAAACCCCAGAACCACACGGGGGGACCTAGTGAATGACCTGCAGAAAGCTGGGACTAACGTAACAAAGGCTACCATCAGTAACACACTACGCCGCCAGGGACTCAGATCCTGCAGTGCCGGACATGTGCCCCTGCTTAAGCCAGTACATATCTGGGCCCCTCTGAAGTTTGCTAGAGAGCATTTGGATGTTCCAGAAGTGTATTGGGAGAATGTCATATGGTCAGATGAAACCAAAGTAGAACTGTTTGGTAGAAACACAACTCGTTGTGTTTGGAGGAGAGTGAATGCTGAATTGCATCCAAATATCACCATACCTACTGTGAAGCATGGGGGTGGCAACATCATACTTTGGGGCTGTTTCTCTGCAAAGGGACCAAGACGACTGATCCGTGTACATGAAAGAATGAATGGGGACATGTATTGTGAGATTTTGAGGGCAAACCTCCTTGCATCAGCAAGGGCATTGAAGATGAAACGTGGCTGGGTCTTTCAGCATGACAATGATCCCAAGCACACCGCCAGGGCAATGAAGGAGTGGCTTCGTAAAAAGCATTTCAAGGTCCTGGAGTTGCCTAGCCAGTCTCCAGATCTCAACCCCATAGAAAACCTTTGGAGGGAGTTGAAAGTCTGTGTTGCCCAGCGACAGCCCCAAAACATCACTGCTCTAGAGGAGATCTGCATGGAGGAATGGGCCAACATACCAGCAACAGTGTGTGCCAACCTTGTGAAGACTTACAGAAAACGTTTGACCTCTGTCATTGCCAACAAAGGATATATAACAAAGTATTGAGATGAACTTTTGTTATTGACCAAATACTTATTTACCACCATAATTTGCAAATAAATTCTTAAAAAATCAGACAATGTGATTTTCTGGATTTATTTTCTCATTTTGTCTCTCATAGTTGAGGTCTACCTATGATGTCAATTACAGGCCGGCCTCATCTTTTAAAGTGGGAGAACTTGCACAATTGGTGGCTGACTAAATACTTTTTTCCCCACTGTATATACCATATGGACAATTCACAGTTCCACATGTTTTGTAGTATAAACTGGGTATAATCCCAAGTATCTGCTCCTTGCTCCTATTCTGTATGTATGAACATTGCAAAATAACAATTCTTTTGTCCTTGATGGTTGGTGTAATTCTCAGTATTTGCTCTTAATAGTGAGTACAATCAACTCTGACTGCTGTCAACTCCTGTGGGAAGTAAGTGTCCCTCTCATCCACCTCCTGCTCTTTAAGGGAAATCTTGACTATCCTGCAGAGATGTCATTATTTGTAGATCATCCATCTGGAGGTGCATTTTAACAGCCAATAACATCAACCACACCATGGAGGCATCATCATCTATAGATCCTCCAGCTGCAGGTACATTCCAACAGTCAATAACATTAGTCTCCATATAGCACATTTATAGTCTACAAATCCAAGTATGGATCACATATATACACCTTGGAGTCATTCTGGAAGTTAATGCCAGGGTGTGAAAAAGAATGCCAGAATTGACTGTGAACTGAGACTGTGTGTGGGGGGTCTTCCAACGGTGACTGCAAATGAAGGAGACAATGACATGTGCAACACTGCAAGAGAGGTTCTGTAAGTCCAGACTAGCTACTGCCCGGACATAGACTAGCTACTGCCCGGACATTGTGGAGAATTGGAGGTTACCCAGAGTGAGAAACTGAGAAGAATCATTGACTAGTAGAACTAAAACATAACTTATATTAGTACAATGATAAAATATATACATACCACCAATGACAGGTAGAATTATGGTACCAAAACCATATAACAGGGAAAAACTATATTACTTCACAAGGAAATGTATATCAAACAACTCTCGAAAGGACTATGGCTATCCCATTGGGAGTATTTCCAGCCACTAAAAAGACAAGACTTGCTCAATAAAAATATATTTAAATACCCCCTCCAAAGACACAGATTATATATATATATGAATGGATCAACAAATATACAATAAGTATTGCAGTCAGTCCATAATTATTCCATCAATATCATCATCAATACCATACAAAGCCATCCACAACCTGTCCCCTCCATATATCTCCGACCTAATCTCCCTCTACCTGCCCACATGTAACCTCCGATCCACCAAAGACCTCCTTCTCTGCTCTGCTCTTATCCGCTCTTCACACATTCATTTCCAGGACTTCTCCTGTGCATCCCCCATACTCTGGAACTCATTACCAAGACACATAAGACTGACCCCCACAATCACAAGCTTCAAGAAGGCCCTGAAGATTCACCTATTCAGGAAGGCCTAAAACCTCCAATAACGCTACTGTCACCACACCACCACCTGTACAGCCTCTCCCCTCACCTTCTGTCTCTATCCTTCTTCCCTCATAGATTGTAAGCCCTTGCAGGCAGGGCCCTCTATCCCACTGTGCTAGTTGGTCTCTGTTAGTATTATCTGTTTTGTATATCTTGTGTACCGTATGTAATCCCTCAAATGTAAAGCACCATGGAATTAATGGTGCTATATAAATAAACAATAATAAATAAATAAATAATCTTGGTGAGACATTTAAGGCAGAGAACTAGATAATGATATACATGCATTTGTCAGATCTTGGGAAAAATAAATGTACAGTTCGCACATAATAATCAGTGGCATAAGTACTACGGTAGCAGCCTTAGCGTAGCGATGCTTTTTTTTTTTTTAATAGGCTGTTGTCTTCTGGAGTAACCCCAGAAGGTAACAGGCCCTAAAACTTACCGATCCTTGCTCCTGCTCACGGCCGTCTCCACTTCCCTTCTGCGTCCCATATCACGTCGCTGGGTTCCCTTGGAGGGCAGAAGGGTAAGTGGATGCGGCTGTGAGCAGGAGTAGGAATCGGTAAGTGAGGCTGCAGGCTCACGGCAAGAGTATGATTTGGAAGAAACCTAACAAATACTGCTATTATTATACCCTGGGGTTTTTTCAGACCCAAGATTATAATGATCGGAGGCCCAGGGTAGGTGAGCGAACATAAAAAACAGTGTTTCTCACCTCTGTCTGAAAAGACCCCAGAGTGGAAGAGTGAAGAAATCAGGCGATACCTTTTAGAGGCTAACTGAGTATATTTGATGGTAAGCTTTGGAGAGTATTAGCTCTCTTCTTCAGAAATGATGTAATACTAGAAACTTAAAATTCACAGACTTTTTAAGAATAAGAATAGAAGTTTTTTACAACAGGTCAGAAAATAAACAATCTGGAAATTTGTGGGGTGTGACAGAGGGATCACTAATTCTTGCTGTTATCAGGTGGTGATTTGTGACCCCCACAGTTCATACATAGTGTGACATGAAACTGGCATGAATATTATGTCCAAATTACAGAGTTTGAAATTTTTGCATTAACTTATATTCCCATTCCTTTCTCTCCCTCTGCGTCTTAAAATGTCCCATTAAAACCATAACTCATAAATCTTCAATAGAGTGGTCTTCTCTGGAGCAATGTGCGGCCACTGGGAGATCTGTTCTGCTGTTATTAATGGTGAATCTGTGTGAGTTCATGCGCTAAGTCTCTGGCCTGTTTCCCCCACATAGAGGCCTGTGGTGGGACATTGCACACACATTATGAGATACACCACATTGGAGGACCTGCAGGAAAATGTCCCCCAGAGTATAATAATAGTTGGGACATAGTACTGGGTGGAGGGGCCACTATGGGACATAATACTGTGTGCAGAAGCCGCTATGGGACATTATACTGTGTGGAGGGGCCATTGTGAGACATAACACTGTGTGGAGGGGCCACTGTGGGATGTAATACTGTTTGGAGAGCCCGCTATGGGACATTATACTATGTGGAGGGGCCACTATGGGACATTATAATGTGTGTAAATGGGGGTCATAATGTGTGGGGGCCAGGAAAGGGGGTGTTATGCCTTGGGAGGCATAACAAAGTCAAAGGTTTGCTGTGGGTTCCAGTCTTTGCTAGTTATGCCCATGACAATAATACTTCAGAATATATATTGCTCAGATGCAAAACTCTATCCATTAAAGTGTTTGTTCAGGACTGTGATTGACCTCCACTTATTCCTCTTAAGCCAGTAACATAAAGCAAATGGGGCTGAGCTGCAATACCAAGCACAGCCACTATACATTGTACAGAAATGTGCTTGGTAAGTACTGGAAAGGCTACAGCAATCAATATCAAAGTCCCGGGAAGCTTCTCTAAGTCCCATTTCCCGACAACTTTCCCCAGATTGTGAAAATTAGTGTCATGCCAGAGTTGTCTAGAAGACTGAGACTGTGTGAGGGATTTACCATGATGACTGGAAGTGAGTTAGACAATGAAATGTGCAACACTGCAACAGATGTGCAGTAAGTTCAGGCCAGAACATTACAGACAAGTGGAAGCAACTCAGAGAGGGAGACAGAGCCCGGTCTACATGAGACTAAGTTGTTGATACTGTATTACTGAGTTGATGATAAAACAATGAGATGCTATGATAGTGACTGTCCTGTACTGAGGAGGTGCTGAATAGTCCAATATCAGTCCTGGGTGACAATTACTTAACCATGTCAGTAAAGTGTTGCAGGTTCAAGCCATGTGTTACCTTTGTTAGCTTGTTGCCTCCTTGTGAGTAAAAAACAATAGTTCTCCAAGTGAATGTGCGTCTCTCTGTTTCAGTCCACTATCCCTGAGTGGAGAAACCACTTCCTGACGAAGTGGAATTTGATCCGAATTTCAGGAAATATTCAATTAGCGTTGAAGCCAGATTTCCTCATGCTTTGTGGTAACAAATCACATTTTTTCCTGAAATGGCTTGCTGCACATATTAGGACATGGGGCAAGGAACTCTGGGAATGCGGGATCGCCCACAATGCCATGCGTGCAGCCAATCAGCAGCCAGTCAGCCCTGATTGGCTGCACGCATGGCATTGGGGTAAAGGCTAAATACTACTAAATACTATACTTGGTAAGGACCTTCTGATGTTACATGGTCACATGACATGCTCTAGTCATGTGACTGGGAAGGCTTGTCTGCTTGTAAGAAGGTCCGTACACATGATGAAAAGTTGTATCCCATGCAGTGGAGGAATGTGGAGAGATGTGAGGTGCGTGATGTACTGTGGGGGGAAGAGATGTGGGGTGCAGGGTATAGTGTGGGGGGGAGATATGTGGGGTGCATGGTGGACTGTGGCAGGGAGAGATGTGGGGTGCACGGTGGACTGTGGGGGGTAGTTTTGGGGTGCATGGTGAACATGGGGTAGTGTGAGGGTGGGGATTTAGAGCTGTGTTACTATAGGGGATGGGAAGCTATGGTCCAGGTTTGGTGGATTTGCGCTAGGCCACGTTGCTATCGTAACGTGTAAACTATCGGATAGCGCGGCATCCTTAGCAGCTACAGGATACCGCGTTACCCAATGGTGTCTCGCTAGACACCGAGGCTGGATACTTCGCACTAGCCCACGTTGCTATGGTAACGTGTAAACTATCGGATGGCGCGGCGTCCTTAGCAGCTACACCACTATACAAGCTCTCTGCAGCCAGGAAATAGCTGTTTTTAACGCGATTCGTTGCAAATTCATTTGGATCGAATTGTTTGGGAAAATTCGGCGAAGCTGTCGAATCGAATTTTTGAAAAATTCGCTCATCTCTAATATCAACCTATTTTTTATCAGATAAAATCATGTTCTCAGGTATTGGAAGTATTCATTTTGCTCAGTAACACTTTCCCAATTGATGTTACAGACAGTCATTTTCCTGCCAGGTTATAACAAAAATAACTGTATGTATATCCAGCCTTGGGCAGCAGACATTATAATACAAGATCTATCTGTTGGGGGGGCGTGGCCTAGACAAGTCACCGTAAAGCCGCACATCTACAGAGCTCCCGGACCCCGAGCGCTTCTAGCTATCATTAAGGGGGTAAAATTACTATAAAATCGCCCCTGAACGGCTTATCTGAGATGGTTAAGCGCCCTGGACGCAGGGGGACGACTTCCTCCTCCCTAACGGAGCCGCGCATCGCGCGTTTCTTGCTCTCTCCTTCCTCCCTTCAGGCGGAGGGAGCCAAAATAGCGCCGGCGCGCGCCTCCAGCACCTCAGTAGTACCAGCGGCGCCTCTTCATTGCCCAGCGGACCCTCTGGACTCCCAGGGGGAGGCCTCACACGCAGCTATCCCCTCCGCTGCTGTCTCAGCCGCCGACAGAGAGGAAATCAGCGCTTCACCAGCAGGTACTGGTCCACCTCCCCCCCCCGCTCCCAAAATGGCGGCCCCAGCAGTGTTCCCTCGCTTCAGCCCTCACCTCCCCCCGAGGAACAGTTAACTCCTGAGCTCCTGCAGTCTCCCTCTCTCAATGAAATACCTGGCCCAGCTGGATCTGGTGCAGGCTCACTGTCTCACTCTCTCATGCCTTCTATAATACAATCAGGGTCACTTTCCTCTCAGTCTATGACCTCCCAGAATAAACTACATCCTGTAGAGACCCCAGATGTTCCTCTGGAAATGGATCCATATATAGCCAGGCCCTCTCCGGGCGGCATTCCACTGACAACAGGAGCAGCCAGAGTATCCCACAATGCAGTAGACCCACGGTCGGAGACCGTCGTCCCTGGCGCCTCAGACCAGCGTGAGGGTTTGAGACCTGACCTCTCGGGCACCCAGATAGCCCTTCACTCTACAGCCTCCTCTGACCTATCTGACTTCTCTGGGAGAGATGCAGCTTCACCCTCCCACCGCCGAAAGCGTCCTAAATTGTCGGATATCTGGAACCTTCTCAGCAATATGCCTACTAAGTTGGACTTGGAAGCTATGGTCCGCAGAGTGGAGGAAAGGCAAGAGAAAATCATGTCTGAGTTTAAAACGGAACTACAGACTCTATCTACACAAGTCTCTACTCAACAAAAGCAGGCTGCTTCACTGGACCAACGCCTCACTGCCGTAGAAAATTTTCAGTCTACCCAAAGAGACCTCAACAGATCCATCCTTCTTCAGATCGATGATCAAGAAAATAGAGGTCGTCGAAATAATGTCAAACTTAGGGGTATCCCTGAAAGCCTACCCCCCTCGGAGCTCCATTCTGCCGTGACCTTGATCTTCAACACAGTCCTGTCTCGTCCTTTGGACACGGAGATCACCATTGACAGAGTCCATTGGGTGCTGGGTCCTAGGCGTAAGGACACCTCGGAGCCTAGGGATGTCCTTTGTAGAGTCCATTTTTTCAGGGAGAAGGAGGATATTCTCCAGGAGGCCTGGCGTGGTGGTCCGGTCCCATTTATGAACACCCAAGTGCACCTACTACCGGATGTTTCCCGACGTACACTAGCCATGCGCAGAATCCTTAAACCAACCTTACAAGTCATCCTGGACTCTGGGGCCACATATAAATGGGGTCACCCTTTCCATGTTCAGATACGTCGCAACGGAGCTTCCTTTGCACTTCACTCTCCGGGACAAGAGACTTTGCTGGCGAAGTTTCTGGATATGCCTGATCTCTCTCTCCCTGACTGGCTGATCTATCCCCTGCCACCTGTGCCTCCGGGAGGGCGCCCGCCTTCATCTGCCCTGACTCGGAGACGACCTCGAGGGGAGGGTGTCTGGCGGAGGTCTACTTGAAATGTGATCTATTTTCCTAGGGTGTTCCCCTTTAGCACACTTTCTGGTTAATGACGAGCAGGGCATCTGGAATGCTTTGTGTAAGAGGGGGCACCTTGCGGGTCTTTAGCTTTATTTCCCCCTGGGGGATACATAAGGGTTCTCAATCCAACGGAGGGCGGTTGGAGGCCTTTATCCTAAGTTCTTCCCCACTTCCCTACTTAAGTTGTTGAGCTTCTTGTACCTTAGCTCCCCCTACCTAGCTGTAAGGCATACCCTCGCAGGGGGTTACCCCCCCCCCCGTCTGTTCGGCTGGGATTACCTTTTAGTAAGGGTTTAGCCCCCCTCTCTCTCCCACCTTAGTAGAGAGGTATTGATTACTCTTTCCATTCTCATGCTCGGGGAAAGGGTGGCAACTAGATTTGAGTTTTTACTTTTCCCCCGATAGTCTAGCTTAGCAGCTCTCTGGGCGCATACTGCGGTGTGCTCCTGGGACCTGCTTAAGTGGGTTATCCCACTGTTTTCTGTTTACTGCTCTTGGATTAGCCTTGAGCGGAATTAATTGTTGTATTTCTTGGTTTCTTATCCCTCCCTTTGCACTCTCTCGTCCCCTCGCTTTCTCCCCCCCCCCCCTTTTTTTTTTTTTTTTTTTCTTCCTCCTCTTTCTTTCCCTCCCTCCTCCCCCTCGGTGAGTCCTGTGTGTGTTTCTTGTTTGTTTTTGTTTTCTCCCTTTGCAGGACCCCGGCCCTCGCCATGGACTCTTTGGTGTTTTCCTCCATCAACGCTACTGGTCTCAATACTCCAGAGAAGAGATCATCCCTTCTCCGCCTTTTATGGGGTAAGAGGGCCCAGGTGGCCTTTATCCAGGAGACACACTTTCGGGAGGGGGCGGTCCCTACCTTTTCCGCCCCAAGATTCCCCGACGTGTACCATAGTTGTTACTCCCCGGGGTATGACAGACAGCTCACGAGGTTCGAGGAGTCCTGCATGGGAAGGGGCCTGCTAAGACACTCACTTTCCGATTTCTATCTGCTCCTGGTGTCCCCTCCTCCGGGCCACAGACCCTCCTACTTAACCAGATGGGAGGCCGATCTGGCCATGACCTTCTCTGACCAACAGTGCTCCGGAATTTTTGAGTTTACCCACAAGAGTTCGATGGCTAGCAGTTATCATGAGGCGGGATATAAAATCCTGACTAGATGGTACCATGTTCCGTCTAAGCTACACAGACTCTTCCCGTCCTCCTCTCCTGTGTGTTGGCGCTGTTTCTCGGAGGAGGGGACGCTTTTACATATCTTCTGGGAATGCTCGATATTGAGAGACTTTTGGGAGGGAGTACACAGGATGCTAGGTCGGATATTCCAAACTTCCATTCCTAACACGCCAGCCTTCTTTCTGCTACACCTCTCAGATCACCCCCTGTGTACCTATCGCAAATCCTCCCTACGACATATGGTCAATGCCGCTAGGGCGTTTATCCCAGCGCTATGGAAATCATCTAATCCCCCTTCTCCCCTGCACTGGATTCGTAAAGTGGAGGACATCCAGTACATGGAGGATCTCACGGCATCCCTTCGCGATAAGAGGGAATCCTTCATGGCGGCCTGGACGCCGTGGATTCTCTTTCAGGGATCCCAGGCCTATAGAGACTTGATGGGTAGACCTTGATGTAGGGTTTACGCTGCCGACATGGAGAGGTCGGGGTCCTCGCATGCCTGTCATTTGTGTGTTAACTTGATGTTCCCACATTTGTTCTCTCCCTGCCTTTCTTTCTCTCCCTCCTTCTCCCTTCCCCTCCCAGCTCCCCCCCCTCTTTGTTCCTTTTGTCCCCCTGATAACTGCTTTGATTAGCAACAGTTGATGTGCTAATACATCTATTTCATGTTACCATGTTACTATGTATTGAAGCTGATGTATGCCTCATTCCTTGAGGTCAAGCACTTGTTTGGCTCACGCCATCATTGTTTGTTTGTTATTTCTATATAATATCTAAAATAAAAAATTTATAAAAAAAAAAAAAAAAAGATCTAGCTGTCACGTTATTGGAGTAAAGGCTTTAAAGCCAAGGTGTCATGAATATGCTATTGCATGTGGTGCTGTATTTAGACAGTCCTGCAACAACCAGCATTTTTGGAGTATACTTAAACTAATTTGCTTTCAAATTCAGCAATTTCTGTTCATAGTAAATAAATATGAGTACTTTGAAATAAACATAAAATGATGGGCTATAAACAACTAAGGACCATAATTGTGTTCTTGGATGGGGATCAATGCAAAAACTAAGTTTTCTGAATTTACTATACGGAATAAGTAGTCACCGCACATTCTTTCCATGAATGGATTCAAATAGCACATTTCCCGTTAAAGGATATCTGCAATATTACTCAAGAAGAAAATATATTTTCAACAGAAGGCACAGTATTAAACACCTGGAATTAAAAGAAATCAGTAGAATTGTAAAGAACATCATGTACTCTACATGACACCATGCTCACTGTTATCTTACCCTGTTACATATATATGAATGGAATACAACAGGGCCTTTCAGATTATTTTGACATTTGGAAAATGTGTTTCACTCCACAGGAGCGCTGGTTTTGAATTAACAGACCCCAATCTCTATTAAAGCATAATGCCACTTTTTTTTTCTTTTTTATAATTCAAATATTTATTGCATTTTTCTAAGAATACAACAAGGTTCAAAATAAACCAATACACAAAAACACAAATATACAAAGATAAACAATGCGGACCGGGACCACCCGGGGAGCCCCCCCCAGATGGACCCAGACAGCAGGGCAACAGGAGTATGGAAGAAGAAGAAGAAAAGGGAGAACGAGTTGAGGAAGTAGGAAGAGAAAGAAGGAGAGCAGAAAAGGCAACAAAAGCAGAGAAGAGAGGAAGAGGAGGAAAGAGAAGAAGAAGGAAAAAAAAAATGGGAGGGTAGCTAAGGGGGTGTGATTAGGAGGGCGAACAGAAAGACATACCAGATAAGAGTCCCATCCATGTCAGGTCCTCAGCAGCCGCACCCGCAATCCCCAACATAGGGGCAGATATTAACATATATGCGGTTATAGTACCGAGGCCAATAGCAGAAACCATGTACAAAGCACCACACCCAGGACTAAGAGGAAGGCCCAGAGCCCAGAAGCGCCTGATACTCTTCAGAGCATTGGAATTCCAACCAGTAGTACCAAGTTTTGTTAAAGACGTCAACCGTGACATGCAGGAAGGAAGTGAGGTTTTCCATGTGCATAATCTCATTGCCTTTAGAAACCAGAGGGAGAGAGGAGGAGGTTCTACTCACCTCCAGTACTGCGGAATGCAGGCACGGGCAGCGAGGGCCAAAAAGCAGAGAAGTAAGCACTTGTAACTTCGCACCGAAGACTCGCAATGGTGGAGAAGAAACAGAGCTGGACCCAAATTATGAGATGTCTCAGTAAATTGCAAAATGATCCGTTTAACGCCATTCCAAAACGGGGACAGGATAATGCCACTTTTAACTATAACCCAAAGTAGCTTTGTGAACATTATTGCTCTACTCTTTTTATTTTGAATTGAGGCTCCATCCTTGAATTTAATTTTTGTTTTTTTTTATTAATGTATTTATTTTTAATATTAATATACAAATGTGTCCCTGAACATAGCTCAGATTTGATTAAGGACTCCAATTACAGCTTGTGCCCTACTGTCATCACAGCGCTTACCATGGCAGTGTCCACACTACCAGCATATCAGTATACTTGTCATTGTCTCCTAATTTGTATGAATTGTTTGACCGGTGTATTTTAGTGAACATCATGACATTGTCTTCTTCTTTTTGGTTAGGAACTTTCCAAGGTGGTTTACAGTATATTATGTATGTATTTGTTCTAAAGATTAATCCAAGAGTGAGGCTTTATGTGATATTTCCTTACAGGTGTTTGATAATTAGAATAGCTCAAGTTATATTTGTTATATATTAGACAAGTTGGAAGTTGGTGTAAAATATGAATATCTGACATATTTTAGTGGCGTGCAGAATTATGTGGATAACTAGTGGATTCTGATTACAGACAGTCTCCATAATAGTCAGCAGAAACAAACGGCCCAAGATGGTTCCCAGCACACAGACTGATCAGCAGCTACATCCTTTCAGGTGTCAAGAACAGGCTGCAGTGACTGAATGGGAATGACCACAAAGACTTGAAGGCAGAGCAACAACAAACAAAAAGGTTCTAAAAAAGGGACTGATACATCTTTTTCATGCCAATATACAGTACAGACCAAAAGTTTGGACACACCTTCTCATTCCAAGAGTTTTCTGTATTTTCATGACTATAAAAATTGTAGGTTCACACTGAAGGCATCAAAACTATGAATTAACATATGTGGAATTATATACTTAACAAAAAAGTGTGAAACAACTGAAAATATGTCTTATATTCTAGGTTCTTCAAAGTAGCCACCTTTTGCTTTAATTACTGCTTTGCACACTCTTGGCATTCTCTTGATGAGCTTCAAGAGGTAGTCACCTGAAATGGTCTTCCAACAGCCTTGAAGGAGTTCCCAGAGATGCTTAGCACTTGTTGGCCCTTTTGCCTTCACTCTGCGGTCCAGCTCACCCCAAACCATCTCGATTGGGTTCAGGTCTGGCGACTGTGGAGGCCAGGTCATCTGGCGTAGCACCCCATCACTCTCCTTCTTGGTCAAATAGCCCTTACACAGTCTGGAGGTGTGTTTGGGGTCATTGTCCTGTTGAAAAATAAATGATGGTCCAACTAAACGCAAACCGGATGGAATAGCATGCCGCTGCAAGATGCTGTGGTAACCATGCTGGTTCAGTATTCCTTCAATTTTGAATAAATGCCCAACAGTGTCACCAGCAAAGCACCCCCACACCATCACACCTCCTCCTCCATGCTTCACGGTGGGAACCAGGCATGTAGTGTCCATTCGTTCACCTTTTCTGCGTCGCACAAAGACACGGTGGTTGGAACCAAAGATCTCAAATTTGGACTCATCAGACCAAAGCACAGATTTCCACAGGTCTAATGTCCATTCCTTGTGTTCTTTAGCCCAAACAAGTCTCTTCTGCTTGTTGCCTGTCCTTAGCAGTGGTTTCCTAGCAGCTATTTTACCATGAAGGCCTGCTGCACACAGTCTCAACTTAACAGTTGTTGTAGAGATGTGTCTGCTGCTAGAACTCTGTGTGGCATTGACCTGGTCTCTAATCTGAGCTGCTGTTAACCTGCGATTTCTGAGGCTGGTGATTTGGATGAACATATCCTCCGCATCAGAGGTGACTCTTGGTCTTCCTTTCCTGGGGTGGTCCTCATGTGAGCCAGTTTCTTTGTAGCGCTTGATGGTTTTGGCCTCTGCACTTGGGGACACTTTCAAAGTTTTCCCAATTTTTCGGACTGACTGACCTTCATTTCTTAAAGTAATGATGGGCACTCGTTTTTCTTTACTTAGCTGCTTTTTTCTTGCCATAATACAAATTCTAACACTCCATTCAGTAGGACTATCAGCTGTGTATCCACCTGACTTCTGAACAACACAACTGATGGTCCCAACCGCATTTATAAGGCAAGAAATCCCACTTATTAAACCTGACAGGGCACACCTGTGAAGTGAAAACCATTTCAGGTGACTACCTCTTGAAGCTCATCAAGAGAATGCCAAGAGTGTGCTAAGCAGTAATCAAAGCAAAAGGTGGCTACTTTGAAGAACCTAGAATATAAGACATATTTTCAGTTGTTTCACACTTTTTTGTTAAGTATATAATTCCACATGTGTTAATTCATAGCTTTGATGCCTTCAGTGTGAATCTACAATTTTTATAGTCATGAAAATACAGAAAACTCTTGGAATGAGAAGGTGTGTCCAAACTTTTGGTCTGTACTGTACACTAAACTATTCACATTTCAGTATAGAATTGAACCTTGACTTTAGATAATGTATGATACTGAACCTTTGCTTTTAAATATAAATGACTTAAAACACATAAAGTCATATAAGCAAAGCACATATAACTGTGTAAATATTTACCTTTACATTTCTGAACTCATTTCTTCTACTGATCAGTTACTACATGTGTTATATTCCAGAGCTGCGTTCACAGCTCTGGATTATAACACATACATACTTCATTCTATTGGTTGCTACTGGAACTACTTGACAATTTGTTGAAAGACGTAACTCCTAAGAACCTAGATAATTCTTGTAATCCAGTGCTTTCTAACCTATTGAATTCTGCAGTACTGAGTTTGTACCACATTTTTGCCTTACAGCCAGGAATATGTTTTTTTATTGCTTATTGATGAAAAAAACATATACTGCTACAGAAGTATACAGCTATATTCCTTTAAGGTAGTGCAACCAGCCCCAATATTTTGGCCTCAAGTAGATGGGAATGGTGATTTGTTAGGATGATGTTTAGCAGGTAACCACTACTCAGGATAGGCATTATAATAGCTCCAGATAAGTGAATCTGTAGTAGAATCTCCAGTATTGCTCCAGAAGAGAATTTCTGTTGTAGCACTTTATGTACATTCTAGTTATTTTATTTTATTATGCTTACTTGTATAGCGCCATCATATTCCGCAGACATTGACAGTCACTGTCTCATATAGAGCTCACAATCTACATTCCCTATCAGTATGTGTTTGGAATGTGGGAAACCAGAGTACCTGGAGGAAATATATTCTAGGTGGATGTAAGGGAAATGGAATTTTGTGATGTCTGGGCAGTGTACCCAGGTCCCAACCGGCCCACTAGGGTACTGGAAAATCCTCAAATGGGCCCCGCTCCTTTAGCAGCCTTACTGGCCCCCGCTGATTTTTTAATAGGCCGTTACCAAATGGATTATAATTATCCCCATTCCTGCCCATGGCCTCTTCCACTTCCTCTTCAGCCTCCAGGGAACTCCCTGTGCTACACATTACATCATAGCATCGGACATCATGTTCGGTGCACAGGGCCCCCTGAAAGGTGACGTGGAAGCAGAGGAGGCCACAGGCAGGAACGAGGATCAATAATTGAATGCAGCTGGTATTTATAACAACTGGATCTGAAGAACCTGGGAGAACTGGCACACCGACCTGGTTCTGCTACAGGCAGAGCATGAAGCCACAGGCTTCCTGTTCTACCACTCTTCAACTTGTAGGCCACAGGCCACATTAGGTGTGGCATGAGAGGTAAGTAGTGGTACTTACCTGTCTGATCCCCAGTCCTGCTCCTTCCTGCTCTGGGCACCCGAGCAGGAGGCAAAGAGACAGATTGGGACCGGGGAGCACACAGGTAAGTAATGAACTAATTCTGCTGTGTGTGGGGCCAGTGAAGGGGCCTCTGTATGGTCCATACAGTGGCCCATTCGCTGGTCCACCATACATTGGCCTCTTCACTGGTCCCCCCCATACAGTGTTCCCTTCACTGGTCCTCCCATACAGTGGTTTCTTCATTGGTCCTTCCATACAGTGGTCCCTTCACTAATTCCCCCCATACAGTGGCCCCATCATTTGTCCCCCCCCCATACTGTATGATGGTGTCATTATATTGTGTGGTGGCAGTGATGAAGGCCAATATTCTGGAGGTGATATTAAAGTGTGTGGAGTATTAGGGAGGAATATTAATGACGTTGTCCATGAATTGGAGTGACCCCTGTGGCAGCAGGAAAAGTGTAAAATTTGCATACTCACCTGTTCTTAGTGCCCTGTTGTCTGCCACCAGTATCCATTCAGTTTCCACATTGTTGGAAGACCTGCTCCTAATGTGACCATTGAGAGCAATCAGTGGCCTCAGGGGTTGCTGGAAAGGGAACAGGGAACACATACTGTACATCACAAGCACCTCACTAACGGCGCCTCACCACACCAATTAGTGGCCTCAGCATTTATATGAGGCTCAGGACTCACAGCAAGAAACTGAACTTACACTGATGGTGGACAACGGAGTTAATAATTCCAGGAGCCATGCTGCTTGCTCACCGTACAATGTGTAGCAGTGGGCTTTGGCACTGCAGTGGTGCACATTGTATGGTGGGTGAGCAGAAAACTGGTGTAAATGATGGTAAATCTGATGGGGCTAAGAAAGTAGTAGTGGGCAGTAAAAGGGAGCGTTCTACCGTGCTATGCTGTTTGTGTGTGTGTGTGTGTGTGTGTGTGTAAGCAATCCAAAAGTTTGCTATGGGGCCCAGTCTTTGGTAGTTACCCCCCTGATTTAGAGCACTGCCGATGGAAAACTTTAGAGCTTTTTTTTTTTATAAAATTATGAAAAATTTCCTAATAAACTATATTACAAAATATTTAAAAACACGTCCCTACACATATTCAAAAAAGAGAAGTCACAATTATACTTTAAGGGGATTTACTGTATGTACAGCACTACAGATTGAACACCATTTAATTTCCAAGGTGAGTTTTGTCACTTGTCTTAGATATAACTGACATGATAATATCTTCCCCAGAATATTTACACATTTTAATTTCAGTTTTATTCACATTCACTTGTATTTCACCATACAAAGTATTATGTTTCCAGGTTCAGGAAAAGTTGAATGCTCCCAAAAGATAGATTCAAGATATTTTGTAGGTCAGTGTGCTCAATTTAAAGCTTCTTCTCCTGTCTAATTTCATCAAACACATTCCAGTTCTAAACACAAGCAAAATATAAAACGTTACGACTACAGGGAAACTCTGAGACAATCTCCTCAAAGTCCCAATTCTGATATTAGAAGGTGTTAAGTATTAGAGCCTTGTTATAGAGTTGGCTGTGAAGTGTATTCTCTCCTGGCTAGAGAAGTGTATGATTAACTAAGGCTCATATAAGAGAGTTTGGAAACGTTTTTTGTGCAGTTGTTTTGAAAATTTAAACATAAAACATGGTCTGCATGGTAAATGTTATGTGAACACATACTGTAGAAATTTACTGCAATCTTGAATAGAAATTGTACAAAAATAGTTTTTAGTAAAAAGATTGGGTGTGGGGAGATTCATCAAAATTGGTACAAAGTAAAATTTAAGATGCTGTCTTATTTCCAAGTAGCCTGTTGCTGCTATTGCTAATAGTCAAAACCTGTATTCACAATTCTGTTGGTTGCTACTGAAAATACTTGTCTGTTACCATCAAGATGTACAGGTCTTCATAGGAGCTGTAGACACAATATGCTAGGATATTTTAAATTAAGACTATTCAGCAACTGAATATTTTAGATGATTTGTGTACACTGTAAGTAAGAATATCAGTTTTCAGCAGCAGAGCTGCCTGTGCAATTTCTGGATCCACCTTTTTCTGCAGTGAGGGGCATACATGAAAATATAAAACTGTGGATAGACATCCAGAAGCAGGAGTAGACATAACATCAGTGCAAGCTGTGCAGGTGCACAGGGGCCCAGTAGGTCAGGGGGCTCTATCCCTTAACAGAAGCTTTTGCAAGTAATTGTGTAAGCTAATGAATTTCATGGTAAACCATTACTGGTGGATTGGATGGAGATGTAAAGAGTTGATTTATGGTGAGATTTTGGAAAACAAAAGGCCTTAACTGTTCGCACATAGGGGTCCTCAACTGCTGCTTGTTTTCATTCATTCTGCTTACTCCCAGTGAGTAAAAATCACACCATGGTCATGTGATATACAATCCATGGTCATGTGATAAACAGTCCATGGTCATGTGATAAACACAGGTGCACAGCTCGTTACCAGGCAGATATCTGACTACTGTGCTGTAACTATAATGAGCTGTGCACCTGTGTGTTCATCACATGACTATGGGCCATATATCACATGACCATGGACTGATTATCCACTGGGAGTAAGCAGAATGAAGGACAGCAAGTAGAGATCTAAAAAACTGTGAGGAATTGATACAGAAAGTATATTGGAAAATTGCATAACTTTGTATTATACAAACAATAATATTGTTCTCTCAATATTTGTCTGAAAGTGGCCAATCCCTTTAAAGCTTAGATATAAATTATGCATATACCATAGATATACAGTATAATAACATGTATAATAGCCTGAATTAGGAAAGGGGGTAAATGGAAACACCCTATGGTCATGAAGATATTAATAGTGACATCTCTTATTCTTAAGGGAGCTAAAGGGGTTAACGAGAACATTAAAGAATTGTTGGCCGCCTACAGTGCCAAAGGGGTCAGTGGTTTATATGTTACCCTGGGTAGCATCTATAGGCCACCCTGTATAAATGTGAGCTGTGATCTGACATGCAGAATCAGAAATTGCTAAACTGCTATACAGTAATGAAACATCTTTATGTGTTAATTTTAATTGTTTGGATATACTAACTTTATTTTTTATATTAATGGAATCAGCAGGATAGATTTATGACACTGCCTGAAAGAAATAATATTTGTTACCGGTAGCAGGCAATCATATCACAGCCTTCGTTTTCAAGAGCAAAGTATGAAATAAAAGCTGCACTGTCATTGGCTGCTGTGGGCAACGAAGACAGTTTTATAAATCTCATGCATTGTGTGTGGGTCTCTTTAAATAGAAGACGTTATTAAGACATTATTTTTGAATGTATGACATTTTCTTATCCATATAAAGTAGATTTGCTCTACAACAAATAATATATCTGGACATAATAGTATAGTATAATATACCGCATTGTGGGCATCCACAGAGAAGAAAAAAACGCTCATAGGGTGATAATGTTCAATTTGGTATAACCAAAAAACCCCACACACATCATATGGTTGGGTACTCGCCTATTATAAAGGTATATTAACGCCAGGCCACAATCCCACCTAGTACGTTGCCCTTCTGTCCAGGTTTTGTGGAAATAAATACAGAGTCGGAAGATAGCTTCCAAATGGTCGCTCTGGCGCAAAACCTCCTTTGGTCACCTGATCCCCTTGCAGTAAGAGGCAGATACTGCTTATTGGATGGGGTGCAAGTTGATCCATCTTTAGTCACTCTGTATTCATAGTATAGTTTAGTATTGTGTTGTCAGTCATATATCTTTTTCACTAGGACAGCTGTTTTTCTTTGTGATTCTTTATAGACCAGAATGAATATGGGTATGAATATGAATATAAGCATTCATTCAGATCTCTTTGAAGATAATGGATTTTCAATGATCAATTCAGAATAATCTTTGCTTGTTCTGATATTATGGTCACTGGTGACCACAGTGAAACCCCAACAGCGCAAATGTTTTTTCCTATTTTTACATGTTACTAAGAAACGTCAGGAAGGGATATGCTGCTGTAAGTTTGGGAATGACCCCAGATTTGGCACAGAACCAAGGCAAACATTTTATTTCACTTAGAAATTAAAGTGTATGCAGCAGACTTAGAAGCAGCTATTATGATAACGAATGTCAAACGTACTGTAGGAGACATATATTCTAGTCTCATTAAAATACAGGTCAGATGGATTCTTAGAGGTTTAACCAAATGCTGGCTAACATTTGTATAGATCAGGTGGCATCCTTTTGTTGTGTTTATATTACTATACAAAAGAATAGATTTACAGATGTAGCAAAGTTTAAATTAACACCTAACACAGTAACAACACTGTAGCACAAAGTTTTAGCTCTTTCAATGGATTTTCAATGGCTTTTCTTGTCTTGTGTGATAATATATCATATAGCATAAAGCCAGATTAAATTTTGCTACATCTGTACCAGGGGCACAGCTACCGAAGTAACAGCGGGAGCGTCTGTCACAGGGCCCGGGACATTTGGTGCTTTTTTTTTTTTTTTTTTAATAGGCCGTTACCTGCTGGAGTAACCCCAGCAGGTAATGGGCCCTATTTACTTACCAATCCACGCTCCTGCTGATGGCCACCTGCACTTTCCATTCTGCGGAGGCGAAGGTGACTGTGAGCAGGAGCGGGGATCAGTAAGTGAGGCCACGGGCCTGCGAACCCCACAAACACTGCTATTATTATACCCTGCGGTCTTTTCAGTCCCCTGAGTATATTGATTGGAGGCCCAGGAGAGGTGAGGGAACATAAAAAACACTGTAACTTACCTCTCCTACGCTTCGCAGGCTTCGAGCCTGTTTGGTGGGCCGGGCCTGCATCATTATGTGTCACGACGCCGGCCCCGCTCACACGAGATCTGGTCCAACATTAAAGATAGCCGAAGTACTGGGAAGTGCGTCGGAGCCAGGAAGAGGTAGGTAACATTGTTTTTTTTTTTGTTTGTATTCTCCTCTGGGTCTCCGATCTTTTTAGACCCCAGAGTATAATAATTGTTCATGGGTGGTCCACAATGGGGCATAATACTGTGTGCAGGTGCCACTATGGGGCATAATACTGTGCGCATGGGCCATTATGGGACATAATACTTTGTGCAGGGGCTACTATGGCGCATAATACTGTGTGCTGAGGCCACTATGGGGCATAATACTGTGTGCAGGGGCTACTATGGGGCATAATAGTGTGTGTAGGGGCCACTATGGCGCATAATAGTGTGCACAGGAATGCAGTTTGTGTGGGGGGGGTTGGAGGGGGCGGTCTGGGGGGGTTGGGGGTGTCGGTTCGGGGGGGGGCCATGTCAAATGTTCGCCTTGGGGCCCAGCCATTCCTAGTTCCGCCACTGATCTGTACCCTTCTATCCAAATCAAGAGTCTTAAAGCCATTATACATTGCTGTTAGATCATATAAAATATATACATTTTTTAGGTGAAATAATTTTGTAAAAAAATGCTCCTCTGTTTACATATTGATGTTAAATACTTGTCTAACAAAGGAACGTACGTTTTAGATGATTCTAGTTGAAATATTGGTCTTTGTAGTGTGATAGAACAGATAAAATGAATATGAAAAAACTTATGAGGAAAGTTTAAAATAATGACTAATAATTTATTTATTCTTGAGAATAGGTAATTAAGGGTGGCAATGATAAACTTATATAAATATATAAATGGCCTATACAAAAAAAAAAAAAGCTGTTCCATGGGAAATCTGCTCAGAAGGAAGGAATCTCTCCACCTTTATGAAAAAGGTTCACACTCCTAAAGCAACAAGTTTTCTTTTCCATAAAAGTTGCGAATTTGAGGAATAGTCATCTCAGTTACTGGTCACAGCACAAAAGGCTCAGACTATTTGTAGAACATTTTATCTACACTAATAGAAATGCATCTGGTTTTGATCGAGTCTGATCACCATTCACAACTTGGGATCATGAAGAAAAACTTTCCACTTTTGGGGCAGATTGGTTATCTTCCTCAGGATCTATAGGAGTAAACAAAGTTCTAAAGTTTACTCATTAATGATGAAAGTTGAAGTCAATAAACTTTAAGTAGTTTGTCACTTGTAATACACCTTTTCACTAAAGACAGTTATTTTTTAATTGTAAAGGACGATTACAATTTTCATCAAAGACAGATGGTTTTTTTTCTTTACCAAAGACAATTACTTTTTTCAAGAAGGATGGTTACTTTCTTTTTTTCTAATTCCTTTTTTAACTAAGGCTCAGGGGCAGAATCTAAATTCAATGATAAAATTTAAGCCCCATACAGACAACCGTATTTTTGGTTCATGTGCTGTCCATTGACATGGACACATAATAACAGATAGCATACAGACCCATTAATGTCTAAGGCCCCACACAGCTGTATTTTTATGGATCCTTGTAGGAGCTGTAGGACCAAGCCACAAAATATAATTTTTGCGGCTCGGTCTTGTCTATTCTATTCATAGAACCTGTATAATACATAGACTGCACACAGATGTCATCCATGTGCTGTCTGCTCCATTCTCCACTGACCTGAATACGACAAAGGTCATGTGCATGGGTCCTTTAACAGCAAAATTCGATTATTATTGTCAGTCATTATTCGATTATTATTATACAGTCTATTATTTGTCTTTGAATACTGATGTTGGGGAACACAACTATAAAGGTGCAGTCTTTATTTATTAACATCCTTTGGTGAGACATGAGAAGATAGATTCATGTGACAGTTCTCCATATTCATGTGTGAATTATAAAAAAAAATTAAATAATATATATATTTATTTATTTATGTTGTATTAATTATAAAAAGTAATCATTCTCCCATTACCACAGCTACAGTATAGTAGAAAATTACAGCACTGTTACTCATAGCTCCCAACCATCCCGCATCTGGCGGGACAGTCCCGATTTTACACTGCTGTCCCGCGGTCCTGTATAGCTTACAGTTTGTCCAGCTATTCCCCTGCAGTGTTTTGCTGTTAACAAACTTTTTTTAGGGTAGGGTAAAGGATAAATGGTAGATGCTAAATCGTAATGGCTAAAGGACATTTGATGACGTCATGAACATATGATCAGACTATTGTGTGGGCGGAGCTATTCTGGATACTGCCGGACACACTGTGATGTTACACAGAAAGCTGGGAACAGAGAGTGATCGAAGATAAGTAGGAGAGAAGAGAGCATGTGTGAGAAAGAGGTGGGAATTGGGGGCAGATGTAGGGGGCAGTTAAACTGAACGCAGATGTAGGGGGCAGTTAAACTGAAGGCAGATGAAGGGGGCAATTAAACTGGGAGCAGATGAATGTGCAATTAAACTGAAGGCACATTAAGGGGGCAATTAAACTGGTGGCAAATAAAGGGGACATTAAGCTGGTGGCAGATAAAGGGGGACATTAAGTTGGTGGTAGATGGAGGGGGAAATTAAACTGGGGCAGATGAAGGGGGACATTAAGCTGGTGACATGAAGGGGGGAACATTAAATTGGTGGCAGATAAAAGGGGACATTAAGATGGTGGCAAATAAAGGGGGACATTAAACTGAGGACAAATGAAGGGGGCATTGAGCTGGTGGCAGATGAATGGGGAAATTAAATTGGTGGCAGATGAAGGGGGACATTAAGATGGTGGCAGATGAAGGGGGACGTGAAGCTGGTGGCAGATGAAGGGGGACATTAAACTGGGGCAGATGAAGGGGGGGCATTAAGCTGGTGGCAGATGGAGGGGGGACATTAAACTGAGGGGGCAGATGGAGGGTGTCATGAAACTGGGGGCAACTGGAGGAGGACATTAAACCGTGGGGGATAGCTGGAGGGGGACATGTCTGCCTCTAGTTGCCCCCAGTTTAATGTCCCCCTCCAACTACATCCACTGTTTAATGTCACCCTTCAGCTGCCCCATAGTTTAATGTCCCCCGCCAACTACAGCCACTGTTTAATGTCAACTTCCATCTGCCCCATAGTTTAATGTTACCCTTCAGCTGCCCCATAGTTTGATGTCACTCTCCAGCTGCCCCATAGTTTAATGTCCCCCTCCAGCTGCCCTAGTTTAATGTCCCCCTCTAGTTTCCGCCAGTTTAAACTGGGGCACGAGGAGAGGGACTTAGTACTGTGGGGAAATTGGAGGGGACCATTATAATGTGGGGGCATATAATGTTAGGGTGACTGTAGGAGCATTATACTGTATGGGGGCACATGGAAAAATAAATTAGAATGGGCGGAGTCAACATAGAAGTGGGTGGAGCTAATTTTGCCGCGGTGCGCATAGTGTGCCGCACATTTTGTCCCTTTTTCTGTCCTTTGAAAGTTGGGAGGTATGCTGTTACTGCATTTTTAGTTCAGCCTGAGAAATATTTTAATGATCTTGCATGTACATGTGTAGTGTTTTTATCTATAATTGTCTCTCAGATATTTCTTATAACTTCCTCTTGCAGATATTTGATACATAATGGATATTTACAGCAAGCACTGTTGGAATGTGGCCTACATTTCATTGTATATGTTTTGATCCTTAGTGATATGACCTGTAATCCACATTGATATTTATAGGAGATAATATTTGCTGGGTTTTTTCTTATTTTGCTTGCACTCTAACTAATATTGTCATAAACCAGCTGCAGTTTTAATTTCATGTATTCATTTTTGTTTTGCTTCTAGCTTCAGGTCAAGACACCCTGGTAGTAACAGTATGCAGCACCAAGAGAACTTCTTGACATAAGGTTTCTACTCCTGGTGATGTTGGCAACAGGACTTGTTATAGCAACTTTTGAGATTCGCCCTTTCCATATGTGAATCAGTTTGTAAGGAAGTGCTTTCACATGCTTGCTGCTTGTTTATGAAACCAGTGTCTGTAAAGTTAGCTTTGTACTTCTGTGTTTGTTCCATCATAATTTTGTACAAGTCATGAAACATATGGTAACCGACTTTTATGCATTATTCATGCACACTATAAGTGAAGCGTCCTTATGTGCAAAATGTATAAATATCTTTTTTCATTGAGAAACCTCCATGGTTATGCAATAAATTAATGGGTCAGGAATACAACCTCTATTTAAGTGAACAGGAACTGTGATGAAACAGTGTGTTGCGGCCACGGCACAGTGTATGAAGGAGTTTGCTTCCAACTCCATACAGTGTCGAAACAGCTGATTGGTGGGAATGTCCACCAATCTCATATTGATAACCTATCCTGAGCATAGGTCATTAACATTAAGACTTTAATAACCCTCTAAGTTCCATCAACTAAAATAATATACACATACACAGTACTGATTGGTGTTACCTTGCTCTCTGGATTCCCATCCTCAGGCCCTGCACAGTTGGCCCAGGGCAGGGAAGCATAACCTGAGGTCAATGCCTGATACTACATATTTGATGTTTCCTCTCTGTTTGGCACTCCAGATCTAAACAAATGAGATGGAGAGGTCGTTGCCCATAAGTAAGTCTCCCTCCATTGTAGTTTATGGGGGGGGGGGGGTTACAAACCCCACAGAATATCAGCCGTGATGGATGTTTTTTTTAACGGACCATCAAAAATAGGACATTTTTGTCTTTTTTCACATATCCCTCAATATGCTCAAATGTATGAGGGATGCATAAAAAGGGCACCCCTTGGTTGCGAAACCATGTTGTACCACTTACATCTGAATGTAGGCTTACTCTCTAAATCTACAATATAAATAACCTAGCTTATGTGCAGCCACCTACTTATTTCTTGATTGCAGATTAGAGAGGCAGATGATTGCCATTTTCCTGAAAAGCGAATTCTAGAAGCGCAATATTTATGTATCTGACATTTCTGACATAAACTGTCAATATGCCATAAATTTCTAGATGGGAATAACCTTTGAGCTTTATTGTCACCCTTGGCAGTGGTACAGACTGACAAAGTTTCCTTTAGGTAAAAAAAAAAATAAATAAAACAAAACAAAAAACAGTTGCACGTCACTAGTCTAGACCTGCATGACATTGAAAATCCATGTTTATATGGTAGTTGTCTCTTAAATAAAAAGTAATATTTTACATGGATGTTTTGTCCAAGGAACATGCCATTTAGATGTGTTTTATTGCTTTAATTTCCTTCTTAACACATCTGGAAAAGTGGGTCATGACGCAGATTAATGTTTATACCAACCTCCATCAAGTTAAAGTAACATATCTGTATGATCAGTTTATACATTGGTCTTTGCCATTCTTCCATGGCTATGTATCATAAGAAGTATATTTAATATGGCTATTAACTTGGCTCCTTACAGACTAATATATAATTTGATTATGTGTGAAACATGGTACAGTTAGTTTCTTATACTGCACAGAGCAGCAGTTCTAAAATAACCTAAACCTTACCTTTTTTATATAGAGAGCTCCTATTATGAGGACTTCTGCAAAACTACTCTCTGAATTGTTGGTCAATGAAAACACAGTGTAAGCATTTACAAAATATGTTTTTTTAAAGGAAGACATATAACTTTTTATATGCTCTGTGGTCTGCTCCTTATTTTTCAACTGCTCTGGTACATAATACTTTACTCTTATAGTCAATTGGGCACCAACTCATAATTAAATTACACTAGGTAAATATATTAGATTCATTTATGTGCCCTTAAAATGTTGGCATGTACACAATCATTGACATGGTGGTATAATAACTACGCACTTGTGCAGGAAGTACTAGAACTGTAGTCCTTCCAAAAAATAATGACAGTATTAAAATAAAGTGTCTATGAAAACTGTGCCTAACATAGTGTGGCTTGTCTCACAGTCATCCAGGCTCCACATGTGATGACCACTGAACTTGTTATGCTGCCACCTAATATACTAGACATGATGATATATATTCCCATACTGTTATATTTTTTTTTTCAATCAATGTTTCTTAAAGTCTCCATTATTCTGAAATAAAAGGTCTTTAAAGTTACAATGTATTTAAAATGTAGAGTAGTTCAGATGCAAAGGGGTTAATAACTGGTTACTAATATAGTTTAATGAACAATGTAAGCTGAAAGCACTTAAATATGAGCTCCTGCCAAGGTGAATGCATGAATTAAAGTTTACCTACATTTTCTGATGACTTTTCAGGATAAACTATATCTATAATTCTTGGAGGTCCTTGAGCAGGAGTTCAAGACTAACTGTGTAACACTGCACACCAGAATGTTCCCTAACTCTCTCACTCACTTAGAAGCAGCAGTTGCACCATATAGGATATTATAGAGAAGTACTGAATAGTATTGATGTGATTAAATCATGAGAGGTTGGAAAATATATCTGCAAAAGACTATTTTGACTATGTCTCTGTTTCACTGTTTTCATACACTTCTATAGTACTTCAGTGAGCTGATTCAGCAGAGATATCAGAGAGAGTGTTAGTTTTTTTGGGGGGGATATTAAGTGAAGATAGAGGCAATAAGATACATTACAAAGTTCCTTATATTTGCTTGTACTTTTGATTAATGCAATGTTTGTTGAAAAATTAGTGACAATTTCAGGGGTGCTTTCCAAGTGGGATTGTGCTGTTTGCAGACACAACAAAATTTTCAACCCATACTGACTTAGCCTTATACATATATTATATATTTCTACAGTACATAATGTATGGTGTTTTAGGAGTAAGGGGTATTATTTCTGTAATATCTCATACCTGGTATTTCTTGTGGCCTAATTTTTAACAAACTTTGCATAAATATTTTTTTATTAATCTAAACAATAATCACAAATAAAAAAAAGTAACAAACACAACAAGAAAAAGATCTAAAAGCAAACGTCACAAAATTCATACTAGGATAATCCAATATAATAGATGACCCCAAAAAATTGTCTGTGATACAATAGAATCAATATCATCCCCAAAAATGTATGAACATATATATGTTACCGTTAAAGTCCAAAATCAGTGAATGTGCACATTACGAAGGTAATGTGCAGATTAACTAATTTGCTCCATTAAAGTGCGGAATCAGGAGTTTTCCGCACTTTACCTAGGTAATGTGCACATTCACGGCTTGCGGATCGTTAAAATTCGGAAGTTTGTTTCTCTCGTAGTCCTGCTGTCCCTACTCCGTCCCCCCTCTTCTCCCTCCACTGTTAAATAATCTTCTTACGCCAGCTGCGTCTTGTTGTCGCTGGTTGTGTTTTTTTATGTGTCACAATCGCCGTCGGCTGCCCAGTGCGTAGCATAGCTAAGACGGTTTGCTTTCAAAACCCATTCAACTTGAATGGGTTTTGAAAGCAAACGGGCGAGTGTGCGCGCCTACACCCTCTGTGCCGTGAAGTGTTTTTTTTTTTTTTTTTTTTCGGACACGAAGGACTTTGTTTCTGATGAAAAAAAAAAAAAAGGCTTTTCACGGTGCAAAGGGTGTAAGTTTAATGGGATTTGAAAGCAAACCGTCTTCAACCTTTCCCTATATTGTTCCCAATCCTTCTTTTTTTGTTGTTATCTGCACTTGAACGAGTGCCTAGTAGGTAATGTGCACATTAGCTAGGTAATGTGCAGATTACCTAGGTAATGTCAGAAATTAAACCAGTTTTCCGCACTTTTAACGGATCGCCCTAGTGAATATATTTATTTATTTATAGGGTAGATATCTTTTGTGGGTATATTTATGGTATGAAATTGTCACATTTGTTAGAGATTTGTATTCTCCATTGTATGGATAGTTATTAATTCTGTCGTATCATGGACAGTTGTTGCTATTTTTGAGACATCCAATATTTTGAATTAATTTTAATTAATTTTTTTGTCATGTTTTTAAATGTTTGAATGCTTTTTCTGAGTGTGTTATTGTTTTGGTTATTGTTTAATAAGCTTATTTTTTGATCTGGGATGAATAGGAGCTTTCTATCACAGAGTACATTACTCATATTGTTACAAGTCAGTACTTCTCTCCTCTATGTCCTATCCTAATTTCCATGGAGGTTAAAGGATAGGAATGAAGGATTAATAATGGTGGTCAGGCAGGAGCAGGTAAGGTGTGTGATCCTGAGCTCTGAATCACGCCTCCTGCTTGACACCACCCTTATGACATTGCAGAGCTTAAATAGCATATCAGACACCAAACTTTACTGTGCTTGTTGCTTGGGAATGGTGGAGGCTTGACTTGGAGGTGGTGAAAGGAACTCTTTAAATTACGGGTCTTGGAAAGTGGTGATGGAAAAACCTAAATTGTTATTACAAAAAGGGTTATTACTTTTCAAAAGTAGTAAAACTTGAAAAATCTATACAGATTTAGTATCAATTTAATCGTATTTATACAGTGAGTAAATTTATCAGGTTATTTAAGCCGCACAGTGAATGGCGCAAAATTTATGGCATAAAAATCCAATGGCAAAATTGTTAATTTTTTCTATTCCTTCTCAGTTAATAAAAGTTAATTAATGAGATATATCTACCCCAAAATAGAGCCATTACACACTACAACTTTTCCTGCAAAAAAACATACCCTCATACAGTTACATTTATGGAAAAATAAAAAACTTATAGGTCTTGGTATTTGTTGACGGAAAAATGCAAACAATAGTTTAGTTATCAAGGCCTAAAACAGGCCGATCACTAAAGGGTTAAACTGAATACATTCTGAATTCTCCATTTCCCTTTATACAATTTCTGCCTATAGTAACTACAAGAGGAAACTTGTTCTGTATTTATATAGATAACATTGAACTGCAGTAAATGTCACATAACGGCTGCAGAAAAAAAAATAATATTCAACTCAAAGCTTTCTTAATTGTTTCAGAAGGGGTCTCTAGATACTAGGAACCCCATACACCCTTCAAGGGCATTTCCTATTTCATGGTTACATTAATAAGGGGTTTACAATGCATCTACCTAGCTTGAAACCGTCCTACCAACTTAGAAAGTCTAAGAGGGCCTAAGAGCACATTAAATGTATGTTTCTATGTGTTTAACACATATTGTCCTGTAGTCTTGTGTAAATATGCGTCTACTTACTAGTTCATTAGTTTCCCTGTTTCTTGTCCATGAAACATGAATTGACATTGCAATGTTTGGAATGTTACAGAAAATCCTGTTTATATAAAACTGATATAACTTCAATATCTGAGCACAAAAGACATCAAGTTATTAAATTATTTGTATCCTTAGTAACCAGCGTACACATAAACATTGTATCCAATGCCCATTACAGACTATTTTGCACATGTTAGACTTTATATAGCTAACTGAACCACTGTGGGTGGACTGTCCAGGACAGGACTTCTCAGCCTTTTTCAATTTGGGCCTCACTAACCAAAATGTAATTGTCTGGTCCTCAGCATTTATTGTAGTCAATGTCTTTTTTTTTCTTTTTGTAAACAGCCCAATTTACAGTATATCTTATTTGTCTCATGAATCAAGCAGAACATTGAAACAAGCATAAAAATTAATTATGTTGTTAAACCAAGATTGGTGCAACCATGGAAAGCCCTTTGCCGTATTATACTTTTGTCAGTTCTGAACTGCTCCTTACCAAAAACTGGGGCACCTCACAAAGCCCACTCAGCAACTCAGTGGCCACAATGGCGACCTACCTTAGCCAGTAATTGGATGAGTTGAATTTCCTGTGTTTTGAGGCAGATTAGGAAGTGAAAATCAGTAGGGATCCAGTAAGCATCTGAACAGGAGTAGTGGGGGATTGAAGGACAAGTTGTCCTTCACATACAGTATTGGCCATTACAACAATGCCGTGATAACTCTGCAGTCACCATCAATAAATGCAAATAAGGTTGGGGATACAGGTGTCAATAGCCTGGTGTTTACCTGATCCAAAGTGATTAAATGCATAGTCAATAAACTGATAGCAACACATTGTTAACAACACAGTTGAGTTATTGCGCATGTTCAAGGACTGAGGATACAGCCTGACCCTTGGTGGTTGAAAAGTTGCAAAGTGGCCAGGCAGCATAAAGCAAAGGGTGAGAGGTGCAGCAGCAAAACAACAATGATATAAAGTATGCACTAATAACTAATTATGTCACTAACAACCAAATACTCGGTAGCACATTTATCACTCTATATTTATCTGCAAGACACTGCAAGAATGGACTAGTTTTCTGAAATAATGATTGCAGGTAAATGAAATGACTTTCTTAAATATATTTATACTTTTTACCCATTTTATTGTCTTTGCAGTTTTTTTTTTCAACAAAACATATTTATTTCAAGCCCTTATTCACAGACAGCACCCCACTGTGCTTATTTGCGGGTGGTGAGCTGTCTGTGGTCATGCAGCATCCCAGCAGTCACTGCTATATCTTGTTTTGTTTAATTTGTATTGTTTTATAATTTTTTCTGTGCCACTGTCTGTATATATTGTGTTTGTATTGCATATGTCATGTTTTGCAGCTTCGCTTGTGTTATTTCTTCCTGTTTGGAAAAATCCAATGTGGTGAAGTACACCCCCTCTTTGCAGAGGACCTTGGTTAAGCCCAGCCAATTGTTGGGGTCGAGTGAGGAGACTTAGAGTCTCCAACACAAGAAGCAGTTAGTGTAGCTGAGTTCTCAGAGTAGAGCAGACTAAGTGAGAAGGAGTGACGGTTGCAGCCCCTGAAACAGCGTGGTGGGATCTTGTCAGAGTCACCTGCGCAGTATAATTATTGCTATAGCCCCAAGACAGGGATTTGCTTTCAGCCCCTGTAGGAAGAGAAAGTGCCTAAATTGGAGGAGAAGATGATGTTTCCCAGAGACTCATAGCCTGGACCCTGTAGTACGCAGGTACTCAGGGATCCTTGGTACTCACTCATATATATGGCGAGAGAAGCAGAATATAGTATTATTGGCGTGGGCATCCCCTTGCCATACCATAACCTACAGTGGAACTCCTGCTACTACCCCCATTCAGTAAAGTTTCATCATTTGGTTCAGCTGCACTACTGCTACTACTCCTGAGTTGTTCTTGCACTTACCATCAGAGACCTTCACCAGGCTCAGGGGTGGAGAGGACTCCTCCAAACTGGAAGCACCCTGGGGGAACTACCATTACCATTAGGTACACCGTAGGCCTCCTCAACCTTGCCCCAACTTGGGAGATGTGCTGGAGGAGTCAGTTGAATGTCCTTGGCCTACTGTTGACAACACCATAATTACTACTCCCATCCTCCAGTACTACCAGTTCATCTGTGAAAAACAGATCAACCTTTTTTACTTTATTTTGTATGTCTCTGAGTCTGTGAGAAATGGGTGACACATGGATGTTTTTTTGTTTTTTTTTCATGGATCCATAGATTTTCATTGGTGTGATGCATCTGTGATGCCTCAGCATCAGAAAAAAAAAGATGTGCTTCCATTGTTTTTCTTCTATCTGAATAAATACATTGAAATGAAGGGGTATGTATGGCGTTTGCGAAAAGTGCAGACACCGCATGTACCTGTTATGAAGATGTGTGAATAAGGCCTAATATGGCACAAAGAAAGGTCTGTTACACAGACTTACCATTCTTACCCAATGAAAGGTAATATTGTGTAGAAATAAAATTGTTAGCTATAGTAATATAAGATATAACAATATAACCATTCTCTCTCTCTAAATTTATAATTCTATAAGTGCATACTGAACTGCCCTAGAATGTCATATTTCAGATCATTGGAAAGCATATTATCAAAATCCAGGGAATTTTTCTTGTGCACACAAATGTTTATTAATGTTTCTTGCAAGCTATGCATTACAAATTTGGAGCAGATTAATCATCTGGTAACAAAGCACAATTAGTGTGGCATTTTTTTTTTTTTTATTTCTGCTTCATGGTATGAAAGGGGACAGTTTATTAAATTAACTTGTGCAACATCTAACTTACCCAGTGTAACACATCAGCACTGCTCGGCTATGCCCTAGGGGTCGGGTTGTGAGCCGTTATACCCATTTTGGCAGTGATTTGCTCAGATGGGAATAACTCTTTAATCAGACTTTAAGGAATCTCTCACTTCCCCTTTAAGCCCACATTCATCAAAAGCTATGTCTGATGAATCCGGCAGCCACCATTTCTTACTTTTCTTACATAGTTGTAATCTTCACATATATTTTATAGTCCATTGCAGCATGTAGATACAGTATTCCAGTATGGGACATACTGTATACAAAGAACTGCATGCTTCCATTAGATGGCATCTGTCATCTATAGAGTCCCATTGTAAAAAAAAAAAAAAAAAAAAAAAAAGCACGTATATATTTTTTTACATAGTCTACCACTCTATTCCATATGCTTCTTTTTATGTTTTTTTTGTGTAAGTGTCGATGTATGTACTGACGTATATTGGCCAGACAGATGCCGAAAAGACAAATTGGGAGCTTTCCATTGACATTTTTGCCTTAGCAAAAAACAGAATTTTCAATTCTCTTTTTTAAGAAAGAGGGCATGATTAATTTTGTTTAGATTATTAATGGGAGAAATAATGCAGAAATCAGGTGCAATTTAGAACAAATGCAATAGGTCTATTTTTATAGTGTAAATGGGGAAACTAATACAAAGAATGTATTTCAGTAAATGTATTCAATTTTCATAGAAATATATTAATATAATGATGCATTTTAATGCTTTATGCCAGTGATAATGAGTACCAGTATTTAAGTCAGCATTACCCACATACCTTTACAATGGACTGGTGTCCCAGTGATGACAGGATGACTCTTCCTATGCCAACCTACCCTATTTGCTAACTGCTAAGTTAAATCTATCCATAGGTTTTCCTATGAGTCCCTCACTGTAAATATAACTAGAAGGTATCGGTTGCCCAATTCTCTGGCTCAATTTCACTTTGACCAGGCGTTCTTCAGACACAGCTCACTACTAGTGCTTACACTGCTCTTTTACTGCAGCTCAAAATTGTTGTCTGAGAACAGTCTCCAGTCATACACCATTAACTCTTCAGCATAACTCTGTGAGACACTCTCTGCACAAGCATGCTACCATAAAATTATGGGGTCAGAGTGCCTCATTTAAGTACTCTTTGTGGCAGATTTCTGGTCTTTGGTAGTCATGTGATTACTATTTTGGTGCATTTTTGGTGCAGCAGGAATTAACCTATACCAATAGAAAAGTGTCAGAAACAAAAAGAAAATTGGCCACACATCACCAAAAAAGCAATATATTTAATGAACCACAAGCATCTATACAGGGGCGTGCACAGGACTTTTCAGAGGGGTGATTGATGTGGGGGTGGTAGTGTGGGCTGTATAGCAGGGCAGATCATAGCAGAGAATTGTGGGTTGGGCAAGGCAGCCAAACACCCCACACTATATTTTAGAGTCCCCATGCACAGCATAATGATCCCTTGATGTCCCCATATTGTATAATATTTCAGACCAGCCCCCACATAGTATACTGCTCCCATTCTCTACCCAAGGGCCCCCAGCCTCCAAAACTGTATATTCATACCTCCCAACTTTCAGAGGACAGAAAGAGGGACAAAATGTGCGGCATGCTATGCGCGCCGCGGCAAATTTATCTACACCCAGTTCTACGTTGACTCTGCCCATTCTCATCTATTTTTCCATGTGCCTCCACATAGTATAATGCTCCTACAGTCACCCTAACATTATATGTCCCCACATAATAATGTTCCCCTCCAATTGCCCCACAGTATGAAGTCCCTCTCCTCGTGCCCCAGTTTAAACTTGCGGAAACAGGAGGGGGACATTAAACTGGGGCAGTTGGAGGGGGACATTAAACTGGGCAGCTGGAGGGGGACATTATACAGTGGGGGTAGTTGGAGGGGGACATTAAAATGGGGGCAATTAGAGGCAGACAAGTCTTATTCTAGCTACGCCCCACAGTTTAATGTCACCCTCAATCTGCCTCCCCAGTTTAATGTCACCCTCCATCTGCCCCCCCAGTTTAATGTCCACTCCTCAATCTGCCCCAAGCTTGATGTCCCCCCTCCATCTGTTCCCATTTTAATGTCCCCCTTCATCTGCCACCAATTTAATGTCCCCCTTTCATCTGTCAAGAACTTAATGCCCCCTTCATCTGCCCCCAGTTTAATTGCCCCTACATCTGCCCCCGGTTTAATGTCCTCCTTTATCTGCCCCCAGTTTAATTGCAGCCTTCATCTGTCCCCAGTTTCATTGCCCCCTTCATCTGCCTTCAGTTTAATTGCCCCCTACAGCTTCCCCCAGCTTAATGTCCCCCTTCATCTTCCCCCAGTTTAAATGCCCCCCTACATCTGCTCCAGTTCCCCCCTCTTGCTCACACATGCTGTCTCTTCCCTCCTCACTTTCCATCAGTCTCCTTTCCCAGTAGCTTCCTCTTTCTGTGTAATGCCACACTTTCCTGTAATATCTAGAATAGCTCCACCCACACAAGAGTCTGATCACATGGTCATGACGTCATCAAAGGTCTTTTAGCCCTCTAGGATTTAGCATCTACCATTTAGCCTTTACCATACCCTGAGATAAGAGCCGGTGGATCGGGGCAAAGTTTATAACAGTAAAACACTTCAGGGGCATAGTGGGACTTCAGGGGCATAGCGGGACAAACCATAAGCTATCTGGGAATGGTGGGACAGCAGTGTAAACTCAAGACTGCCCCGCCAGATGTGGGACAGTTGGAAGCTATGGTATATTGCCCTCTAACCTCCTCACAGTTTATTTCCCACAGCATGCTAAATTCTTACCAGTTGTTGCTCCTTACTTCTTTGCTCTGGTGCTGGAACAAATTAACTACATCAGAGCAGTGCCAGCACCAGCAGTAGAGAAGAAGTGGGCAGTTCTATAAGTGGTGAGTATTAAGAAGCATACTTACTGCTTGCTGCTGAGCCATGCCTGTAACCAGTGAGCGCTTCCAAAACACTTATTAGTGAAGTGTTTATTAGATACCAGCAGGGCCTTGTAAGCATTAAGCTGGCATTGTCCTGATGATCATCACTCAGGAGAGCAGTAGTCAGTCAGGGTCTGCAAGGGGTAGTTTTAACTGAATCAGGGCATGAACATAGGCAGTGCAGTCTAAGACATTTTTGTTAAATATGCCAAAGTGGGGGGAATTTATTAAGGATGTCTTTCTGTGCGCCAGTCTTAATCAGTCCACTCACTGGTGTGAGATGCACTTGAATGATTAAAAGGTTCCATCCTTCAGGCAAACTCCTGTGCACCAGAACTGAAACCTAAGCCAGTCAGGAACTGATGTAGATTTCAGACATAACTCATGACATCTTTCTGCCATGAGTTATACAGTAGTAAATTTGCTGGGCTGGAGTGTCCCTGTCCAATACTGCCCTAGTCTCCACCCTGCTTTACCCACTTTTATAAAAAATTGCAAGCAGGGTTCAGAAGAACAATGTGGTGCATCATAGATGACAGAAAGGGCCATCTACCAAAAATGTGACACATTTACACCCATCTACATCAGAAAAGTGCCATAGATAGGTCAGGAAATTCCCCACAATGTGTCTTACTTTTCTTCTGTCATGCTTCCTACAAATGATTGTCTAAATTGACAGCTGGCTGCCACTAGGGATAAGCAAACCAATTTGGACAGAACCAGATTCAACCCAAATTTTGCAAAAGTTTTTGCAAAAGCTGGAGATGGCCAAGGCCCTGCATCCCCATAATAATGGTCAAGGAAAGTCTGGTTCCTCGACCACAGTACATTTCAGGCAGCAGAGATCATCACTCATCTATGCTGCCTGTCAACAGCGCTATTAATAGAAAGGGGCCTGGCTTTATGTGATGTATGCACATCCCACCAGACCCCTTTCCAATAGAAGCCTACCCAGGGGAGGTCAGTAAAAATAAAAACTTTTAAAAACAAACACTTACACTCACGTCTCCTGGGCTTCCAATGGTCCATCACTTGCCCCAGCGATCATATCGGTCCTTCGGTGTAATGACACCAGTGTGCCCCACGTGACCGCTAAGGCACAATTACAGGCTGCAGTGGTGACCGCTGGGGCTCATAACATCAGTCGCAGGCAGGAGTAGCCCAAAGTGGATGCTGGAGAGAACCAGATGGAGTGAGGATGCCCAGGAGAGATGAGACAAGGTAAGTATACATGTTTGTTATTTTTTTTCACCTTCCCTAGTCCTCTACTTATTATACTCTGGGATTTGAGGAGACCCCAGTGTATAATAATAGCACCGAGATAGCACTGTGGAAATTATGTTATACTTTGTGGGGCCACTGTGGAGCAAATTATACAGTGTGGGGCCACTGTGGAGCATTATAATGTGTGGGGTTACTGTGGGGAGTATTATACAGTGTCGGGCTAATGTTAGGAGCACATCATACTGTGCCTCTCGCTGACTTCACGCACCCCAAGGTCACTGCTGAGACCTGTGATTGGGCTTCAGCAGTCATGTGGGGTGTGCTGCTGTCCTAACTCTTGGTCAAAGTGTCATGCCATCCAGCGCACCCCATGTGACTGCTGAGGCCTAATCACAGTCCTTAGTGGTGACCACGGGGCATGTGTCCCTACAGAGTCTGAAACTGGCAACACTGGCAACAGGGACAATGTAAGATTGTGTAGGGATACACATGAATTAGACATAAAATGGTGCACCAAAGAGGTTTAGGAAAAGATGCTCTAGGATTGTTATGTTAACAGAAATAAAATGATTCACTAAAACTACAATTGTTTTAAACTTACAATGCCCCAAAACTGATATCCCACACTCCATAATTGTATCCAGTCCTTCTAAATATTTTAATATTATCTCCTATTTCTTCTCACACTCACTTTATTGCAATTTTACATTCTGATAACTGTGGATATTGGCAGTCTATTACCATTAACTACATTAGGTAAATCTGTAGCAGACAATTATAAACAGGTGGATATCTCATGAGAGGGTGAAATGTGATGTTGAAAGGTGTGATGACAGCCCTGTGTCCTCTATATATTTCTCCCATTTGGCTTTTTTTAGTCCTCAACTTATTATTTTTCTCCTTTGTTAGGCAAAAGACATTAAGTGCAGTAACCTCGGCAGGTGTTCAGATATTATGGATATATAAGCAAAGAGGAAGTTCAAAATATGCTGTTAAGGTTCTTCAGGAGGACAAGGGTGGCAAGACTTAGTCCCATGCTGGGCCCTTGTATTTTAAGACTTTGTTGAGGATATGACTGTTGAAGTGCTAAGAATCCTCAGAGGTATATAAATGGAGTATGCTAAGTATTAAGGGCTTTTTGAGGCCATTTGCTGTCTCCTTTTGGAAAGTGAAAGATAAATCTATGTTGTAGCAACCATGTTCATAAACCTGTTTTCTCAAGCCTCACCAACTTCAGTTCTAAGGCTTGAGAAAATAGAGGCCATGTGTTCTGCAAATGCAATTAACTCTATACTACAAATTCTCATTCTGAGGACAAGCCATAATTACAGTATAAAACAAGAGATTTGCTATTAATGTTATTGTAATTTACTGTATATCTAGAATTCATAATAGCCACTCTGCTATGAAAATTTCTATATGATCTAAAAAAAATTACTCATAACTAGTGTTGAGCGACCCCGAACTGCACAGCCAATCAACCAGCTTTAATCCCTTCACGCATTGTCACGTACATGTACGTGGGAAAATGTGGGTAGTTACCACATCCCCACATACATGTGTGTGATGGTGATTGAGCAGCCCGTGTGATCACCGTGGGAGCCCAGCTGTATCTGACAGCCAGGCTCCCGCTGCAACAGCGGGGATGGTGATAACACTGATCCCAGCTCTTTAATCCTTAAAATGCCGCGGTCAATAGCGACAGCTAACACCCTGCTCCTTAACCCCAGATCGGAGCTCAGCATGACCGTGGCATCCAAGGGGTTCCGTCGTGCCAAATGTCCCCCTTGGCACCCCCTGCAGCGAGATCGGGGGGGTGCACATATGTATCTTCTGCAGCCTGGGGTCTGGCCAGTGACCCCAGGCTTCTAGGATCACCCAGTACCTGGTTGATCCTGCCAAGAGAGAGAGGAAGTTAGCCTATGCTTCTGCATAGGCTGACTTCCTCTATAGCAGTGGTTCTTAACCAGGGTTCTATCGAACCCTAGGGGTTCGGTGAGTCGGTCTCAGGGGTTCGGTGGAGCCTCCGCCACGGAGGTCAAGACACACCCGACTCATTATGTAGACTCATTATGTGGCCATCACTTGCTGCAGATGATCACATTACATTAATTGGCCAATCAGTGCTGCGGGGAATTTAGTGTGCTCAGTAGTCACCGTGTGACTGTCGTAGTCGTACGTTGTGTGCTTTCTTTCTTAATATTTTAATCCATACTATGTCGAGCAAAAAAAAGAAAATGGTCGGACGAATATGTACAACATGGATTCACGTGTATTACGGAACGTGATGGGAGTCAGCGTCCTATCTGCATGATTTGCAATGCTAAGTTGAGCAACTCTAGTCTCGCATCGGCAAAACTGAAGGAACACTTCTTGAAGCTGTATGGAGATGGGGAATATAAGAACACAACGCTTGCTGAATTCAAGGTGAAAAGAGCCAGATTCGATGAAAGGGCCACTCTGCCTGCTCTTGGATTTGTACCCGTGAACAAACCGATCCTCACCGCATCGTACGAAGTTGCTTACCTGATCGCAAAGCAGGGCAAGCCGCACACCATCGGTGAAACACTCATAAAACCAGCAGCGTTAAAGATGGCGAATCTGATACTCGGAACAGCGGCTGAAGGTAAATTATCCCAAATTCCTCTTTCAAATGACACCATCAGTGACAGAATGGAGTGCATATACATACCTATGTCTTGAATTTGGAAAAAATCACATTTGATTTATCACTAAAGAAGGGTTCGGTGAATGTGCATATGAAACTGATGTGTTCGGTACCTCAAACAAGGTTAAGAACCACTGCTCTATAGATTACAATACACATGTATTGCAGTCTATAGTGCTGAACCAGTGATCAGTGTATCGCTGGTTCAGGTCCCATAGTGGGACATCACTAAAAAGTAAAAAAAAAAAAAAAAAAAAAAAGTTTTACAGCCATTTTTGGGTCACAAAGTTTGGGTCCCTATTGATTTCAACTTCGACGGGTTCGCTCAACACTACTCATAACTCAAATCTCACAATATAATCTGGTGGTCTCAAGGTTTTAACACCCAATCTAATATATTTCTTGAAAGACATATTGGTATCTCTAGGACCAATTGCCTCAGTGGGTTATATATGTTATATAAAACAGTACATAATGTCTACCTTTTCCTTGTTCCTTCTTCCTTTTACTATTTCAAGTTTACATACTTTTATCATATCAAGCTGAAAATATTTTAACCCTTCATACCAACAATTCACAACACGGGAGAAAACACAGAGTCAGCTCTTGCATATAGAGATGTTTTCCCAAATTGGGAAAAGAAGGATTATTCATGTTGCATTTCCACATTGTTGATCTTTTATTTAGCCAAGCCAAGTGTGCAAGTGCAAGAAAGGAGTCAGAAAGAATAGCTGTTTAAAGAACTTTTGTGGAGTAGACAGCTTCTAAACTGTTGAACTATGTGACTATGTAAAGATATCACAAGCTTACAATATTTTTGTCACATGGAGCAAGAAGAATGCAGGTAAGTCATGACCTCTATCTTCCCAGCATTCAAGTAAGGAATTTTAGCTTGGAACTCCCAGGGGAAGTATTCCCTGAAATGCCCTAGAAACAGATTAGTCAAAATTCTGCCAGTAAACTGTTACCAGTTGACCAACACTATTTTGAAGTGTGAAATCTAAGGCACCCCCATGTTTAAACCAAAGCCCGCCGCAAGGATGCTAAGGACATGAGTCACGAAACCAAGGAGTGTCAGACAATAAAGAGCAAAACCAGTTACTTGTAAGATGGCAAACGGAGTACCAACTAGCCAAGGTCGTACCAGAAGAGTAGAAAGTAGCCATAAAAAAGTATAAGAGCAGAGTCGTAGTCCAAGCCAGAAGTCAATACCAAGAAGTCAACACGAATTCCAAGTCAGAAGCCAAAGGGAGTAAACCAGGAGAAGTAGCCAACAGTCAGAACAAGGAAATCAGAATGAGAAGTCCTTCTCACAACAGAGTAAGAGCCCTTATAATTTCAGTCAATCACAGGCAAAGACTGAAGTTCTGCAGGGTTTAAATACCCCATCTATACTAAATGGTACCTGACTTTTCATGTAAAGTTGAGATATTAGTCTTGCTGGGCAGCCTGTTCTATGACTGTAAAAGCCATCATACATGGTGTCCTATCAGTTTTCCTGTTGCTAATAATCAGATTATGGATGAAACACATTTTGCATTTCTGTCTCAGGCTGTGGGCATGTACTTAAGGAACAGGATGCTCCCTCCCCCATTCATAATATGTGAGGGTCTAGGAACACTTGACTGCAAATTCAGGGCAATACATGCAACCAAGCACATAAAACATAAGAAAAAAAAAACAAAAAACTATCTATGGGCACAGTCAGGAACTTGATTGCTGTCTGTGAGTGATATCCCAACTGTAATCACAGAAGCAGCCAGAAGTAGATACAAATAAAGAGAAGTCTTTTCTTACATTGTAAACTGTGAGATTTGCAGAATCAGTAACAGTTTGCAGACAGGTTACGAGCAGAATGTATCTAGGGACGGACTTCCTTAGTAAAAAAGGAGTAAACAGTAAATTTGCTAGAAGGAAGACACATAGTGGCAGAAACTGTAGAGATGTAGAACACCCACATTTTTAATCAACCAGTTTCGGACCACCCATTGGGTTTATACGTCTGGGTGGTGGGTCTATTGTTCTGCAAGGACGTACCCTTATGTCCTTGCAATTTTATACAGCTGCAGGAAGTTGCAGGGCAAATCAGCCCCCCAACCAAAAACAATTGAGTTCAGATGCCCTCAGAGGTCTATTATGTCTTTATAGGGGACACAATGTAAAAATAAATAAATAGAAATGGAAAAAATAAAAATGAAAGTAAAATAATGAAAAAAAATAATACGCCAATACCACGCTCAGATCACAAGTTCTAGCCCCATCCCTGACGACACACTACAAAATAAAAATTACCATTAACGGAGAGGGAAAACTATTTTGAAAAGTTTTTTAATTAGCACTTTGTGCTATAAAAAAAATAAAAAAATGTGAAATGTGTAAAACAGTCACGTCTTCCCTCATCTTTTGTTTATATTTTCCCAGAAATAAAAAAAGATAAAAAATAAAGCCCTATGTGTCACTGAAAAAAGACGCAAAAATTAGTTGAATAACCCAAATGATAAAAATGTTATAGCCTTTAAAACGACATATACAAAAAAAATAAATGTCTGGTCCTGGACCAGAGAAATTGGCCTGATACTGAAGTGGTTAAAGTGCATTACAAGTTAGTCCAGAATTAGATGTTCTATGAAATGAGACTAAGTTGTCTGAAAAGTGAGTGACCATTTGAATGAATGATGAGGTACAACTCTGCTTTGCAAACCCAGCCACAGTTGTTTATATGATAGATATAGAATCCTTAAGGCGGCGACTGCAGACTGGAGCTAATATACTGAGATTCCTAACAATTCATTTATATAAATATAAGAGGTACAGTAGTAATAATAATAATAATGCCTAATAGGCAGAGGTGTAGCTGTAGGGAGTGCAGTGGTAGCACCTGCCACCGTGCCCTGGACCCTGAGGGAACCCCAAAGGTCCCTCTGCCGTATAAAATGTACAACTATTCTAAATGGCACATGGTAAAGAATAAAAGAGAACTAGGGAAAGAAGTGGGTTGGCTGGGATATCAATCAACATCATGGGTCATTAGATCAACACTTTTATACCAGCCATATTATAGAAAGACCAATATCATAAACCATAGATCAGGTTAAAATACTACTGTAGGGCAGACAAAACATGGTGGAAATATCATTGATAAAGTAGTTTGCAGCAGAAAAATAACTGGTTACCTGAAAGGCAGCTATGTACATATTATAAATCCTGCCAAATTTCTGGATGAACATTCTAGTTATACAACCAGGGATACCATGTGAAATATAATCATAATCATAATGACCTGCTGGACAAAGCTGCCAGTCATTTTTAATGCAGAGTGAACGCTGTAATAACAAAATGCAAAAAATTATGATAGAATAGATAGTTTTTTCACATGGACCCCCAAAAACGTTAATAAAAGCTAATCAAAGCATTATACTGTATGTACCCAAAAATAGTGGCAAAAGTACAACTCTTCACACAAAGAATAAGCCCTCACGTAGCTATGTCAACAGAAAAATAAAAAAAAAAAGTCGGACGGCCCCTCCGTCTTTTATGATTCTGCCGACGCGCGAAGTAGTCCCAGCGCTGCTCTGTAGCGACGATCCACCTGGCTGGGACTATTGCGCGCGCCTGCAGTCAGAAAAGAAGGGGGGAGCAGTCCCGAAGGAGGAAGCCTGGAAAGAAGAGAGGTAAGTATAATGAAGTGGATGGGGAGGGAGTAGTAGTGATGTTCCGTTTTCAGAAACGGGGAAACGGATCGTCACCGGATAACCAGCAAATGTCCCTGGAACAGTCACATGAACGCCCCAAGGATATAGGTAAATATACATTTTTGATAAATTATGTTATTTAGAAAGGGTGTCACTTTATATGGCAATAACTTTGAGACGCTTTAACTTGGTGGTAAACATTGATCAATATTTTTGTAATTATTTATGAAAAAAAATTAGGGAATTTGCTGAAAATTTTGAAATAAAAAAAAAAAAAAATCGCAATTTTCAAAATGTGAAATGCTCTACTTTTCAGACAGATAGTTATCCTTTAATTTATTTTGGAAGTTAGAGATGAGCGAATTTTCCGTAACAATTCGATTCGATCTGAATTAATTCGCAGCGAATCTAGTTAACCCCTGAGCTCCGATCGCGGGTGTTAATCTCAGGGGTTTTATTATATATTGGGGTCCCGATCAGCCCCCCCGCGACTTTTTCAGGGGGTGCTGTTGCTCCTATTCGGCAGCCCGGGGTCTGACCAGTGAACCCTGGGTCTGCCCCATCACTGTCCCTTCGCATACCTGGATCCTGCCTTGAATGGAGACTGTCAGCTTATGCGTCTGCACCGGCTGACAGCCTCCTATACACTACAATACATGTGTATACCTATTGAAGCAGTGATCAGAATATCGCTGCTTCAATCCCCTATGGGGACAAAAAGAAAAAATGTAAAAAAAAGTTTTTAAAAAAAAGTGTTTAAACCTCCCCCCCAGAGCTGGTGCTATTATTATACTCTGGGGTCTCAGACCCCAGAGTATAATAATCAGAGGGGAAGTGATTAAAAATAACAAACACTTATACTCACATTACCTCACCTCTTCTGGGTATGCAACAGTCTGAAGCGTCCTCCTCGCTCTTCTTTTTCCTTGCAACTGAGGTCCTACTCCCCAGACGTCACTGCTGGGGCCTGTGATTAGGCCTCAGCGGTCATTACGCCGGCGCACTTCATGTGACTGCTGGGGCCCAATCAGAGGCCCCAGCAGTTAGGCCTGGGGAGCAGGACCTCAATCCGGAAGAGCTCCAGAGTGGATGCTGAGCCCAGGACAGGTGAGGATCAGTATTTTTTTATTTTGTCCGAGGGGGACATTCAGCATGGCGGAATCCCTTGGATGCCGCGGTCATGTTTGACCATGGCATCCAAGGGGTTAAAACCCCCGATCGGAGCTGTGCAATTCGTTACCACGAAGTATGAGGAAATCGAATATTTCCTGAAATTCAGATCAAATTCCACTTCGTCAGCTTCGATTCGCTCATCTCTAGTTAGAAGGATTACAAGTGTAACAGCGATTTTCCAGATTTACTAGAAAATTTCACAAACTAAATTTTTAGGGACCACTTCAGTTCTGAAGGGGATTTTAAAGGCCTGTATATTAGAAAGCCCCATAAATCACCCCATTTTCAAAACTGCACCCCTCAAGTAATTCAAAACAGCGTTTTGGAAGTTTGTTAACCCTTTAAGGATTTCACAAGAATTAAAACAATATGGAGGTGAAATTTAGACATTTAATTTTTTTTCAATAATACATTCATTTAGCCTTAAAATTAACATATTCACAAGGGGTTAAAGGAGAAATTGCATCTTACAGTTTGTTACACAATTTCTCCCAAGCACAGAAATACCCCAGATATGGGAAAAAGCTGATGTTTGAGCACACAGCAGAGCACAAATTGTTTTCAGGTGAAATGTCTCATTTGCAGAGCCCCTAGAGTACCAATAAAATGGAAACCCCCAAAAAGTGACCCATTTTGGAAACTACACCCCTCACAGAACATATCAAGGGGAATAATGACAATTTTGATGCCACAGCTGTTTCACAGATTTTATTAACATTGGGGCGAGAAAATGAAAAATTACTTTTTTCCAATAAACCGTTCATTTAGCCCCAAATTTTTCATTTTTACAAAGGGTTAAAGAAGAAAAAACACCCCACAGTTTGTTACACAATTTCTCCTGAACATGATAATACTCTGTATGTGGTCGTAATCTGCTGTATGGATACATGATGGGGCTTACTGTAGATTGGAAAGAGCACTATTTGGCTTTTGCAGGGCAGATTTTGCTGGAATAGTTTTCAGGTGCCATGTGGCATTTGCAGAGCCCCTAAAGTACCAGTACAATGGACACCCCTCAAAAGTGACCCCATTTTAGAAACTACACCCCTCAAGGAATTTCTTAAGGGTTATTATCATTTATCACCTAAGAGTGCTTCCAAAAATTTAATGTACAAAGTAAAAATTAAAATTTTTATAGAAATATGCCATTTCAGTGCCCAGTATGTTATGCCGACTTTGTGCACTCCTAAAACTTTTAAGTGGGCTATCCTGGGTACAAAATGTTGTATATATGGGCATAAACTGCTGCTTGGGCACACAGCAGGGATCAGAAGGGAAGGTGCACTGTGCTTTTTAGCTTTTTCAGTATAGATTTAGAGGAACTTTCTGGACGCCATGTTGTTTTTGCAGAGCCATGGAGTTGCCAATAAATTGGAATTTCCCAAGAAGTGACCCCATTTTGTATGGGCAATTTTAGGGTCTTTGCAAATGTGACATAGTGTCCAAAAACCAACAATCTAAATCTGTGCTCCAAAAGAACATTGCGTTCCTTCACATCTTCAACCTGCTGTGTAACCAAGCAGCAGTTTATGCCCACATGTATGACACTGTTGTACCCCGGATAACATACTTAACAATGGCATATGTGGGTATAAAACTGCTGTTTGGGCACATACGGACACAGAAGGGAAGGAGCACTATTTTGGTTTTTGGAGCACAGTTTGGTTTATGGACGTCATGCCACTTTTTGCAGAGCCACTGAGTTGCCAGTAAAGTAGAATCCGCAGACATGTGACCCCACTTTGGAAACTACACCCCTCAAGGGATTTATAAAGTGGCATAGTAAGCATTGCATTAATTTAATTTCCAGAAATTAATGTGCAGCTGATAATGAAAACTGAAAATTAAAATTTTTCCAGAGATATGCCATTTCAGTGCCCAATATGTTGTGCCCAGCTTGTGTCAGCAGATACACACACTCCAGAAACTGTTAAGTGGGTATCCCGGGCACAACAGCTTTTGAAAAGTTCGCCATTGCTATTTTCGCCTTTCACCATCATCTGCATATTCATTTCTGGAAAGTAAAGTTTGCAAAATGGGGTCACATCAGGGCCGTTTTAACACATTGGTGGGCCCAGTGCAAAGGTTTCATTAGTGGGTCCCCCTATCACCACCCGCTATTATACCCATCTGAAAGATGCCAAAAACTAGGATTTTATATGGTGGCATTCAATGGGTGAAAATGTGTTATCTGACTGATGGAACTTTTCCGCCTGTCAGAAATGTTTTATACATTAAATGATACCAAGATCATCATGATAGCCCTTACAGATTCGGAACAATTCGCTGTTAAAAACGTTGTCAGGAATTGAGATCTGCATTGGGATCTCAATGCCGAACATCATTTTCATCAGCAAATCGCTCTGGATCTGTAAGGATTATCATGATGATCTTAGTATCATTGTAAAGATGAGATTCTCATCTTTAAAATGAATCCAAGCTTATCTTCATAGCCCTGCAGTTTGAAAACTGCACTTCTTAAAGAATTTATCATGTAGATTAATGTTTTAGTTTTATTGTACGGGTTGTTAAGAACATGGAAATACCAAATATGTATTTTTTTTCTTAATTTTTAGTTTTTTTTTATATAATTCATTTTATATAGGAAAGGGGAATTTTTGGGGCTTTATTCATTGATTAATTTTTTTTTTCACACACTTTTTTATGATGTCCTACTAAGTGACTTGAACCAGCGATGCTCTGATAGCTGGTTCAGTACTATACACTGCAATACACATGTATACATGCAGATGCATAGGCTGATTTCCTTCCATCATGGATGGATCTACCAGGCATGTGGAGCTCCTGGCAGCTCAGCTCCAAACGGGGAGAATGGAGTAGGTGTTAGCTGTCAGTAACAGTTAACACCATCACTCGATGGCGCCCGCTCAGATAATGGGTGGGTGGCCATCACAGGACGTACTATTACGTCCATTTGTGTTAAGGCCCAGGCAGCCAGATCATTGTGTCATTCAGTGGTTAAAAAGGATCTGTCACCAATGGCTCCTGGAATATTATATGTAAATTAGTTCTTATTCACCAAGTGGGCGGTAACCCTTTATTTTCTATGAGAAAAATAAAAGGTTTCCGATCACTTATGAATAAGCAGATTTACATAATCTTCCAGAAGCCATATCTTTTGAATGGGTGGTCGGACTTTAAAAATCAAACTTCCAAATTGATCAGGGGCACAGTGAGAATCAAATGATATACGTAATTTAGTGTTTTGTACTTGATGACAGACCCTCTTTAAACTAAATGGGCACTGCTGTGGTACGCAAGGAAAGATCCAGTGCCTCTGCTTCTATTGGCTGGAGTCTGGGACAGTATTTAAAGGGGTTGTCCAGGCAAAAATGGACAACCCTTTTAACTTTTAGATCAGTCGGCTTCAGCGGAACTCCGGAAGAGACCCATTCAGCAGAACGACCGGAACGCGCCGGGAGGACACCAGAGCATGGTGAGTATGAATTTTTTTTATTTTTTTCAATGCTGATCTAAAAGTTAAAAGGGTTGTCCATTTTTGCCTGAGCAACCCCTTTAAGATTGCAGCGGCAAAAGAATAAACATCTTGTGCTGGAGGAGAATAAAGGGGGAGGCACTGCGTGGCTGCTGTGCTGCCAGTGGAGATTTTCAGGGAGCAGTAATACAGGTAGATCTCCTCCATCTTTCATTGATGCTCCACACACATTCAAAGAGTGGATAAATTATATTTTTTTGTAATGCGGCTAAGCTGCATTACCAGGCACAATCGCTATACAATGTACAGCATTGTGTTTGATAACAGGGATCCGTATATTTAGGGCATCAATATATAAAACCCTTTAACTGTTGTTCCACAATCCAAATATTTACACTGCTTCAGTGTACAAGTTCTCTTTTTACTGAATTACTTCTAAAGTACTGACTATGAAATTCTAATATATGACATTGCCATTTACAGATGAACTTTAACTCTTTCTGTACTGTGGGAATAAAAGGTGGCCCTTTAGCCCAGACATCAAAAAGCAATAAAAAAAATTCTGAAGATCAAATAGAACATTTCAAATCTGTAATGTCTGGCATGACTGGTGCCAAAAGAAGCAGATGTGTCTTTCTGTTATTCTGACAAAATATTGCTCACAATTGCTTGGACACTGGGGTCAGTCAGGCCATATGAATATTTATTCAATACATTTACATTTCAGATCTTTCTCTCTCTTTCTCTCTCTATATATATATATATATATATATATATATATATATATATATACACACAGTGGGGAAAATAAGTATTTTAAGTATTTGATACACTGGCGATTTTGCAAGTTTTCCCACCTACAAAGAATGGAGAGGACTGTAATTTTTATCATACGTACACTTCAACTGTGAGAGACAGAATCTAAAAAAAATACAGAAAATCACATTGTATGATTTTTAAATAATTAATTTGCATTTTATTGCATGAAATAAGTATTTGATACAATAGAAAAACAGAACTTATTATTTGGTACAGAAACCTTTGCTTGCAATTACAGAGGTCAGACATTTCCTATAGTTCTTGACCAAGTTTGCACACAATGCAGCAGGGATTTTGGCTCACTCCTCCATACAGATCTTCTCCAGATCTTTCAATTTTGGGGCTGTCACTGGGCTACATTGATTTTCAGTTCCCTCCAAAGATTTTCGATTGTTTTCAGCTCTGGAGAATGGCTAGGCCACTCTAGGACCTTGAAATGCTTCTTACGGAGCCACTCCTTAGTTGCCCTGGATGTGTGTTTCAGGCCATTGTCATGCTGAGACCCAGCCACGACCCATCTTCAATGCTCTTAATGAGGGAAGGAGGTTGTTGGCCAAAATCTTGCGATACATGGCCCCATCCATCCTCCCTTCAATACGGTGCAGTCGTCCTGTCCCCTTTGCAGAAAAGAAGCACCCCCAAAGTATGATGTTTCCACCCCCATGCTTCATGGTTGGGATGGTGTTCTTGGGGTTGTGCTCATCCTTCTTCTTATTCCAAATACTGCGAGTGGAGTTGATACCAAAAAGTTCTATTTTGGTCTCATCTGACCTTCTCCCATGCCACCTCTGGATCATCCAGATGGTCATTGGTGAACTTCAAATGGCCTGCACATATGCTTGCGCGAGCAGGGGGACCTTGCATGCCCTGCAGAATTTTAATCCATGATGGCGTAGTGTGTTACTAACAGTAATCTTGGAGACTAACTTTCTTCAGGTCATTGACCAGGTCATCCCATGTAGTTCTGGGCTGATCCCTGACCTTTCTCAGAATCATCCTTACCCCACGAGGCGAGATCTTGCATGGAGCCCCAGACCGAAGAACATTGACATCTTGTGTTTTTTTCATTTTCTAATAATTGCGTCAACAGTTGTTGCCTTCTCACCAAGCTGCTTGCCTATTGTCCTGTAGCCCACCCCAGCCTTGTGCAGGTCTACAATTTTGTCCCTGGTGTCCTTAGACAGCTATTTGGTCTTGGCCATGGTGGAGAGGTTGGAGTGTGATTGATTGAGCGTGTGGACAGATGTCTTTTATACAGGTAACAAGTTCAAACAGGTGCAATTAATGCAGGTAATGAGTGCAGAGTTGGAGTGCTTCTTAAAGAAAAACTAACAGGTCTGTGAGGGCCAGAATTCTTGCTGGTTGGTCGGTGATCAAATACTTATTTCATGCAATAAAATACAAATTAATTATTTAAAAATCATAAAATGTGATTTTCTGGATTTTTTTTAGGTTCTATCTCTGTACCTATGATAAAAATTACAGACCTCTCCATTCTTTGTAGGTGGGAAAACTTGCAAAATCGCCAGTGTATCAAATAGTTATTTTCCCCATTGTACATATACACACGTGGACAAAATAGTTGGTACCCTTGGTTTAATGAAAGAAAAACCCAAAATGGTCACAGAAATAACTTGAATCTGACTAAAGTAATTTGCCAAACTACATGTTGACAAGCCACAAAGCTTCTGGGAGAATGTCCTATTGACAGATGAGACAAAAATCGAAAATTTTGACAAGGCACATCAACTCTATGTTCACAGATGGAAAAATGAAGCATATCTTGAAAAGAACACTGTCCCTACTGTGAAACATGGAGGAGGCTCTGATATGTTCTGGGGCTGCTTTGCTGCATCTGGTACAGGGTGTCTTGAAACTGTGCAGGGTACAATGAAATCTCAAGACTATCAAGGGATTCTAGAGAGAAATGTGCTGCCCAGTGTCAGAAAGTTTGGTCTCAGTCGCAGGTCATGAGTTTTGCAACAGGATAATGACCCAAAACACATAGCTAAAAACACCCAAGAATGGCTAAGAGGAAAACATTGGACTATTCTGAAGTGGCCTTCTATGAGCCCTGATCTAAATCCTATTGAGCATCTTTGGAAGGAGCTGAAACATGCTGTCTGGAAAAGGCACCCTTCACACCCGAGACAACTGGAGCAGTTTGCTCATGAGGAGTGGGCCAAAATACCTGTTGAAAGGTGCGGAAGTCTCATTGACACTTACAGGAATTGTTTGATTGCAGTGATTGCCTCAAAAGGTTGTACAACAAAATATTAAGTTAAGGGTACCATCATTTCTGTCCAGGCCTGTTTCATGAGTTTTCTTTTAAAAAAAATTCTGTTGAAGCATGGTCGAAAAGCAATGTTTGACTTTCATTTGTTCATTTTCATAGAATTTTTAAATAGTATTACTTTTGTCAGATTCAAGTTATTTCTGTGACCATTGTGCATTTTTCTTTCATTAAACGAGGGGTGGCAACAATTTTGTCCATGTGTGTGTGTATATATATATATATATATATACAGTTCCATGCAAAAGTATTCATACCCATTGAACTTTTTCACATTTTGTCACCTTACAACCACAAACTTAAATGTATTTTATTGAGATTTTAAGCGATAGACGAACACAAAGTAACAGATAATTGTTAAGTGGAAGGAAAATAATACATGGTTTTCCAAATTTTAATCAAATAAAAATCTGAAAAGTGTGACGTGCAAAAGTATTCTGATACCCCTAAATAAAATCCAGTGCGCACAATTGCCTTCAGAAGTCACTTAAATAGTTAATAGAGTCCATCTGTGTGTAATTTAGTCTCAGTATAAATACACCTGTTCTGTGAAGGTCTCAGTGGTTTGTGAGAGAACACTAGTGAACAAACAGCATCTTAAAGACCAAGGAACTCACCAGACAGGTCAGAGATAAAGCTGTGGAAAATTTTAAAGCAGGGTTAGGTTATAAAAATATATCCCAAGCTTTGAGCATCCCAAGGAGCACTGTTCAATCCATCACCCAAAAATGGAAAAAATATTCTACAACTGCAAACCTACCAAGACATGGCCGTCCACCTAAACTGACAGATCGAGCAAGGAGAGCACTGGTCAGAGAAGCAGCCAAGAGGCCCATGGTCACTCTGGAGGAGATGCCGAAATCCACAGCTCAGGTGGGAGAATCTGTCCACAGGACAACTATAAGTCGTGCACTCCACAAATCTGACAATCTTTATGTAATAGTGAAAAGAAGAAAACCATTGTTGAAAAAAAAAAGACATAAGAAGTGCCGTTTGCAGTTTGCCACAAGCCATATAGGGGACACAGCAAACATGTGTAAGATGCTCTGGTCAGATGAGACCAAAGTTTTTAGCCTAAATGCAAAGCGCTATGTGTGGCGGAAAAGTAACACTGCTCATCACCCTGAACACACCATCCCCACTGTGAAACATGGTGGAGGCAGCATCATGCTGTGGGGAGGCTTTTCTTCTGCAGGGACAGGGAAGCTGCTCAGAGTTGATGGGAAGATGGATGGAGCTAAATACAGGGCAATCCTGGAAGAAAACCTGTTGGAGGCTGCAAAAGACTTGAGACTGGGAAGGAGATACACCTTCCAGCAAGACAATGGCCTTAAACATAAAGCCAGAGCTACAGTGGAATGGTTTAGATCAAAAGAATATTCATGTGTTAGAATGGCCCAGTTAAAGTCCAGACCTAAATCCCATTGACCATCTGTGGCAAGACATGAAAATTGCTGTTCACAGACACTCTCCATCCAATCTGGCTGAGCTTTAACTATTTTGCAAAGAAGAATGGGCAAAAATCTCAGTCTCTAGATGCGCAAAGCTGGTAGAGACATACCCCAAAAGACTTGCAGCTGTAATTGCAGTGAAAGGTGGCTCTACAAAGTATTGATATAGGGGGGCTGAATACTTTTGCACGTGACACTTTTCAGATTTTTATTTAGTTAAAATTTTGAAAACCATGTATCATTTTCGCTCCACTTCACAATTATCTGCTACTTTGTGTTGGTCTGTCACTTAAAATCTCAATAAAATACATTTAAGTTTGTGGTTGTAAGGTGACAAAATGTGAAAAAGTTCAAGGGGTATGAATACTTTTGCAAGGCACTGTATATATATATATATATATATATATATATATATATAAGCATTGACAATAAAAATGAAGCAAGAAGGAGTTGTTGGAAAACGAATGAAACGAATGTGTGAATGTAATGATGATATATGTAAATGAGTACAATATTAGAGTAAAAGAATCTACTTTGGAAAAGTGCAATTGAAAGGAGGTTCTAGTACAATTTTGGGCCACCTCTAGACTGTATACAAAATTAGATATGGTTCCATACAGAATTCTCTGGCAATTTTGTCCACAGATGTTACAGCTGGGCCTATAGATCCAGTACACTCATAGGTTTCCAAAGCTGACATCACAGCTGGTCCCATAAATGCTCAAATGGCCAAGGAAATGTTGCAGACATTACTGGGAAACCCTTGCTGTGTGTGGGTGAGCATTGTCCTGTTGAAAAATGTCATGAAAGGAAGTACATGCGGCCCTTTTCCCAGTACTAGGGGTCACCGACTGTTGTATGCAATGGCTCCCCAGATTTTCACACCAGCAGTTAGGGCAGTATATTGCAAAGGCATGATTGAAGCACTCACCATAAGGCCTCCATATTCTAGCCTCACCACCGTCGGATCCAAAACAGAACCTGGATGTGTCACTAAAGATGATATGGTTATAGTCCACAGCAGTCCAGAAGACTTCTCATTCACAAAACCACTGTAAAAAAAAGGCTAGGGTGGCTGGCTGTCAATGGCAGAACACGTAATGGTGTTGTAACACCAAATTTACTTCTGCTATGCGACTGAAGAGATAAGGGTGTGTAATGAAGGTGTCACCTGTCTGGTTGGTGGAGCAAGAGTAGTCAGAGTTGCTTGTGAGTGGTTCAAATGATCCTCGCTACTGGTAGTCTGTCTGGACCATCCAAAGTTTGTTTGACATGTTTGTGTGCCCCCACGTAACCACTGCACCCAACACTTCTTAACTGTTGGGACAAAAGAGTCTAGCTGGTGAGCAATTCATCAAAACAACCATTCTGCTTCTCTCTAATGATACACCCCCTCCCAAACTTTATTAATTGGGCAAAATATCTCAGATTGTGTCATAGAGCCATGTTTAGCAGTCAAAAATCTCCTACTAATAGGTACAATCCTCAAAAGTAGCCTCTGACAGCCTTTTTATAGGGCAGCAAAGGGAGCACTTTTATACCCTCTAGTGGCAAACTGAATGTCTAATCAGACCACAGCTGTAACCATTACATAACTGCCTGAGACATAACTGCATCCCAACATTTCTAGGTGTGTTTTTTTTTTTTTTATCAATGATTGTTTATATATACAGTCATGGCCAAAAGTTTTGAGAATGATACAAATATTAATTTTTACAAAGTCTACTGCTTCAGTTTTTCTAATGGCAATTTGCATATACTCCAGAATGTTATAAAGAGTGATCAGCTTAACAGCAATTACTTGCAAAGTCAATATTTGCCTAGAAAATGAACTTTATCCCCCAAAACACATTTCAACATCATTGCAGCCCTGCCTTAAAAGGACCACCTAACATCGTTTCAGTGATTGCTCCATTAACACAGGTGTGGGTGTTGATGAGGACAGGGCTGGAGATCAATCTGTCATGATTAAGTAAGAATGACACCACTGGACATTTTAAAAGGAGGCTGGTGCTTGCCATCATTGTTTCTCTTCTGTTAACCATGGTTATCTCTAAAGAAACACGTGCAGTCATCATTGCACTGCACAAAAATGGCCTAACTGGGAAGAGTATTGCAGCTAGAAAGATTGCACCTCAGTCAACAATCTATCGCATCATCAAGAACTTCAAGGAGAGAGCTTCCATTGGTGCCAAAAAGGCTCCAGGGCGCCCAAGAAAGACCAGCAAGCGGCAGGACCGTCTCTTAAAAGTGTTTCAGCTGCGGGATCGGGCTACCAGCAGTGCAGAGCTTGCTGAGGAATGGCAGCAGGCAGGTGTGAGTGCATCTGCACGCACTGTGAGGCGGAGACTCTTGGAGCAAGGCCTGGTCTCAAGGAGGGCAGCAAAGAAGCCACTTTTCTCCAGAAAAAACATCAGGGACAGACTGATATTCTGCAAAAGGTACAGGGAGTGGACTGCTGAGGACTGGGGTAAAGTCATTTTCTCTGATGAATCCCCTTTTCGATTGTTTGGAACATCTGGAAAACAGCTTATTCGGAGAAGAAGAGGTGAGCGCTACCACCAGTCTTGTCTCATGCCAACTGTAAAGCATCCTGAAACCATTCATGTGTGGGATTGCTTCTCAGCCAAGGGAATCGTCTCTCTCACAGTCTTGCCTAAAAACACAGCCATGAATAAAGAATGGTACCAGAATGTCCTCCAAGAGCAACTTCTCCCAACCGTCCAAGAGCAGTTTGGCGCTCAACAATGCCTTTTCCAGCATGATGGAGCACCTTGCCATAAAGCAAAGGTGATAACTAAATGGCTCAGGGAACAAAACATAGAGATTTTGGGTCCATGGCCTGGAAACTCCCCAGATCTTAATCCCATTGAGAACTTGTGGTCAATCATCAAGAGACGGGTGGACAAACAAAAACCAACAAATTCAGAGAAAATTAAAGCATTGATTCTGCAAGAATGGACTGCTATCAGTCAGGATTTGGTCCAGAAGTTGATTGAGAGCATGCCAGGGAGAATTGCAGAGGTCCTGAAGAAGAAGGGTCAACACTGCAAATATTGATTTGCTGCATTAACTCATTCTAACTGTCAATATAAGCTTCTGTTACTCATAATATGAATGCAATTATATTTCTGTATGTGATAAAAACATCTGACAAACACACATAAAAACCAGAGGGCAGCAGATCATGTGAAAATATAATATTTGTGTCATTCTCAAAACTTTTGGCCATGACTGTATATATGTCTTTATTTACTGAGACAACAGTGCATGCAACAGTGATGCCCTCATTGTTCCAAAGTACACATTTGTATATTAGGTATAAATCTATATAATATCTTGGGAATGGAGGCACCAATCTTAATGTGGGGAAAAAAAAAACATTTTATTCAGGTTAGCCTATGGAAGGTAACAGTGCTGCTGGATTCCCTTTAACACATCAACTACATGGTGGCACAAAAATGTAACTCAACTTTTTCAATAGTTTTTCAATGGTATCAAGTTAGTATTTGCTAATATGTATATATACAGTCATATGAAAAAGTTTGGGCACCCCTATTAATCTTAATCATTTTTAGTTCTAAATATTTGGGTATTTGCAACAGCCATTTCAATTTGATATATCTAATAACTGATGGACACAGTAATATTTCAGAATTGAAATGAGGTTTATTGTACTAACAGAAAATGTGCAATATGCATTAAACCAAAATTTGACTGGTGCAAAAATTTGGGTACCCTTATCATTTTATTGATTTGAATACTCCTAACTACTTTTTACTGACTTACTGAAGCACAAAATTGGTTTTGTAACCTCACTAAGCTTTGAACTTCATAGCCAGGTGTATCCAATCATGAGAAAAGGTATTTAAGGTGGCCAATTGCAAGTTGTTCTCCTATTTGAATCTCCTCTGAAGAGTGGCATCATGGGCTCCTCAAAACAACTCTCAAATGATCTGAAAACAAAGATTGTTCAACATAGTTGTTCAGGGGAAGGATACAAAAAGTTGTCTCAGAGATTTAACCTGTCAGTTTCCACTGTGAGGAACATAGTAAGGAAATGGAAGACCACAGGGACAGTTCTTGTTAAGCCCAGAAGTGGCAGGCCAAGAAAAATATCAGAAAGGCAGAGAAGAAGAATGGTGAGAACAGTCAAGGACAATCCACAGACCACCTCCAAAGAGCTGCAGCATCATCTTGCTGCAGATGGTGTCACTGTGCATCGGTCAACAATACAGCACACTTTGCACAAGGAGAAGCTGTATGGGAGAGTGATGCGAAAGAAGCCGTTTCTGAAAGCACACCACAAATAGAGTCGCCTGAGGTATGCAAAAGCACATTTGGACAAGCCAGCTTCATTTTGGAAGAAGGTCCTGTGGACTGATGAAACAAAGATTGAGTTGTTTGGTCATACAAAAAGGCGTTATGCATGGCGTCAAAAAGCACAGCATTCCAAGAAAAACACTTGCTACCCACTGTAAAATTTGGTGGAGGTTCCATCATGCTTTGGGGCTGTGTGGCCAATGCCGGCATCGGGAATCTTGTTAAAGTTGAGGATCGCATGGATTCAACTCAGTATCAGCAGATTCTTGAGAATAATGTACAAGAATCAGTGACGAATTTGAAGTTACGACGGGGATGGATATTTCAGCAAGACAATGATCCAAAACACAGCTCCAAATCTACTCAGGCATTCATGCAGAGGAACAATTACAATGTATGGAATGGCCATCCCAGTCCCCAGACCTGAATATCATTGAACATCTGTGGGATAATTTGAAGTGGGCTGTCCATGCTCGGCGACCATCAAACTTAACTGAACTGGAATTGTTTTGTAAAGAGGAATGGTCAAAAATACCTTCATCCAGGATCCAGGAACTGATTAAAAGCTACAGGAAGCGACTAGAGGCTGTTATTTTTGCAAAAGGAGGATCTACTAAATATTAATGTCACTTTTCTGTTGAGGTGCCCATACTTTTGCACCAGTCAAATTTTGGTTTAATGCATATTGCACATTTTCTGTTAGTACAATAAACCTCATTTCAATCCTGAAATATTACTGTGTCCATCAGTTATTAGATATATCAAATTGAAATGGCTGTTGCAAACACCCAAATATTTAGAACTAAAAATGATTAAGATTAATAGGGGTGCCCAAACTTTTTCATATGACTGTATTTTTCATATGACTGTATTTTGGATCATTGTCTGTGTTTTGGATCATTGTCTTGCTGAAATATCCATCCCCGGCGTAACTTCAAATTCGTCACTGATTCTTGTACATTATTCTCAAGAATCTGCTGATACTGAGTTGAATCCATGCGACCCTCAACTTTAACAAGATTCCCGATGCCGGCATTGGCCACACAGCCCCAAAGCATGATGGAACCTCCACCAAATTTTACAGTGGGTAGCAAGTGTGTTTCTTGGAATGCTGTGTTTTTTGGGCGCCATGCATAACGCCTTTTTGTATGACCAAACAACTCAATCTTTGTTTCATCAGTCCACAGGACCTTCTTCCAAAATGAAGCTGGCTTGTCCAAATGTGCTTTTGCATACCTCAGGCGACTCTGTTTGTGGCGTGCTTTCAGAAACGGCTTCTTTCGCATCACTCTCCCATACAGCTTCTCCTTGTGCAAAGTGTGCTGTATTGTTGACCGATGCACAGTGACACCATCTGCAGCAAGATGATGCTGTAGCTCTTTGGAGGTGGTCTGTGGATTGTCCTTGACTGTTCTCACCATTCTTCTTCTCTGCCTTTCTGATATTTTTCTTGGCCTGCCACTTCTGGGCTTAACAAGAACTGTCCCTGTGGTCTTCCATTTCCTTACTATGTTCCTCACAGTGGAAACTGACAGGTTAAATCTCTGAGACAACTTTTTGTATCCTTCCCCTGAACAACTATGTTGAACAATCTTTGTTTTCAGATCATTTGAGAGTTGTTTTGAGGAGCCCATGATGCCACTCTTCAGAGGAGATTCAAATAGGAGAACCACTTGCAATTGGCCACCTTAAATACCTTTTCTCATGATTGGATACACCTGGCTATGAAGTTCAAAGCTCAATGAGGTTACAAAACCAATTTTGTGCTTCAGTAAGTCAGTAAAAAGTAGTTAGGAGTATTCAAATCAATAAAATGATAAGGGTACCCAAATTTTTGCACCGGTCAAATTTTGGTTTAATGCATATTGCACATTTTCTGTTAGTACAATAAACCTCATTTCAATTCTGAAATATTACTGTGTCCATCAGTTATTAGATATATCAAATTGAAATGGCTGTTGCAAACACCCAAATATTTAGAACTAAAAATGATTAAGATTAATAGGGGTGCCCAAACTTTTTCATATGACTGTATACAGTTGAAACCAGAAGCTTACATACACTATATAAAAAGACACACATGCATGTTTTTCTCACTATCTGACATGAAATCAGAATAAACCTTTCCCGTTTTAGGTCAATTAAGATTACAAAAATTATTTATATTTGCCAAATGCCAGAATAATGAGAGAGAGAGAATTTTTAAGGCATTTTTATTATTTTCTGCAAAGTCAAAATTTTACATACACTAAGATTACTATGCCTTTAAACAATTTGGGACAGCCCATATTATGATGTCATGTCTTTGGAAGCTTCTGATTTTAATGCACACCTGAAACACACTGCTCCTTTGTGTAACATCATAGGAAAGTCTAAAGAAATCAGCCGAGCTATCAGAAAGAGAATTGTGGACTTACACAAGTTTGGTTCATCCTTGGGTGCAATCTCCAGATACCTGAAGGTGCCTCGTTCATCTGTACAAATAATTATATGCAAATACAAAGAAGATGGGAATGTCCAGCCATCATACCTCTCAGGAAAAAGAAGGGTTCTGTGTCCCAGAGATGGATGTGCTTTGGTACGAAATGTGCATATCAATCCAAGAACAAAAGCAAAAGACTTTGTGAAGATGCTGGCTGAAGCTGGTAAGAGTGTGTCATTATCCACAGTGTAACAAGTACTATAATGACATGGGCTGAAAGACCACTCTGCCATGAAGAAGCCATTACTCCAAAAGAAACATAAAAAAGCCAGATTAATGTTTGCAAATACACACAGGAACAAAGACCTTTATTTTTGGAGACATGTCCTGTGGTCTGACGAAACTACTGTAAAATTGAACTGTTTGGCCATAATGACCATTGTTATGTTTGGAGGAAAAAGGGAGAAGCTTGCAAGCCTAAGAACACCATCCCAACTGTGAAACACGGGGGTGGCAGCATCATGTTGTGGGGTTGTTTTGCTGCAGGAGGGACTGGTGCACTTCACAAAATAGATGGCATCATGAGGAAAGAACATTATGTGGCAATACTAAAGCAACATCTCAAGACATCAGCCAGGAAGTTAAAGCTTGGGCGCAAATGGATCTTCCAAATAGACTGACCCGAAGCATACTGCCAAACTGGTTACAAAGTGGCTTAAGGATAACAAAGTCAATGATTTGGAGTGGGCATCACAAAGCCCTGATCTCAGTCCTATTGAAAATTTATGGGCAAAGCTGAAAAGGCAGGGGCAAGCAAAGCGGCCTACAAACATGGCTCAGTAACACCAGTTCTGTCAGGAGGAATGGGCCTAAATTCCTACCAACTATTGTGAGAAGCTTGTGGAAGGATATCTAAAACATTTGACCCAAGTCATACAGTTTAAGGGCAATGGTACCAAATACTAATGAAATGTATGTAAACTTTTGACCTTGCAGAAAGTAATAAAAATGCCTTAAAAATTCTCTCTCTCTCATTATTCTGGCAATTGGCAAATATAAATAATTTTGGTAATCCTAATTGACCTAAAACAGGAAAGGTTTATTCTGATTTCATGTCAGATAGTGAGAAAAACATGCATATGTGTCTTTTTATATAGTGTATGTAAACTTTTGGTTTCAACTGTTATATATATATATATATATATATATATATATATATACAGTGCCTTGCGAAAGTATTTGGCCCCCTTGAACTTTTCAACCTTTTGCCAGATTTCAGGCTTCAAACATAAGGATATAAAATTATCTGGGTGACCCCAAACTTTTGAACGGTAGTGTATATACTGTATACGAGTTATATGTATATATGCAGTACAGACCAAAAGTTTGGACACACCTTCTCATTCCAAGAGTTTTCTGTATTTTCATGACTATAAAAATTGTAGATTCACACTGAAGGCATCAAAACTATGAATTAACACATGTGGAATTATATACTTAAAAAAGTGTGAAACAACTGAAAATATGTCTTATATTCTAGGTTCTTCAAAGTAGCCACCTTTTGCTTTGATTACTGCTTTGTACACTCTTGGTATTCTCTTGATGAGCTTCAAGAGGTAGTCACCTGAAATGGTCTTCCAACAGTCTTGAAGGAGTTCCTAGAGATGCTTAACACTTGTTGGCTCTTTTGCCTTCACTCTGCGGTCCAGCTCACCCCAAACCATCTCGATTGGGTTCAGGTCTGGTGACTGTGGAGGCCAGGTCATCTGGCGTAGCACCCCATCACTCTCCTTCTTGGTCAAATAGCCCTTACACAGTCTGGAGGTGTGTTTGGGGTCATTGTCCTGTTGAAAAATAAATGATGGTCCAACTAAACGCAAACCGGATGGAATAGCATGCATAGCAGTATTCCTTCAATTTTGAATAAATCCCCAACAGTGTCACCAGCAAAGCACCCCCACACCATCACACTTCCTCCTCCATGCTTCACGGTGGGAACCGGGCATGTAGAGTCCATTCGTTCACCTTTTCTGCATCGCTCAAAGACACGGTGGTTGGAACCAAAGATCTCAAATTTGGACTCATCAGACCAAAACACAGATTTCCACAGGTCTAATGTCCATTCCTTGTGTTCTTTAGCTCAAACAAGTCTCTTCTGCTTGTTGCCTGTCCGTAGCAGTGGTTTCCTAGCATCTATTTTACCATGAAGGCCTGCTACACACAGTCTCCTCTTAACAGTTGTTGTAGAGATGTGTCTGCTGCTAGAACTCTGTGTGGCATTGACCTGGTCTCTAATCTGAGCTGCTGTTAACCTGCGGTTTCTGAGGCTGGTGACTCGGATGAACTTATCCTCCGCAGCAGAGGTAACTCTTGGTCTTTCTTTTTCTGGGGCGGTCCTCATGTGAGCCAGTTTCTTTGTAGCGCTTGATGGTTTTGGCCACTGCACTTGGGGACACTTTCAAAGTTTTCCCAATTTTTCGGACTGACTGACCTTCATTTCTTTAAGTAATGATGGCCACTCGTTTTCCTTTACTTAGCTGCTTTTTTCTTGCCATAATACAAATTCTAACACTCCATTCAGTAGGACTATCAGCTGTGTATCCACCTGACTTCTGCACAACACAACTGATGGTCCCAACCCCATTTATAAGTCAAGAAATCCCACTTATTAAACCTGACAGGGCACACCTGTGAAGTGAAAACCATTTCAGGTGACTACCTCTTGAAGCTCATCAAGAGAATGCCAAGAGTGTGCAAAGCAGTAATCAAAGTAAAAGGTGGCTACTTTGAAGAACCTAGAATATAAGACATATTTTCAGTTGTTTCACACTTTTTTGTTAAGTATATAATTCCACATGTGTTAATTCATAGTTTTGATGCCTTCAGTGTAAATCTACAATTTTTATAGTCATGAAAATACAGAAAACTCTTGGAATGAGAAGGTGTGTCCAAACTTTTGGTCTGTACTGTATATATGTAATATAATGTTATATAGTATATACTTTATATTCTATGCTGACATTCTTATGCAACACTTGCTCTACTATCCATGATGTGTAATGAGACATGGTTGCTATAATAGACAGATATTAGATTAGGGAGTACCACTTTTTTTGTGGGCATACCACAGTTTCCTCATTTACAACAGAATTGTAGGTTCAGTAAAGATCAACATACACCCTGCACTTTAAGAACATGTAGGACAATGTAGAGTAGTAGACCAAACACTACTGAGAATATAAAGTATGAGTCAGCCACAAACATAAATATACATTTTAAATCCTTAAAATACATTTAATACACACACAAAAGAAAACCCACATTTTGAAGCTACCGTGTTTAACCAAAGTTGGTCACATTTGCTTGTGTATGACATAGCACAGGCTGAGATCTGCAAACTTGCAGTAACAAGAGGAGCATCAGCCACAGGATTTCAAACATTTGCTGACGTGAGTACATAAATAGTACAACTTGTGAAACTCCAGAGAACTCTGTCTCACACTGCAAACAGCAACATTAGAAAAAGCACACACACATGCTAAAGTACGTCCAAAGTCATCCTTTCTTTATCTCTCCATCTTCCTTCAGCTTGGCACCAATGACAGATGGTTCTGGAAATTGTTACCATTCAAATGCTTTGAAAATAAAAATATACACGGGGATAATTAAACAAAACCAATTATTGTTGGCATAGTCAGCAAAACGTGCATTCATAAAATCTGATACCCCTTCAAGACCTTGTGGGACAACATGAGGTCATTGTCAAACCAAAGTTTATTTTTCCAATTTAAAACCATGTCATAAATTTCTAGTCATCAGCACAGCAGTAGTTGTTATGTTTCAGTCTTTCCACTTCTGCTTGGTCTCTATCATTTTCATGTTTCACTTCAAACCAAATATAACGTTTTCATTTATGTACCAAACATAGACCTGCTAAGCTAACATGATTGCCCTTTACCTAAAGGGTTATATACTTATTTTTTAGGAAATTCCTAACTAATTGAAATGCAACAGGACACGTGATTGAGTCCTTTCTCATGAAGAAGAATGCTGATGTGTTCACCCTTACCTATCTACAAATTTTTTTTTCACAATACAAATTAAATGCAGTACATTAACACAATATGCTAGCAAAACCCCCTATGGGCTGCAGTTCAAATCACAACTGGATTGTTTGATTAAACATATAGATATCTCCTGACAGAGTATCACAACATAAATAATATATTTTTTCCTTAAAGATTGTCATCTTGTACCATGAATTTGGGATAGGTCAGCCAACAGAAAAGCTAATATCTGTACCATACAATGATCTATGGTTTGAAAATATTAGATTGGTTGTGACATAGACCACCAATAAAGCTTAAATGGGTAATCTACTTTCTACAATTGATGGCCTATCTGACACCCAGATCCCCTGCATATCACCAGTACAAACAATAGGAAACTAGAGATAGGCTACCAATTGTAGAAAGTGGATAATATCTGTAGACATACAGTATTGGTTGGCTGAGATAACATTTGGGTGCAGAGTCAGGCCAACCAGTATCCTTCCTCTCTAGGCTGTATCAATTATACTACACAGTATAATAATCTTACAGCAACTTTCTGCTGCCTGAGGTCTGCTGCTGTGTGGGCACATATACTATCTGCAGCTCACATATGTGAGAGGGCTCTAGGCCTGGGCAAGAGCCAGCCAGCAAAATACTAACAGGGCCACTAGGACAGAAACCATATGTTTGGACTCATTAGTGTACTCTTTCTCTTTCTTTGGGTGTAACTATGTTGTTCTATGCCTGAAATATGTTCTATATTTTGCCTTCCATGTTTAGACATATATGTCCTGTTTTGTATTAATGAATATAGAATTCAGAAACTTGGATGCAACTGCGGATGCAACTGCCCACAGTGACTCTTCTCTTCTGACTTACATACAGGCAATCTGGTGTCTGAGGAAGGTCCTTTTGGGACCTAAACGCTGCATGTAACTATGCTATACTTGAGTGTCTTTTTCGTATTCATGGACTTAATGGGAATCTGTCACTTTGTACAGTTTGGTTTGTGGGCATGGTATAGAGCAGTGTTTACTTTCTAGATTGATAAACAGCATACGTTTTGGGGAAATATTCAGTATAACTTGCATATGATATATTTGCATACATATATGATACATAAGAAGAGCAAAGATTTAACTTAATAAAATTAAGTTCTACTGAATCTTTTCTCACTAAACAAAATATCAATCCCCCTGCTCTATAACATGCTGCTTGTAGATCAGACACAATATTCAATGTGACAGTTTCACTTTAAATGATCATTTTAAACTCCCTCTAGTATTATCATGTATATGAATGTAGGTGAAGCGGTATATCACTACCTCCTTGATTGATAAGGTATGAACTTGAAGGGGTTAATATAAAAATCTTGTCAACTAAGCACTGCCATGTCTTTCTTTGGTGTCCTCTGATACTATTCACTTTTACACCATTATTCACTTCCTATGTATGTTTATGATACTTTTTATATGATTTACTAACTCTAACCACAAACAAGCTAATCAAACTGTCTACTTTCTGTCACATTTTTCATAGCCTTTGGCAGCCAGATGATATTAAACTTTATGATCCCAGAATGATTATTATTCTGGTGTCTCATGACATGGAAAAGAACATATCTTAGTTACAGAATTCCTCTCTAATTCCTGAGTGGAATACCTATAGATACTTGGGAAGCCCTGTGACTTAATGTGCAGGGTTGTGGATCATGAATATGATGACATAGTGAAGTTCAATATCAACATGTTTCCTATAGGAACAAAAGTTCTGTGCTAAAATGTTTACAAATTAAAAATCAGATAGTTCAGATGTCCCCAACCTTGTAAGATCAAGTGGTGACTGAGTCAGAGAACAGGTTAATGGAAACGTCTCTGTTTCTCTATGTAAGTGAGTTGGTCTCTGTTTACTTTCCTCCTCTGGTTCCATCTTTGTCAAGTGTCCCAATAACTCCTCTTCATCTATATATGAGAAGAGAATCTAAAGCTGGCCATAGATATTAGATGTGTATTAGCTGAGCCTGCTAATTTAGTAGTTTTAGCTGAGCTGATTTTGACATGTTTGGCTGACTATCTTATGTGTTTAGGTGCGATCACATTCTCCCTCCAACAGCAGATATCAAGGGAAATGACACTAAGTTCCAATATTCAAAGAAACAGGTGTGATAAGAATCACCCAAAACATATGCTGCCAGTTACATAGACTATGCCTGAAACACCTCTTACTGTGTTCCAGAAGTGCATTTATCCTTCATCACACTAAGAAATTAATATAGACACCCAGATCAAACCCCATAATAAATAAACCTCATAAGAAGTAGACTCCCCAAAATACAAAAATCTGAATAACCCCTGTATGTATCCTAAAATACAGACTTCACCAAATTACAAAGTAAATACAGACTTTGTGAATAACTATGGACCCCATAAAAATAGATGCACCCCAAAAATAACCATATCTGTGTAGGTCCCTCTACAGTAGCAAGAGCTGCATAGATATGGTCATGTGAGCGCATCTGTACAGGTCCTTCAACAGTTAGGGCATGTTCACACGGAAGAATTTGGTCCTGATTTTGAGGAGGATTCCGCCTCAAAATCAGTGCCAAATTCTACCCTGAATCAGCCTCCCATTATTTTAAATAGGAAGCAAATATCGTAGCAGAACACTGCTTGATCTTTTGAAAGATTTCATGACTGATCAACGCATAACTCCTGGCACAAACTGATCAGTGACTGAAAGACGCTGCGGAAAGTTCTGCTTCTTTATGGCACAGGCTTCCAGCAGGCTGGAAAATGAGTAAGGAGTAAGCCTCACTTCCTCTTCATTTTGCGACACCTGAATGGGCCCTAACAGTTTTCCGCACAGTTGACATAATTGTACATGGCAGCTCAGCTTCAGAACATTCTTTGTCACAATTCACTGCAAAAAATCAGCAAAAATGTTTTGTGTTGTTTCTGTCCCTCAATATTTGTTATGTTGTAGTGCCCAAAGTTTTGTCTTTCTTTTATCTTTCTCCTGTCCCACTTTCCCTGCTTTCAGGATACTTGAAGAGGTACACTAAGAGCTTCATGTTCCTAATGATGTGTTTTGGAAATTGGTTTAAAGATGTTTCCTTCTTTACCTGTTCACTTGGCTGACATTTTAAGATATGGGGGGGGGGAGTCACAAGATGACCAGCTTTTAAAAGCAGTATGATTTCACAATATTGTGTTAGAATATTCTTCTGTATATGTATTGAGTGGTTTTGCTGTTAATTGCAACCTGTCAAAGGTTTTGCTTGCCTATTGCAGTACTGTATTGAACTGATTTCATTAAAAATTTGAGTGCTTGACCAAAAGCGAGCTTAAGCGAAGGTGAATACATCTGTATTTTGCCAAGAAATTACTAAATGCATGAAAGGGTTATATAAGACACTAGCAAAGATAAACTGGCTTGGGTTAAAGGGGTTTTTCAGGGGCAAAAAATAATTTTTCAAATACAGGTCTGCTAGTGCTATTAATAGGTTAATAAGTGCAACCAAATACCTTTAGCAGTGTTTTGAATGAATTCTGAGTTTCTCTGTGAGCTCCTGGCATCTTCTGCATTTGTTTACATGAGTAGCTTCCTGTTCTGTTTCCCTAGTACTACTATGATGCATTGCACTTCACTCAAAGCTGGCTCACACTACCTCCCTCTCTCACTCCCTCACACCCAGTGGCGTAACTAGGAATGGCTGGGCCCCAAGGCGAACATTTGACATGGCCCCCCCCCAAACCACCGCTCCCAACCCCCACTGCACAAACCGCCGCCCCCAACCCCCCCCCCCGCATAAACCACATTCCCGTACACACTATTATGCGCCATAGTGACCCCTGCACACAGTATTATGCCCCATAGTGGCCCCTGCACACAATACTATGCCCCATAGTGGCCCCTGCACACAGTATTATGCCCCATAGCGGCCCCTGCACATGGTATTATGTCCCATAGCAGCCCCTGCGAACTGTATAATGCCCCATAGTGACCCCTGCACACAGTATTATGCCCCAAAGTGGCCCCTGCACACAGAATTATGCCCCATAGTGGCCCCTGCACACAGAATTATGCACCATAGTGGCCCCTGCCCGCAGTAATATTCCCCATAGTGGCCCCTACACACAGTAGTATGCCCCACAGTGGCCCCTGCACACAGTATTAAGCCCCATAGTGGCCCCTGCACACAGAATTATGCCCCATAGTGGCCCCTGCACATAGTAGTATGCCCCATAGTGGCCCCTGCCCACAGTAGTATGCCCCATAGTGGCCCCATACACACAGTAGTATGCCCCATAGTGGCCCCTACACACAGTAGTATGCCCCAACGTGGACAACGCATGAACGATTATTATACTCTGGGGTCTGAAAAGACCCCAGAGTATAATGATCGGAGACCCAGGGGAGGATACAAACATAAAAAACAATGCTACTTACCTCTTTCTCGCTCCGCTGCACTCCCGTGCGCTACTTCGGCCATCTTCAATGTTGGAGCAGATCTCGCGTGTGTGAGGCCGACGTCATGATGCATAATGACGTCGGCTGACGTCTGGGATGTCACCAAACAGGCCCGAAGACTGTGGAGCGTAGGAGAGGTATGTTACAGTGTTTATTATGTTTGCTCACCTCCCCTGGGCCCCCGATCATTATAATAATAACAGTGTTTGTGGGGTTCGCGGTAGCAGCTGCCACAGGGCTCCGGGTCCCGGGCCCCATAATGTTCCAGGCCCTGTGGCAGCCGCTACTGCTGCTACCCTGATATTTATGCCCCTGCTCACACCCCCTCCCTGTTTCCCTAGCTAGCCCCCACCCCCACTACTAACCCTTGCCAACTAACTAACTCAACCCACCCAACCACCGCTTCATACTTACCTGTCTTTCTGTCTGGATCTTCTGGGCTCGGGACATCACTTCCTTCTGGGGGGGCCGGCTACTCCTCTTCATGTCGTTTGCCGACACTTGCGCAATAGAGCAGGCACTCTGGCTCTATTGCGCAGGCGTGGGCGGTCAACAGACATCAAGAAGAGGAGTAGCTAGCCGCCTGGAAGGAAGTGATGTCCCATGCCCAGAAGATCTGGACAGGAAGACAGGTAAGTATAATGGGGTTTGAGGGGGGACGGCGGAACGTTACCAGAAAATCTGAAAATGTGCCTGTGGCGGTCACACGACCACCTAAGCGATCTAGGCAAATATAGATTTTTCGTAAACTAAGTAAGTTGGAAGGTAGGCGGAGGTGGGGGAGGGTGTTTAGCTTAGAGTGGAAATATAATTTTATCCCAGACAACCCCTTTAATTTCTATTTCAGGAGCACTTATGGACAGGGTATTTCACATGCAACTTTCTATGTATTCATTTCTATGAGACTTTAAAGATTAGCAAAGCCACCTTTCATGTGTGGTCTCTGAATTCACTGCAGGCATGGTGAGATGGAAACGGGGACCCCCATTCTAGAGATAGCTGTGGGTCCCAGAGGTGGGACCCGCATCTATCAAACATTTATAGCATATCCTGTAAATATAACCATAAATGTCTAGCTGGGAATAACCCTTTTCTACTTGCAATAGTTTTGGCATACCCTGCATTTACATTTTGTGAGCACTATCACTGACTTAGGACTCATGCATGTGACAGTTAAAAAATGGCTGTGTGAGTTGTTCATTTTAGAGCACTTTGCTGTTAATGGGGCTACTCACATTTCAGTTTTTTGATGGTCCATTTTAAAGTTTGTTTTCCCAGATACCTCAATATATTCAAATCTATGACAGACCAGTGAAAACGGATGCCCCATACATTGTGTGCTACTTTATTAATAACTGTATGGAATTTGATGGCTTAGTAGTCACACACATAGTAGTCACAGACAAAACAGGTTAAAATTATAACGAATCAAGGGTTAAGGGGTTTATTTTTGTTACATCATGATTGTACTCCTTTTCCACTTTTTTACTGACATTTTGAAGAGAATGTAGGTATATCTTTTGCTTCATGTTGTACTTTACACAGAAAACAAGTACAAAAAAATTATAAGGAATCTAATATCATTTGCAATGTGATATTTTATGTATTTCAGTATACAAAATCATTAAACTTTATTGTTATAGAATCTTAGAGCACATTTTTAAAGGATGGGTGCAAAGTCCCATAGTCTGTATTTGCTGTATTGCAGTTCCATACAACATGGAAATTCTACCGAGCTTCAATACACTTATATGCATTAGGTCTAAGACTTTTTCTGTTATTCCAAATGAAATGAAATGAGTTTTACCTGTCCTCATCTCAGACATACATATTTTAGAACAATTCTAGTAGTTAGGCCATGTGTAACCTGTTCTAATAATAGTGTATCACTGCCCTCTATTGGTGGTGCCCTACCCACATCTATAAGACAATGCTTGTAGAAATAAAGACACTGTCTGGAAGCTCTGTTCTTTTCAGCCAAAAAGAAAAAGAAATCTGTTGAAATTAGCAGATGCAGATGTTAGACTTAATATTCTCTATAAAATGAATACAACTTCACGCTGAAAATAGACTCTTCAGGCAAAAGAGAAGTTGCAAAGCCTCAGAACTATTTTTAAACCATTACTAGTGAAGAATCATCACTTTCATATGACTCTGATATGATACCATCAGTTCTACTTGTCATCAACCTGGTTCATTTTAGCCATATATTATCTACAATGTTCTACTTTTTGAGAATATACAAATGATGTAATATGTATACAGTATTATATGTTGCTCAGTGCCTCCCTTTGTAAAAAAAAAAAAAAAAAAACATGTGTGCCATGTAGTACCATATACATTTCTCTACTGCATTATTCTTTATAGGAAAACACAGCAGACTATTATTTCTTATGCAGTTAAAAAATAAAGGTACACTGATGCATGGTGACCTAGCATATGACAAATGAACACCCTTTTGGCACATAGCAGGATAGGGAACTATGGATTCAGATAATGACATGTACATCTACACTAGGTTTACACCTGCACTTGGGTTTCCATTCTTCGGCTCCACTTGGGGTAACTTTTACACGTTTAAAAAGCTGTTACACCGGGTTTCCACTCAAAAAATGCGAGAGAAAAGTCCTGCTTGCAGGACTTCTCTCTACGCATTTTTCAAGCGGATTCGGGGACGGAAACCCCAAACGTGAATCGGGCGCAGGTGTGAACCTAGCCTTAGCCTTATACAGCCTCCATTCTGATCAATACTACCTATGTATTGATAATATTACAAAGCTGTTAAATCCATATATGCAGGTAGCACTATATGCAGGTAGCCATTATTATAGGTAAATAGATGCTATAGCAAAGTTATAGTAAATTTGTTATTATTATTTCTATGTACCTCTCTGTTTTAGTTGCCAGATGTCAGTGTCCTATATGTGTCCAACAGATGGCATAATAAAAGTTTTTCCTATTACTAACAAAAAAGCTTCAAGAAACCACTGTATATACTGTAAAATGTATATCACCACATAACCACTTTAAATATGATTAGTCATTATATTGATTATATTTCATGTTCAGATTTGGTGGAGTACATAACCCTAAGGTCTTTTTTACTTTTTCAAACATTTTATTTAGGGACAACTAAAAAACATAATTATGGAATTATTATTTATTCATTTATTTTTTTTATTTTATATGTTTATTCATCTTGCTCTCCAGCAATGCTTGTTTTATTCATTTATATATGTATTTTCTGTTCTTATACTTCAAAGCAATACTTTCATTCATTTTTATAAATTTATTTTATTATTTTTTTAAGAAGCAATGCTTTTTCTTTTTTTTTTTTTTTGCTTATTTTTATTGCAAATGATGTCATTCCTTTACAAGTTTCATAATTATTAAAAGTTAATGAAGGAGGTAAAAGCTGCATTAAAAATCTATAGGTGGGACCACATTTTCAGTGACTCACTCTTATGATATCAAATTTGCCATTTTTTTCCAAAACAGCTGAAATTCATTGGGTGCATGAACCTGAATTTCTGTACTTTCAGATAGATTTATTAACATCGCTGCATGTTTCATGATCATGTGATTTTTATAAATGAAAACCTGGTGTTTTATTAATGTTTATTAATGGCAGTAACACCATTATTGAAGACGGATATTCAGTGGGAATGCAAAATGTAGTTAAATTTGACTTGCTGAACATTTATATTGCTTACATTTAGTGCAATTAAAACTGATGATTACTTATAGTGCCTGACACAAATACATAAATTTATTGTAAATTAAAAAAATGACATATCAGACGAAAGGTAAGTATTATTTGGTAAGGGTTATTAGGTAAAATACAACATTATTATTTTTTAATATCACCATCTAATACAAGATATTTTAAAAGGCCATATGCATTATCTATCTAATGTATTTTCTAATTACAGATAGATATAGGTTGATGCAAAAGGAACAAAATATGAATTAAACCAAAAACTTAACTCATATATCTGATGACCAAAAGTAATACAGACATAGAAACCTCAAATTGCTTTTAAATTATGGATGGGCCTTGGGTTAAGGTAGTTTTATGCTAATTTTAAGGAGTAAGGCCTCAAGTATATGATTGTGTGCATTGTCAGTGTGCTAGCTGTGTTTTTTTTTTTTATGGCTAGCACACTGACCTATTCATCTCTATGGCCCCATACACACAACCATGTATTTTCACAGTCCTGTGCATGAGGCCGTGAGCCAGGAGCAAAATGCAGGACAGATCCTATTCCTGTCCGCTTTGCCGCTTATGATCACTGACCGCAGTGTATAGGGGCATGGAGGCAGGGGCAGCACACAGATGTTATCCATGTGCCGTCCATGCCATTTAATATCTTGTGCATGTCCCCTTATTCCCACAAAAAGCGTTTCTCACCTATCCACTAGCCTGCCATCTCCAAGCTGCCACCCATACACTGACCCTCTGCATCTCCTGAACCCAGGTTTTTTTATATACAGTGGGGAAAGTATTTAGTCAGCCACCAATTGTGCAAGTTCCCCCACTTAAAAAGATGAGAGAGGCCTGTAATTGACATCATAGGTAGACCTCAACTATGAGAGACAAAATGAGAAAACATATCTAGAAAATCACATTGTCTGATTTTTTAAGAATTTATTTGCAAATTATGGTGGTAAATAAGTATTTGGTTACCTACAAACAAGCAAGATTTCTGGCTCTCACAGACCTGTAACTACTTCTTTAAGAGGCTCCTCTGTCCTCCACTCATTACCTGTAGTAATGGCACCTGTTTGACATTGTTATCAGTATAAAAGACACCTGTCCACAACCTCAAACAGTCACACTCCAAACTCCACTATGGTGAAGACCAAAGAGCTGTGGAAGGACACCATAAACAAAATTGTAGACCTGCACCAGGCTGGGAAGACTGAATCTGCAACAAGCAAGCAACTTGATGTGAAGAAATCAACTGTGGGAGCAATAATTAGAAAATGGAAGACATACAAGACCACTGATAATCTCCCTCGATCAGGGGCTCCACGCAAGATCTCACCCCGTGGGGTCAAAATGATAACAAGAACGGTGAGCAAAAATCCCAGAACCACACGGGGGGACCTAGTGAATGACCTGCAGAAAGCTGGGACTAACGTAACAAAGGCTACCGTCAGTAACACACTATGTCACCAGGGACTCAGATCCTGCAGTGCCAGACGTGTCCCCCTGCTTAAGCCAGTACATATCTGGGCCCGTCTGAAGTTTGCTAGAGAGCATTTGGATGTTCCATAAGAGTATTGGGAGAATGTCATATGGTCAGATGAAACCAAAGTAGAACTGTTTGGTAGAAACACAACTCGTCGTGTTTGGAGGAGAGTGAATGCTGAGTTGCATCCAAAGAACACCATACCTACTATGAAGCATGGGGTTGGCAAAATCATGCTTTGGGGCTGTTTCTCTGCAAAGGGACCAGGACGACTGATTCGTGTACATGAAAGAATGAATGGGGCCATGTATTGTGAGATTTTGAGTGCAAACCTCCTTCCATCAGCAAGGGCATTGAAGATGAAACGTGGCTGGGTCTTTCAGCATGACAATAATACCAAGCACACCGCCAGGGCAACGAAGGAGTGGCTTCGTAAGAAGCATTTCAAGGTCCTGGAGAGGCCTAGCCAAACTCCAGATCTCAACCACATAGAAAACCTTTGGAGGGAGTTGAAAGTCCGTGTTGCCCAGCGACAGCCCCAAAACATCACTGCTCTAGAGGAGATCTGCATGGAGGAATGGGCCAACATACCAGCAACAGAGTGTGCTAACCTTGTGAAGACTTACAGAAAACGTTTGACCTCTGTCATTGACAATAAAGGATATATAACAAAGTATTGAGATGAACTTTTGTTATTGACCAAATACTTATTTTCCACCATAATTTGCAAATGAATTCTTTAAAAATCAGACAATGTGATTTTCTGGATTTATTTTCTCATTTTGTCTCTTATAGTTGAGGTCTACCTATGATGTCAATTACAGGCCTCTCTCATCTTTTTAAGTGGGAGAACTTGCACAATTGGTGGCTGACTAAATACTTTTTTCCCCACTGTAGGTATTGTAGATGTTGCACATATTTCAAATGTAATACTTAAATGATCTTAGGCCCGATTCACATCTGTGCATGGGTTTCGGTTCGGGAAATACGCTTGAGGACCCTCGAACGGAAACCTAATCCGCATAAAAAAGCGGTTACCTTAGAAACCAGTGGACCCCGGAGACTATAATGGGGTCCGTGTGATTTCCACTGGGTTTCCGCACAAAAAATGCAGAGAGAAAACTGCTGCTTGCAGGACTTTTCTCTCCGCATTTTTCATGCGGAGAGGGGGAATAGAATGGCCCAAACGCAGATATGAACTGGGCCTTACAGTTGACAGATAATTACAACAATTGAATGTTAGGCCTAGGTTCTCAAGATTCCAGGCCATGGTGGTAAACATCATGCTTCTTGGCGTCTTCTTGGCTATCAGTCTGTTCCACTCTAGTCTTCCACCAAACTTTCCATCTTCTGTCCTTGAGCTATCCTTGCCTAAAAGCCGTCCCACACACAAGCTTTCCTCCGGACTGTGGGGAGAAGGGGCTCTTAAATACTGAGCCTTTCCCACCCTGGGTAAGCTGGGCAACACTTGACGTCAAAGAGTCAGACCACAGGGGAGCAACCAATAACTCCTCTTGTGGTGGTGAGTTGTTCAGCCTCTAGGGAGTCAGCATCTGATGCAACTTCTAGAAAATACCAAAACAACTGACTGCGCAATGACCTGTACACAGTTACACTGCCGTTCAAAAGTTTAGGGTCACTTAGAAATTTCCTTATTTTTGAAAGAAAAGCAGTTTTTTTCAATGAAGATAACATTAAATGAATCAGAAATACACTCTATACATTGTTAATGTGGTAAATGACTATTCTAGCTGCAAATGTCTGGTTTTTAATGCAATATCTACATACAGTCATGGCCAAAAGTTTTGAGAATGACACAAATATTATATTTTCACATGATCTGCTGCCCTCTGGTTTTTATGTGTGTTTGTCAGATGTTTTTATCACAGAAATATAATTGCATTCATATTATGAGTAACAGAAGCTTATATTGACAGAATGAGTTAATGCAGCAAGTCAATATTTGCAGTGTTGACACTTCTTCTTCAGGACCTCTGCAATTCTCCCTGGCATGCTCTCAATCAACTTCTGGACCAAATCCTGACTGATAGCAGTCCATTCTTGCAGAATCAATGCTTTCATTTTGTCTGAATTTGTTGGTTTTTGTTTGTCCACCCGTCTCTTGATGATTGACCACAAGTTCTCAATGGGATTAAGATCTGGGGAGTTTCCAGGCCATGGACCCAAAATCTCTATGTTTTGTTCCCTGAGCCATTTAGTTATCACTTTTGCTTTATGGCAAGGTGCTCCATCATGCTGGAAAAGGCATTGTTGAGCGCCAAACTGCTCTTGGACGGTTGGGAGAAGTTGCTCTTGGAGGACATTCTGGTACCATTCTTTATTCATGGCTGTGTTTTTAGGCAAGACTGTGAGAGAGCCGATTCCCTTGGCTGAGAAGCAACCCCACACATGAATGGTTTCAGGATGCTTTACAGTTGGCATGAGACAAGACTGGTGGTAACGCTCACCTCTTCTTCTCCGAATAAGCTGTTTTCCAGATGTTCCAAACAATAGAAAAGGGGATTCATCAGAGAAAATGACTTTACCCCAGTCCTCAGCAGTCCACTCCCTGTACCTTTTGCAGAATATCAGTCTGTCCCTGATGTTTTTTCTGGAGAGAAGTGGCTTCTTTGCTGCCCTCCTTGAGACCAGGCCTTGCTCCAAGAGTCTCCGCCTCACAGTGCATGCAGATGCACTCACACCTGCCTGCTGCCATTCCTCAGCAAGCTCTGCACTGCTGGTAGCCCGATCCCGCAGCTGAAACACTTTTAAGAGACGGTCCTGCCGCTTGCTGGTCTTTCTTGGGCGCCCTGGAGCCTTTTTGGCACCAATGGAAGCTCTCTTCTTGAAGTTCTTGATGATGCGATAGATTGTTGACTGAGGTGCAATCTTTCTAGCTGCAATACTCTTCCCAGTTAGGCCATTTTTGTGCAGTGCAATGATGACTGCATGTGTTTCTTTAGAGATAACCATGGTTAACAGAAGAGAAACAATGATGGCAAGCACCAGCCTCCTTTTAAAGTGTCCAGTGGTGTCATTCTTACTTAATCATGACAGATTGATCTCCAGCCCTGTCCTCATCAACACCCACACCTGTGTTAATGGAGCAATCACTGAAACGATGTTAGGTGGTCCTTTTAAGGCAGGGCTGCAATGATGTTGAAATGTGTTTTGGGGGATAAAGTTCATTTTCTAGGCAAATATTGACTTTGCAAGTAATTGCTGTTAAGCTGATCACTCTTTATAACATTCTGGAGTATATGCAAATTGCCATTAGAAAAACTGAAGCAGTAGACTTTGTAAAAATTAATATTTGTATCATTCTCAAAACTTTTGGCCATGACTGTAGGTATATAGAGGCCCATTTCCAGCAAACCATCACTCCAGTGTTCTAATGGTACATTGTGTTTGCTAACTGTGTAAGAAGGCTAATGGATGTTTAGAAAACCCTTGAAAACCCTTGTGCAAGTATGTTAGCACCGCTGAAAACAGTTTTGCTGGTTAGAGAAGCTATAAAACTGACCTTCCTTTGAGCTAGTTGATAATCTGGAGCATTACATGGCCAGAAAAAGAGAACTTTCATGTCAAACTCGACAGTCTATTCTTGTTCTTAGAAATGAAGGCTATTCCATGCGAGAAATTGCCAAGAAACTGAAGATTTCCTACAATGGTGTGTACTACTCCATTCAGAGGACAGCACAAACAGGCTCTATCCAGAGTAGAAAGAGAAGTGGGAGGCCCCACTGCACAACTGAGCAACAAGACAAGTACATTAGAGTCTCTAGTTTGAGAAATCGACGCCTCACAGGTCCTCAACTGGCAGCTTCATTAAATAGTACCCGCAAAACGCCAGTGTCAACGTCTACAGTGAAGAGGCGACTCAGGGATGCTGGCCTTCAGGGCAGAGTGGGCAAAAGAACACAGACATTGGACAGAGGAAGATTGGAAAAAAGTGTTATGGAAAGACGAATCGAAGTTTGAGGTGTTTGGATCACACAGAAGAACATTTGTGAGACGCAGAGCAACTGAAAAGATGCTAGAAGAGTGCCTGACGCCATCTGTCAAGCATGGTGGAGGTAATGTGATGGTCTGGGGTTGCTTTGGTGCTGGTAAAGTGGGAGATTTGTACAAGGTAAAAGGGATTTTGAATAAGGAAGGCTATCACTCCATTTTGCAACACCATGCCATACCCTGTGGACAGCGCTTGATTGGAGCCAATTTCATCCTACAACAGGACAATGATCCAAAGCACACCTCCAAATTATGCAAAAACTATTTAGGGAAGAAGCAGGCAGCTGGTATTCTATCTGTAATGGAGTGGTCAGCGCAGTCACCACATCTCAACCCCATTGAGCTGTTGTGGGAGCAGCTTGACCGTATGGTACGCAAAAAGTGCCCATCAAGTCAATCCAACTTGTGTGAGGGGTTTCTGGAAGTATTGGGTGAAATTTCTCCAGATTACCTCAGCAAATTAACATCTAGAATGCCAAAGGTCTGCAATGCTGTAATTGCTGCAAATTGAGCATTCTTTGACGAAAGCAAAGTTTGAAGGAGAAAATTATTATTTCAAATAAAAATCATTATTTCTAACCTTGTCAATGTCTTGACTATGCACACAATCAGAAGAAAAAAGCACCGAGCAGTGCATAGTGCATTATCATTTAGAATAAAAGGAAGACAAGGTAGAGACAATTTGCTCCTCACCTTTTTAGGTTGTGTTTGATAACACAACCAACTTCAAGAGTATTTAACAGGTGGATATAGGACCGCTGCTGTCACTGTGTAGCACCCGCAGGAGGTGAGAGGACAATGGAGGTATTTGGACCACTATACACAGACTGCGCAGATCCAAAGGGTATTAGCAAAAAATTATTTATTTCCCAAGGTATGGTACAGTAAGCACACACAACGCGTTTCGGGACCAGCAAGTCCCTTTTTCAAGTGTATCACAAGTGATAAATTTATGAACTGGTATTTTTTCTCGTCCCTCAGCAATTGTGTAAAAGAGTAAATCTTCCAAACTTGGTAGAAGTCCTTGTTTGTTTTTGCAGCCTGGAGCTCCTACAGCCTATAGATCCAGGCTGCAAAAACAAACAAGGACTTCTACCAAGTTTGGAAGATTTACTCTTTTACACAATTGCTGAGGGACAAGAAAAAATACCAGTTCATAAATTTATCACTTGTGATACACTTGAAAAAGGGACTTGCTGGTCTCGAAACGCGTTTTGTGTGCTTACTGTACCATACCTTGGGAAATAAATCATTTTTTGCTAATACCCTTTGGATCTGCGCAGTCCGTGTATAGTGGTCCAAATACCTCCAATGTCTTGACTATATCTTCTATTCATTTTGCAAGTCATTTGATAAATAAAAGTGTGAGTTTTCATGGAAAACATAAAATTGTCTGGGTGACCCCAAACTTTTGAACGGTAGTGTATATAAAAACGTAACATAATACACAAATCAATAAAATAAATCACAGTGCATAATACATATTGTTATGTTCTGCTGATATAGAGCCCCTGACCATAAATGATAAAATTCTTGCTGCTTGCAGCGGCTACTTGAAGCAGTTTACAGGCTTACTAAATACTATAATGCAAAATAAATTAATATGCACTAAGATCGTAATCTCCTCCTAGTGACACTGTACATATACAAAAAGTTATTATTTAAAGGGGGTCTACCACTACGTACCTAGGCAGCTAATACGAGTGCTGTATATAGGGCAATCTATAAGCTTTCCAAACATACATGTTCTCCTCTGTAGCCAGCTCCGCTTCCTCAGCCTATTCCATTAACCTCCGCCAGTGCCAATGTGTCGACTCTGATGCAACCTCTTAAGAATTGAAGCCAATGTGGTCATTTCACTGAAAAAGGACATAATATACTGTAAAAACATATCACTGAAAAAATACCACATTTACTTAATGCCAGATGAAACCAGATGGAGCTGCCAAGCGTCAGGTAAATGTGGGCTTTTTTCAGTGATGTCTTTTTATATTATGTGCTTTTTCAGTGATATGTTCTTGTTCTTTAGCTAGGGGCTCGCAAAATATGTGGAACCTTGACGTTTGCGAACTTGCTTATTTTGGCCAAAATATAAACTAATACCTCATGGTTTGACCTTTATTGCAGGATGCATCCAGGCCCTTTTATGTTTGTTTGGAGGGTGCTGGTACTATTGGGGTGCACGTATGGAGGCGCTGGACAGCCTGCCTAATCGAATAGTATGGGCATCATTTAATATGCTGTTTGCCGGCACTGTAAACTGTGCATTGTCATGTGACTGGAACCTTACACAAGCTTTATGTGCATTTGAAATGTCAGCATCCATACCCCTCATAGATGGTAGGTGTGTGAGCGGTTGTTTTATCAGCATTATGCACCTGTGCTGTCTCCATCATAAATTGCATGGGCCTTTCTGCATCCTGAACAAAACCAAATTTCATCTGGCAACAGGTAAATGTGCCATTTTTATCACCAATTTGTTCATTGTAGTAAATGCCTGAGAGTGCATATTGGAGCCAAGATGTTGGCTCTGGCAGGCGGAGGGCATGAATAAGCTGAGATGGCAGTGCTGGCTAGAGGAGTGTTATGAAGAACTGAAAATGAGTGCACCAAGTGGCATGGGCACATCCCTGGTGTAACATTTAGGTAATTTGCCTGCAGAATTAAAGTTGTTTTTCTGAAATTTTATAGATTACCCTACACCATACTCCTGGTAGCTGCATAGAGACACATGTGGTGGCAGACTCCCTTTAACACTATGTCTATACAAAGATTTGGAGTTCTGTATAAGAAAAATGTAGCTCCAATGGCTATAAAGATATATTAATAAATTAATCAGCACAAAATATTCAACATTAAAATATCATGATGTTAAAAGGTGGTCAGTCACTTTAAGCTACTATACCATGAACTAAAGATGTGTTACTGCAATGTGTCTCCTGGTCTCTTCCTCTTCATATTATCTTAAGACTGATGACTTCTCCTCTTTGCAAGAATTTTAAGCTGTCACTGTACTATTATATTTCACTAAGAAACAATGTATATTTTTGTAAGGTTCAAGTAGAGTCTAAATATATGTATATATGTGAGCTTTTTCGCTTCACTGAAATTTGGAGGAGTTTTGGATAAACGTAAAAATACCATATTATAACAGAAATATTAGTAATGCGAAAATGAAATGTCATGAAAACAGCTTTGGGAAATCTTGTAACTGGCATGTTTTCAAGAAAGCAGGATCAGTTTAACACCCACTATGTTACTTTCCAGATCAGGACTTCCATCTTTCCTTATAGGATTGAACTTCCTTAGGAATAAGTACATAGTTTCTGACCTTTTCAACTTGGAATTTATTTTATATTGCATACAATAAATTTCCAAAATCATTCCATAACTACACGCAGAAAAATGTATACTACTCGAGTAACAGGACTTACAGCTAAGGAGGGAAATGTAAAATGTAGACTTCACAAGATACCATTTTTCTTTTCTCTTGTGAATGCTTCTCTGTCTATGTATTTTCTTAAGATTTTCATGTAAAACCTGCTAAAAAGAACTTCCTTAACATGTCACTATGAAGTAATCTCGCTATGTGAGATTACCACCGTCTTGTCATCAGTTCTCATCCAGTGTTATAGATAGTCTGACCTTGATTCAGCTGAATTATTGGATGTTATCTTAATAACCTGTTACTAATTACTGTATCATTCTTGAAAGTAATATTCTTAGCAAGCACAGAAGCAAAAGCAATTATGACAGTCCAAACCAATGGACAGTTATACAAGCTCTTTAGGACTGAATTGGGAATTTGAAGTGTCCCTGGAAAAAACTGAATATGACCTCATGTTATATATGGCTAAAAGTAACAGAAGACAGGTATGTAATGGGGTGATTTGCTAAAATGCCTTCAACCTAAAGAGCATTGAGTACTTTTGTAAGACTATAAGAGACTGTAACCATTACGCTGAATTTCTGTGCTGAGATCGAAGCCTTGTAATGTAACCATTAAACTTTGTGTAGAAAGTATAGTGTGATATTGTGACAGTGACTTGAATACATGTGATTTGGCAGGTAGGTATTAGAATTACTATTATTCTTATTATGAAAGTTGCCTATGGGGATTTATGTTGAGGCCCAAGGGAGGTGTTAAAAAAATTAACAAACATTTTTTACTCACCTTCCCTCACCTCTTTTGGAAACATTTGGAAAATTCAGGTTGAATACAGTTCGTTCCAAACCAGTTTGCTCATCTCTATTATTGTTATGTAGCTTTCCCCTTAGTTGGGCTGGTCCATTGGTGATGGTGGAATCGACATGGGCCATATCTCCACCTGGCCAACGGTTGTTTGGGAGAAGGGTAGAAGTTTTCAGCTGGCTGCCACGCTGTACAGTAATGATGGTTATTTTGGCTCTTTTTAGCGAGCTGGATCATTTAGATCCACTCACAAAAAAAGATCCAGCTCTTTCATCTCCCAAATGGAGTGGAGAATACTAAATGCCATTGCTGAGGAGAACCTGAAGTTGTCCAGAGCCTTAGAGTGTAAACCTGGTTTCCCGAAATGGATGGACAGGGCCATCCTGGAAGTCTACAGAGTTCAGAGAGAGAAAGAGGTAGAGAAGCACAGTTTGCACAGTTTTGCTATTTGTGGGCGTATATTGCAGAAAACTATTACTTAGCTCATCCTCATCCTATAGTGGAATTCCCAGTAGAGAACTGTACTTACCATATTTTATTGGAAATGTATTGCTATTATTTGGAAAGTTAAGCTTTATTACTTGCTAATGCATCCCTTAAAGTAAAGTTTCAACCTGTTTTCACGTGAAACCTGCATACACAATCAAGGGCTCTTTTGACCTCCATTGGGCTCAGAGAGGCAGAACTCCAAAAGGAACCACCCCAGGAGAACTACTATCACCGCCATCAAGTACCCTGCAGGCCACCTCAGCTCATACCAGCCCAGGAGGTGAGTTGGAGGAATTGGTCAAGTCCGAGGCCATCCATGATAACTCCCATTTTCCTAACTCCCACCTACTTGCCTTCAGTGGGTTGCTGCACATACAGTGTACCTATACCGCTGAATAATATATAATGTAGATATTTGCCTGTGAAAAGTCTTCATGGCTGCAGTAATATACTGGCTCATACTATCATTGCTGATATGAAAACTGTGACCAAATGCATTTTTCAATTATTCCAAATAGACACTAACTGACCCCATAGAGAGAGAGAGAGAGAGAGAGAGAGAGAGACTCTTTACAACCACTCTCCACTGGCTCAGAGATGAGGATAATGAAAAAAGGATTTTTGCCTATTAACTCCTAATTAATTCTTTAATATGTGAATAAAAATATGTTCTTTAAATTTTGTATGCCAAATTCAAAAATAACAGGATTCCCCAACATACATGTATTTATAATACAGGTTTCTTCAAACACCAGGGCTCATGGATTTTGCAATAATCCAGGAATGGACAAAGATCAGTATACAGAGTGTCCAAAGCAGTAATGTTGTGTTATCATCTGAGTTTCTTAGTAAAGCATGCAGCATACAGTACAGTGCATTTCAGTACTGAGCTAATGCATCAGGTCACAACCAGATTATAAACTGCATGCTTTACTAATGTAGCCCTATTTGGGGGGAGTATGAGTATTATCCCTCCCACAACAGACTCTGGCGCTGACCTGTTTGCATAATGGGACCTGAAGCCTTCTCTGAAGGGAAGAGTGGGAACATATAGGAAGTATATCAGTGCCTCCACCCAGGATAGAGCCTCTGTATTACAGGGAGGGTCTCTTTCTGGGACTTACCCATGAAGTACAGTTAGTAGCCTTAACAAGGATTACTGTACTAATCTCACAGTCTGAAGAATACATATAGATACCACATAAGGTTATAACAGTAGCTTTATAAGAGTCAAAATGATAATAGTACATACATGCAGTATACTGAGAACAAAGCAGTACTACAACAACCAGCAATCTGCAACAGTCTCAAGTTATATACCCGGGTATATATATACAGTGGGAAAAAAAGTATTTAGTCAGCCACCAATTGTGCAAGTTCTCACACTTAAAAAGATGACAGAGGCCTGTAATTGACATTATAGGTAGACCTCAACTATGAGAGACAAAATGAGAAAACATATCTAGAAAATCACATTGCATGATTTTTTAAGAGTTTATTTGCAAATTATGGTGGAAAATAAGTATTTGGTCACTAACAAACAAGCAAGATTTCTGGCTCTCACAGACCTGTAACTTCTTCTTTAAGAGGCTCCTCTGTCCTCCACTCATTACCTGTAGTAATGGCACCTGTTTGACATTGTTATCAGTATAAAAGACACCTGTCCACAACCTCAAACAGTCACACTCCAAACTCCACTATGGTGAAGACCAAAGAGCTGTGGAAGGACACCAGAAACAAAATTGTAGACCTGCACCAGGCTGGGAAGACTGAATCTGCAATAGGCAAGCAGCTTGGTGTGAAGAAATCAACTGTTGGAGCAATAATTAGAAAATGGAAGACATGCAAGACCACTAATAATCTCCTTCGATCAGGGGTTCCACGCAAGATCTTACTCCGTGGGCTCAAAATGATCACAAGAATGGTGAGCAAAAATCCCAGAACCACACAGGGGGACCTAGTGAATGACCTGCAGAAAGCTGGGACTAACGTAACAAAGGCTACCGTCAGTAACACACTACGCCGCCAGGGACTCAGATCCTGCAGTGCCAGACGTATCCCCCTGCTTAAGCCAGTACATATCCGGGCCCATCTGAAGTTTGCTAGAGAGCATTTGGATGTTCCAGAAGAGTATTGGGAGAATGTCATATGGTCAGATGAAACCAAAGTAGAACTGTTTGGTAGAAACACAACTCGTCATGTTTGGAGGAGAGTGAATGCTGAGTTGCATCCAAAGAACACCAAACCTACTGTGAAGCATGGGGGTGGCAACATCATGTTTTGGGGCTGTTTCTCTGCAAAGGGACCAGGACGACTGATCCGTGTACATGAAAGAATGAATGGGGCCATGTATTGTGGGATTTTGAGTGCAAACCTCCTTCCATAAGCAAAGGCATTGAAGATGAAACGTGGCTGGGTCTTTCAGCATGACAATGATAGCAAGCACACCGCCAGGGTAACAAAGGAATGTCTTCGTAAGAAGCATTTCAAGGTCCTGGAGTGGCCTAGCCAGTCTCCAGATTTCAACCCCAAAGAAAACCCTTGGAGGGAGTTGAAAGTCCGTGATGCCCAGCGACAGCCCCAAAACATCACTGCTCTAGAGGAGATCTGCATGGAGGAATGGGCCAACATACCAGCTACAGTGTGTGCCAACCTTGTGAAGACTTACAGAAAATGTTTGACCTCTGTCATTGCCAACAAAGGATATATAACAAAGTATTGAGATGAACTTTTGTTATTGACCAAATACTTATTTTCCACCATAATTTGCAAATAAGTTCTTTAAAAATCAGACAATGTGATTTTCTGGATTTGTTTTCTCATTTTATCTCTCATAGTTGAGGTCTACCTGTGATATGAGTTACAGGCCTCTCTCATCTTTTTAAGTGGGAGAACTTGCACAATTGGTGGCTGACTAAATACTTTTTTTCCCCACTGTATAGCAAGAGTCTTGTACACAATACCTCCAGGCAACAGAAGAGATGATCCAGGTGCAGGGGCCCCTGTGGATGACTGTAAGTCCTCGGATTCTTCCAAGAGATGACAGACAGCCGATCAGGAGATGATGATGATGATACTTGAGGAAAGGATTTCTTCCAGGCAGCAAACAGGACCACAACAGTAGTAGACACAGGCCTCACTACCCTGACACTGAGTCCTTAACCTGCCAACTAATCTACGAGTGCAATCGGGCCTCTAACTATCTAGTTGGCAATCAGACGGCTAAACTATCACTACCCTGAACTATATACTGATCCCAAACTACAATTACTAGATAGAGCCTGTGAGTATATAGCTAACACAGAGCAGAACTACTGGCTCTGTATGAGGGAGATAAAGTGGAGCAGGTGGCAATCTAGTCCTATACACTCCAGCTTCACTAGCTGATCTTAAGGATATAGATACTCAAAGATCTGCTTATCTATTCCTTTTAGTGATAAAGATTACACCTGCCACTTGCCTTAGACTGTGTCTCCTTAGGAGATGTGTCCTCACTCCAGCTGGTCCCTCATGGTTCTGACTCACACTTATTTACAAAACAAACCTTGTATTGAATTCCTGGGGTTTCTGAGGCCAAGCAGCAGGGTCAGAGAGGCCAAATACACTACATCCCAGTAGTTCCCTACACTAATAAACAAAGATGATAAGACAATATTACTTTTTCAACCATTCATCGTCTACTGAGCTGTGCCCATTCCTGCATTATTTCAAGATCTCTACTAGGGGACATAACTCAAAGCTTCATAATCCCTATGCAAATACTGTAACAGGCACTCAAATAATATTCATTATTTGTACCACACGTCTTTCACTTTCTGTGGCAGAACAACATTTAGACCCACTGAGGTACCATGAGGTGGGTGACTATGCTTATTGCATAGTTGCTAGTTGATTCAAAAATGATTGCAAACAGAATTGTTAATATTGCTAATAAATTAAAACATAGAAAAACAAATGTTAATATTAATTATTACATATTAATTATGGTAATTTGGACATTATTTCCTGTGTTGCTAACATGGAAGCCAGATGACTGATACAGTCTCATGTTGAAATTTGGTATTACCCTAAGGTAATAATTTATTACTCCACAGCTGCTTCCACCCCCTGCAGCTTCCTGTTGCAGCTGTGGTATTAATTAATATATTAATTCAGGTGCAAGAGTTTTAAGTCGCAACATTATTCATGTGTTGCTTAGTATCAGTGATAACCCCTGTCCAACATCTATTTAAACAGCAGAGTCACATCATAAATAAACAGCAATATAATTTCATATGATCTTGTTCTTCTATGTCCTTCTCTACTATAACCTTTTCTTCCAAAATCCTCTCCAACTTAAATATAAACATAAACAAAAAGGAAAAGAAATCTTGAATTATTCCTTATTTTGTGAATGGTTTTGCAATTACCTATAAACTAATGTATTTATTGAATTACAAGCAAGCTACACATATAGAAAAAGAGAAAAAGGCTCATGCTATCTCATGTGGAAATGTATGCACTTCTTAGTCAGACACATCTCCTATGATCTACTTAAAACCATTATAAAATATATACCTCAGTGTATGAAATTAGTGCTATATACAGCACTAGTAGGTTGCACACTCCATTTATTTGATTGTAAGTCAGATTAGGAAGGGACATGAACTACTACGGCCCTTTACTTTCTCCCTGTTAAGAGACTGAGATATAACTGAAAGTCCTTTGATTACAGCAACCTGGTTTTAATTCAAGCATGCAGTCTTTCTTTCTCTCTTTCTTTCTTTCTTTCTTTCTTTCTTTCTTTCTTTCTTTCTTTCTTTCTTTCTTTCTTTCTTTCTTTCTCTCTCTCTCTCTCTTTATCTGCAGTATAAAATAGGTGAGGGTGACAAGAGGTAGCAAGTTCAGTCCCAAGGATTGTTTTAGTCTAGTTAAGGTTGTTCCAAATCTGAGTTTAAATTGGCTTAAAACATTGTGTACTCTGACTATCAGGGTCACCTAGGTCCCTATCTAGCAGATTTCCAGCTCTCTAAGTCAAAGACAGGCACAGTAATGTCAAAGTGGCAGCAACATATTTATATCTATGGTAAAACGGCTCATAGTCAGTGGAAAAAAAACAACTTTTAACCATAATAAACTAACAGCACAGCAAGATAAAATAAGGTCACTTGAATGCACTGCCTTTTGTTCCTTAGAAATCAGGGCCTCTGTTGCTAAAATATGGTTAAAAATGTAAATATTCAAATGAGCAGTCTTGGGCACCAAGGGCATCACTGTTATTCTGTTCCTCCCCCTCCCTCCTTTCATTGACAAATCCTGGGAGCAATGCTGAAGTCTTGTCTGGCCTTGTGTTGTCATGTTCGCACCATGGACTGCATCATATCATCTTGCCAGGCTGGAGATTGTGTCATCGTGCACCCTGTTTGGTCCTCAAATAAGCAAGATTTTACAAATTAATAAAAATATCATTAAAAAATGTATTAAAAAATAAACATGAGGTTATAAACACACATTGTGATCAAACTGTATATGCCTACTTGCTTTTCGACAGTGAGCTCTTTCATGTGGCTCTTTAATCTACCAAAAGGGAAAAAGAAATACTTAAAGACTTGGAACACTCCAAAATAAAACCTTTCCAGCAGTGGGACTTCAGTGTTCTCCGATGCCATTGCTGAAGCATGCCCTCTACACATGGAATATAGCTGTGGTTCTGCTCCTTTTTTGTGATAGTTTTGGTTCGGGTGACTGCTGAGAACTACTGATTGGTGGGTGTGTTGTGTGTCTATAGCCTGGAAAACCAGGCTTTAAATAGGTTTTGTTGCTCCAAATGTCATGGTCCCTTTCATACAATCTCTCTAAAAGGTAAAATGACAACTTAACAATTACTTACACCACTTTTATGGTGCAGAAAAGTTGTAAGTTATGGAGCGTTCTGTAATGTGTGCTATTTTTTGTGTCTTTTTGTGCCTTTGCCGCTTTTTAAAAGTAGTGAGGAAAGTGGGAGTGGTTTAGTGGTAGAGCCTCCAGCACACCAACAAAATTATTATCACTTATGTTAGAAATGTACTCAAATTGTAGCCCACATCTAAGCCTGCGCATCTAAGCCTGCTCATAGCAGGCATACAGTAGATTTCAATTTCTGGCACAAGTACAGTGAATGATGTACCAAATATATTTGAAGACTTCTGTCTTTCAAATGTGGTTCATTTTACCCCCTAGTCATATGCCTTAGATTCTGGATGGCCGTGATCAATGATGGGATAATTTTAATGAAAATTCCCACCAACAGTATAGTTGTTAAATAGAAACAGAGCACACTTTTCACTTGACCAGCGTCCAAAAATAGCATCCAAAAATATCCGGCACAGCTCGTCTTCTTTGACATTTGTGAGAAACCATCGAAAACAGACGTCCAAATTATTTTCATGACCGATCACTTTGACTGATGAAAGTCTGATGTGTATGGTCAATTTAAGATTGGGATATGAAATTTAAGTTCTCCAATATTTAACATGTACTAGTCATTTCAGGTGACTTTTTATTAAAGATGGGCAAACTAGCTCACAACATTTGACCTGAAATTAAGGTGGCATTTGGTTTCCAACTAAACTGAAAAGTTTGTGATTCATTTTGAACAAACCATAAATGGCTGCCATCATATAATACATGCAGAGAGAGCAGGAGTATCACATGATCTGTGACCCAGGTAGGTTTTTTATAGTCCCTTGCATCAGTCAACCATGAGCAGCTGTGATTGGAGAGGTTACTAATGATGTTATAGGCACCATATAAGAGAATGCCGCAACCCAGATGGAGGGAACCGGAGGATAGGGGTAGTAGTGGCGGATGATATGCCACCTGCTAGGCCGAGCACACCCAACCAAGCCCCCAGCCCCACTCCTGGGCCGGACACCGATGAGGGGGGTCATGTAGCACTACCTGGATGATGATGGTAGTAGTTTCCCCCAGGGGACCTCTCCTCTCTGAGCCATGTGTGAAGGTGGACGGAAGGGCCCTGATGGTAATGCAGGCACGACTCAGGCAGCCAGTGGTAACAGTTGAACAGAGAACAGCTTTATTACAACAACTGGAAACATGTACAGCGGCAGCTTCCAAAAAGGGGATAGTAGTAGTTCAAAGTCCAATCCCCCAGCTTTGGTTCTAGGAGGGTGCCCAGAGATAATACAGTATCTATGGCAGACTTCTCCAACTACTCCTCCTCTCGTGCCACTCCCAGATGAGGATACTGGGGATATTGGTTCAGGGAATTCTGACAGGGATCTGGTTACATTCTGGTTTGGCCCGAGTGAGTACCTCCTGTCAGTATCCTCCACTGCTCCTCCTGGCACAATGTTCAAATGTCCAGACAGCAATGCTCCCTTTCTCAGGACTGTCTCTAGATGAACCTGGAGCAGTTAACAATCCTCCTGAAGGCTGTATAGGTGACCGTTGGGATCCAGTGCTGATGTTCTCACAGCACAGTCCAGCATGAACTGCACAGGACGACTGCAACTACTGAAATGGCACACACTAGGCTGACCCCTCAACGGTCGCCGTGGAGACCTATATCTCCTACAACCCTGCCCAGTGATCTGTTTGGCCAGGGCTGAACCAAAGGTAAGGTTTGAAGCAGAGGGGTAAAAACAACAGGGAAAGCTGCACAAGAGTGACATGTAACATACAACACAAAGGAAGGGACATACCAGCACAACCCAGAGGCACAAAAGACAAACAATTAAAGCAGTAGCACTCTGGCATGCTGCAAGAATACCTAGGAAGAAGTCATTTTATGAAGTTTTAGTGTTCATGATCATTCTATGTCCTGGACTATTCTTGGAACAAATAATCACAATCCAGCAAAGTGTATCATCTTTTTTCATTTTTATTTTAAAGAAATATTCATCAGTTGGTGCCTACATGGTGCCTACCTACACATAACATGAGGTTGTACATGCTACATACCTGGGTCTGTTTGGCAGCAATACCATCCCCATACAAGTTACAATTCTGAAAGCTGCCTTCTTAAAATACTGAACAAAAGTAACTATGTAAATGGTGAGCAACAGATATATATATATATTTTTTTAGTAATCCCACAATTTTTCTTCTGTCTATCATTAATATACCTGAAGAAACTTTTATCCCCTTAATAGATTTGACCAGTTCTTCTTCCTTAGATGCTCTATGGAGCATAACACGTATGGCCTGTTTCTAATTTTATACAGGTCTCTGTTATACTTATACAGGTATACACTTAATGCCTCTTAAAAGCAGCCTTCCTTTCTTTTACTATATAACTTATGCTGCAACCCAGTTGGAAGAGACTGGAGGATGGGAGTAGTGGTGGTGGATGCTGTGCCACCTAGCCGGCCGAGCGCGCTCCCGAACCACTCCAGTCCCACTCCTAGGCCGGACAAAGTCGAGGGGGGACCTGCAGCACTACCAGATGGTGGTGGTAGTAGTTCTTTCCCCCAGGGCAACTTCCAGTTGAAGAGGGTGTTGAGCCGGTGTGGTGTTGTATGGAAGGGCCCTGATGGTAATGCAGGCACGACTCAGGAGTCAGCGGTGCAGGTAAACCATACAGCCGTTTATTAGGCAACTGGAACAGTAAGTCAACAGCAGCTTCCAGATGGGGGTAGTAGTCCTACAGTGTTCAACCCCCAGCCTTGGTTCTAGGAGGGCGCCCAAAGGTGATATAGGCTCCACAGTATGGCTTCCTCTACTCCTCCTCTCTGCCTCTCCCAGCCAGGTACGCTGGGGATGGAGTTACAGGGAGCCCTGACAGGGATCTGGTTACCTGTGTGCTAGGCCCGAGTACGACTCTCCTGTCAAGGTCCTCTCCTGCTCCTCCTGGCACGGCGCCAAATGAATTCAGCCGCTTGGAAATCTTTACTCCCTTGCTCTGGGCTGTCTTCAGAAGAGCCTGGGGCTGATGATATCCCTCCTGGGGCTGTAAAAGCGGTGCTTGGCCTTCAGTTCAGAGGCTGGTGGCAGGTCAGCTCTGCACACCTAGTCTGGTTCACAGCATGCACTGAACTAACTTAACCAACCGTCGCCGGGGGAGATAATATCTCCTTTCAACCCCACCCAGTCTCCTGTGATAGGCCAGGGCTGAACCAAGTCTGGGTTTGAACACTGCAGGGGGGAAATGCCGAGGGAAAAGCTGCACAACATATTACATATAACAGTTAACATAAAATGAGACGTACAAGCATGAAACCCAAAGGCATGAGAGACAAACACATAAAAGCAGTAGCACTCTGGGATGCTGCACTTACTTCTCTAGTAAACTAGAGTATACTCTTTCTCCTTTTACTTTTGCAAGTCTGCCTGACATACAGGTTAGTTGCCTTTAAGATGGCCCCTTTTAGTAGTGTCTACTGGGTATACACTCCTACTGTTTTTATTCCACCCCTTTTAAACACTCCCCCATTTCCTTTAAATCCTATCTTCTAATACTCATTTAACTAACACAAGTCAGAGGTTTCCATCAGTAGTATGCCTGCCAAAACACTCCTGACATACAGTAATGAGAAAAAGTACACCCTCTTTGAATTCTGTGGTTTTAAATATAAGGACTAGAAGAGATAAGCGAACCGTTTTGGTAAGAATCAGCTTTGGCCCGAACCTTATGTAGTTTGACTCACATAAACCATGTAAAATTTCCATGTGAAAGCATTGAAGAACAATCACATGACCACAGGAATCAGATGGGGTCCCCCATAATGACTTGCAAGTAGCCCTATTGGCAGGGGGTAACAAATAAAAAGGCATTATAGATCAGAGTTCACTGATGACTTACAGGTAGTATAAAAAGCCCAGACAGGAGGAGAAGGTGTCCTTGTGGTGAAAGATTAGAGAGTTAGGGTTGCAGACTGTCAAACAAGAATCCTGTGCACTCTGCGGCATATGCGTGAAGAGTTAGCCAAGATGAGTGCACATATGCGCTGTTCGGTCACTCATGTTTTTGATGGCGCTCGCATTGTATGTGATGGAGATAAGTAGAAGAGAAAAATAGCTAATGGGAAAGGGAAGGCAAAGAAAATGAAGAGAGAAGAAAAGGAGAAGGAAAATGAGGAAATGAGTAGTCACAAAAGGGAAAGAGAAGGACTAAATTAGGGGTCGGCAACCCCTGGCACGCGTGCCAAGAGTGGCACGCGAGGCTTATTTCCCTGGCACGGCAGACCGAGTCCTTGCCCAGCAGATTCGATCGGACCAAACACCGCCGAAAAGAAACTGCTGTTATTATACTGTGGGGTCTCTTCAGACCCCGAGTATAATAAGCGGAGACTCAGAAGTGATGAAACATAAAAAACAATGATACTCACCTTGCTCCCTGCGCTCCGCGGCGGCTGTGAGATCACCTGACAGCGCCTCAGAGGTCACGTCTGCGTCTGACGTCATTACGCATAATGACGCGACGTGACCCCAGAGACTCAATCAGCGGTCGCTGACTACAGGCAGAAGCGCCGAAGAGAACAGAGCGGCTGCGGAGCGTGGAATGGTGAGTACATTGTTTTTTTATGTTTGTCACCTCTCTTGGTCCTGCACTTATTATACTCGGGGGTCTGAAGAGAACTATGGGACATAATACCGTGTGCAGGGACCTCTATGTGACATAATACCGTGTACAGGGGCCACTATGGGACATAATACCGTGTACAGGGACTGCTATGTGACATAATAACGTGTGCAGGGAACATTTTGTGACATAATACCATGTGCAGGGGCCGCTATGGGACCTAATACCGTGTGCAGGGGCCACTATGGGACATAATACCGTGTGCAGGGGCCACTATATGACATAATACTTTGTGCAGGGGCCACTATGTGACATAATATGGTGTGCAGAGGCTGTTATGGGATATAATACCTTGTACAGGGGCCGCTATGTGACATAATACCGTGTGCAGGGGCCACTATGTGATATAATACTGTGTGCAGGGGCCACTATGTATCATAATACTGTGTGCAGGGGCCACTATGTGACATAATACGGCGTGCAGAGGCTGTTATGGGATATACTACCTTGTGCAGGGGCCGCTATGTGACATAATACCGTGTGCAGGGGCCGCTATGTGACATAATACCGTGTGCAGGGTTCATTATGTGACATAATACAGTGTGCAGGGGCCACTATGTGACATAATACTGTGTGCAGAGGCTGTTATGGGATATAATACCTTGTGCAGGGGCCGCTATGAGACATAATACCGTGTGCAGGGGCCGCTATGGGGCATTATTCTGTATAACGATGTATTTTCTGCATTAAGGATGTGTTTTTGCACAGAAAACACAGGCATTTTTTTTGTGCAAAAATGCACCATGTGAACACAGTTTTACATTGAAGTAAAAGTTCCAGTGGCCTAAGACTATATCTGCATCCATATACATAGTGTTTATTCACCATAAGGATACCGCCATACAGTGCTCCTGGACACATTTACCACTAATTGGGGGATGCACAAGGACTTTCGTTGCTTATAATCGGAAAGTACAGGAGCGTCCCAGGAAATAGCAGTAAGCACATGTGTCCTAAAGCATCTTGTGGCAGCACTTCTGTGTTATGGTTTGTGGTATATGACTTTAGTTTAGGGGTCATAAGACTTACAATTATTTACCGGCACTCCGAGTACCTCATCTTTGATTTTTTAATTAAAATTGGCACGCCAAACAAAAAAGGTTGCCTACCCCTGGACTAAAGCAATGCAGCATCCCAGAGTGACACTGCTTCAATGTCTTTTGTTTTATGTTATTATTTTATTGTGCCTTTGGATGTATATATTTATATTGTATGCTTTATATGTATTTGCAGCTTCCTGAGAGCATTCATGTGTCAGGTTGCTTTTTATCCTAGTGAGTGGGGTCATTCACAATTTGTCTAAGAACACTGTCTAAACATCCAGTAAGAGCAACTTCTAGTAATCCGAGTGCAATTTGATGATGGACAATGCTTTTTCCAGCATGATGGAAAAGGAGAAACAAGCACACAGAAACACTCCAAGCACTGAATTAGGCAAGAATGGGTTGCCATTGGTCAGGATTTGGCCTAGAATCTGATATCCAGTATGCCACGGTGAATTGCAGAAATCTTGAAAAATAAGACTGTTAATATTAAGCCTTTATATTAAGTCTTTATATTTGTCAATAAAAGTTTAAAAATGTATGAAATCCTTATAATTGTACTTTAGTATGCTATAGATACATCTGACTAAAAGATCTTAAAACACTGAAACAAAAAACTTTGTGAAAAACAGAATCTGTGTCAGTCTCAAAATTTTTGACCACAACTGTAGTTGCAGATCAAGAGGGTTCAGTCACTGGGATCCCTACCGACACAAGATGGTGCCTTGCATACCATCCCTTTTCTGTGGGACTAATAGAGATAGTTGAGAGCTGTTCTTTAGCTATCTTGAGCTGTCCCAAAGAAATGAATGGAGCAGCAGTGCGTCTTACCCAACCACCAGTATACAAGTTATTGGTGGTCCCAGCAGTGGGTTTCTCACTAATCTGTAGCCTATGTCCTCTGCTGTGGATAACAGATAAATTGCATCTATACCCACATTTATACAGTATAAGGCGTTGCTCACATCTACAGAAACAAATTAACAGAAATGACAGCAGTGCCGAATCCATCACACTATGGATGCCAACTACGCCAAACCCCTATTGACTTTATTAGGTGCCATCAGGTTTCTGTAATTTTGCTGGAAAAAATAGCATTCTTGATGGAGGTTACAGAACATATGAACACAGCCTGAGATAGTCTGTTTGCACTAGAGTAATGACTTATGCTTGACAGCTTTGCCAAATCTGTTTTCAAAAAGATATCAATGCATACCAATGGATTACATTGACTTCCATGGAATTCCATTGCATTGCATATCAAAAATAGAGTTGCAGATTGTGCTATTCTCAGTCATAAATATTGGAAAGGCCAACAAAATTATTTCTTGGGAATGCACCTCTTTGAGGCACCCAATGACTGTTGTTTTCTACTCTTGGTTGAGTTCTAACAATCCTGACTCAATGTAAACATACATTAAGCTCTAAAGTGAAATATACAGTATTAGATTCCTACTTTTTGAAGTTTGCTGCTCTTTATTATTGCTACTGACACATATAGTATATGATAAATGTGCATTAAAGGTCAGTTTGCAAGCTGTATATCTACAAACCAGCAAGGTGTCATGACACGCCATGTCATAGCTCTCACATATGATATATGAAAGGAAATAAGCTAATTGGCCAAGGCTTTAGTAAACAGGTTCCATGCAACATCTGTCTGGGCCTTCTATTTATTTCCATAGATATTCACAGCTATGTGCTGTTCCAGAGAGCCATGTAAAAGCCTCCTGTTTCAGCTGATGCTCTGGCAAGATGTTCCCTGGCGGTGACCCTACAAGAATATTTCTAACTTCGACAGAAGAACAGCTGAACACTTCACAGATTTTATGTGTCTCTCAAAGCATAATTTTCACATTCCGTTGTCATGCAGGAAGCAATTGATCAACAGCTTCAGGCAGTGTGTAAAATATGGTATGCATTTGTGAACCGTTACAAGCTTGTCCAGCAGGTGCAGTGGCCCTGTACCAAACCTGCGCTCTACATGCACTGCTTGTCAAATAGCTTAACTAGGATGACTTTGGGCAAGATGTTTAGAGTTGACAGAGTTGAATTATCTACTGTTGTAATTCAGGGTTTCCAAGCAACTCTATCCTGGCTATGTTTTGACATTTGATCCTAGTAAGTATTATAGTCTGCAGTGCTCTTTAGGGCTGCTCCAAATCTTTCTGTCGTGGTGAGAATAAGCACTGTAACAAATAGGTGATGGCTGGCTTTCTCTTATGATAAACACATGCACAGGATATATTATGACACTATACACAGGGTAGGGGATAAGTGTATTACGTGTATGATCACTGGGGTCTGACCACTGGGACCTCCAGCAATCATGAGGGTATCTATTCACATGGGGGACTCGGGGGAACCCTGTTCTAGTGATGGGTGAGGGTTCCACTGATCATAGTAAATAAGTGTTATTAGTGAATAAACCCCATCAAGTATTATTTAAATTAATTTACATACAAAGATGTATAAGCAGATATTGGATGCCCTCACACAATGCATGGCAATGCCTGTTCCTATCATTTGAACCAATAGCAAGTACAGATGCATCCATACAATTAGCAGCCTTATGCGATTACTCCTAATTGCCAGGATGTACCTGTATTTGCTATTGATTCAAATGGAAAGTACAGATGTAGCCCAGCAACTAGTACATGGCGGATAGCCAGGCAGGACACACTATATAGATATAAAATAGACACGGAGAGAGATATGCCGCAACCCAGAAGGAGGAGACCTTGAGGATGGGAGCAGTAGTGGCGGATGCTGTGCCACCTAGCAGGCTGAGCACGCTCCCAAACAGCTCCAGTCCCACTCCTAGGCTGGACAAAGTCGAGGGAGGTCCTGCAGCACTACCGGATAGTGGTGGTAGTAGTTATTTCCCCTGGGACACTTCCAGTTGAAGAGGGAACCTCTCCTACCTGAGCCGGTGTGGTGTTGTTCGGAAGGGTCCTCATGGTGAAGCAGGCACGACTCAGGAGCAGTGGTGAACCTAGCCTCTTTGCTGCCTAAGGCGGACTATCGAAAGACGCCCCCCCCCCCCCCCCAAAAAAGAAAAAAAATATAAAATTGTCTTTACATGCTGTTAGCGTCACACGCTGTTATTGTCGTACAATAAACATACACAAACTTATGAAACAGTTTTTAAGAATTCTTCTTCCTGTATTACTTCAGTATCAGAAATCGACAACACGGCATTAACAATGAAAGTAACTTCACACATCTGCTTGGTGGATGGACGAGCCCACGTGGCCCCCATTCTCTATAATAGGAGCCCCGCAGATAGCTGAGTATTGGACTTCAGGTATCTTCGGCACTCCCATCGAAGTGAATGAGAGCCACGCGGGTTCATCCATCCACCAAGCAACACACCTATATTCAACTGCAGCCAGGCTGGATTCCCACCCAGTGGGGGGAAAAAAAACAATTTTCAGGCTCAGTGGGGGTCTCAGCTGACAGACCCCCATCAATCAGGTATTTATCCTCTATCATTTAGGTGCATACAGTGCAGTGACATTTTGTGACTTACAGGTGACGTCTCTGACTAATCCTTCACATTTCCCTTCTCTTCCCTCTGGACCACCATGACCACTTCTTCCAGCTGTGACTTGTCTCTGTAAAGTTTACAACACAGACATCTTTGGCTCCTCACTTTTCCAGGCATCCGACCCACATTGTCCTCACCTACACACCAATCCTGCTGCTACCCCAATTATAAAATATATGATATAACCCCCATAATGAATAATACCCCCAATATATTAATATATTAATAATGTCTGTGTGCATCCTGTATAAATAGTGCCCCCAGGACCCCCACTGATCACCTGTTTGAATGAACTGTGGTACCTGTGTAAGCGCCATGACCACTTCTCTGTATACATAGTGTCATTCATCTCATAGCGGCCATGTAATGTAACTACAGCCTCGTCCTATACATTTCTATGTGACAAGGCTAGAATTACATCACACGGTCACTATAAACAGACAGCGTGTGATATAAACAGGTGCCATAGCCCCTTCATACAGCTGATCAGAGGAGGGGTCAACTAATCTCTTATTGATAATCTGTCCTAAGGATAGAACATCAATAAAAATGAGCTGGAAAGCCCCTTTAATTAAGCCCAAGTGCCACCTTAAAGGGGTTGTCCAGGATAACCACTTTTTAAATATGAGACTGGGGAAGGTGCTCCGGTGTTCTCCCAGCACGTTCCAGTCCTGCTGCTCCAGTGTTTTCTTCCCCTTAGTGGTCATGTGTGGTGGGAACTTCCACCAGAAGAGAACACCAGAGCAGCAGAACCAGACTGCGGTGGGAGACATCGGAGCACAAGGGACACAAGGGACAGGTGAGTAGGTGTTTTTTTTTTAATACAGTATTACACAGTATTATGGCCCACAGCGGCCCCTGCACACAGTATTACATGGTATTATGACCCGCAGCGGCCCCTGTATATGGTATTATTCCCCGCAGCGACCCCTGCACATGGTATTATGCCCTGCAGCGGCCCCTGCACACGGTATTATGCCCTGCAGCGGCCCCTGCATATGGTATTATGCCCAGCAGCGGCCCCTGAACACAGTATTATGCTCCATAGTGGCCCCTGCACTTGGTATTATGCTCCATAGCGGCCCCTGCACAAAGTATTATGCATCATAGTGGCCCCTGCACTCGGTATTATGCTCCATAGTGGCCCCTGCACTTGGAATTATGCTCTATAGTGGCCCCTGCACACGGTATTATGTCCCATAGTGGCCCCTGCACTCAGTATTATACTCCATAGTGGCCCCTGCACACGTAATTATGCCCCATAGTGGCCCCTGCACACAGTATTCTTCTCTATAGTAACCCACCCATGAACTATTATTATACTCTGGCGTCTAAAAGACCCCAGAGTATAATGATCGGAGACCCAGGTGGTGACAAACATAAAAACCAGTGTTACTTACCCGGGCTCCGAGCGCTCCCTGCTTTCGGCCCTCTTCAATGTCGCACAGACCGGCGTCGCAACATAATGACTTGATGCCTGGGACGTCACCAAAGAAGGCCGAAGCCTGCTGGGAGTAACATCGGATTGCAGGAGAGGTGAGTAACAATGGTTTTTATGTTTATCACCTCCCCGGGTCTCCGATTACTCCGGGGTCTGAAAAGACCCTGGAGTATAATAATAGTAGTATTTGGCTTCACTTATCGATCCCCGCTGCCGCTCACAGCCGCTTCTGATTCCTCCTTCTGCTATCGGACACGGAGGCGACCACAGCAGGCGCAGGGATCGGTAAATAAATAGGCCGTTACCTGCAGGGGATACTCCAGCAGGTTACGGCCTATTTATATATATAAAAAAAAAAAGTTATTGTCACCTACCTGCAATCCCATGATGGAGCTGCCGCCGCCTCTTCCTCTTGTCCACGATGTCTGTGTCTCAGCGTAGGAGGAACAATGACGTCATTGTATCGCCGCCTGCGCTGACATGCAGAGGTCTCGTAAACCAGCCCAGGACATGGTTTACATTAAATGAATGGTAAAAATGCTGCCCCAGACAGTGACGGACAGTGCCGCCTGAGGCGGCCGCCTCACCTAGTGGTGCGCCCCTGCTCAGGAGTCAGCGGTGCAGGTAAACAAGTAACAGCCTTTATTTGGCAACAGGAACAACAGTAAATGGCAGTTTCCAAATGGGTGTAGTAGTCCTACAGTGTCCAATCCCCAGTCTTGGTTCTAGGAGGGTGCCCAGGGATGTTATAGGCTCCACAGGATGGCTTTCCACTACTCCTCCTCTCTACCTCTCCCAGCCAGGTACACTGGGGATGGAGTTACAGGGAGTCCTGACAGGGATCTGGTTACCTGTATGCTAGGCCCGAATGAGTTTCTCCTGTCAGGGTCCTCTCCTGCTCCTCCTGGCACGGCACCAAATAAATCCAATAGTTCTGACAGCACTACTCCCTTGCTCTGGGCTGTCTATAGATGATCCTGGAGCTGATGGAATCCCTCCTGGGGCTGGAGAGGCGACTGTTGACCTACAGTCCTGAGGCTGGTGGCAGGCAAGCTCTGCACACCTTCTCTTGTCAACTGCATGCACTGAACTGAAGACCAACTGTCGCTAGGGAGATGAGACCTCCCTACAACCCTGCCCAGTGGCCTGTGATAGGCCAGGGCTGAACCAAGGCAAGGTTTTGAACACTGCAGGGGGAAAAATGCCGAGGGAAAAGCAGCATAACACATAACATAAAACACTGAACATAGAAGACGGAACATACCAACATAGCCCAGAGGCACAGTAACAAACATATAAAAGTAGTAGCACTTTGGGATGCTGCAGATAGATAGATAGATAGATAGATAGATAGATAGATAGGTAGGATAGATAGATAGATAGATAGATAGATAGATCATATTCCGACTGAGTTTACTTTGTAGGCCTAAACACAGGCTCAAGAAAGGTAAATCTGTATAGTGTGGACTCCCAACTGGATGAGGTCACCTTGATGGGGCATATGGGTTCCTCACACTTAAATTTATAAATAATAAAAATAACAGTAATGGAGTTTAAACTTCATTTATTTGATATCTGCATGTGTCTTACCCCTCTGTACAGAGTGCTGCTGCATTTTTTGCATATGGATAGATAGATAGATAGATAGATAGATAGATAGATAGATAGATAGATAGATAGAACAAAAATGGCAGCATTCCAGCAAATGTGATAGCTAGTGTGTCTTTCTTCCAAGGCGATATTTCAGTCCCAACAGGAACTTTTCTCAAGCAACAAACAAAAGTGCCAGAATTCCATGCTTCTCCTTTGTTATCATACTGGATGGCAATGAATATAGGGGACAAGTTGGTCCATCTTGAGGCACCTTGAAACCAAGTAGACAGTCTACTATAATGGTAGATGTAGGAAAATTATTTTACTTGTGTCACATATGTGTTAATTGTTCTCTCATGGATAGGGGGGACAGGTTTACACATAATGACACAGGATATTAAATAAAACACTATTTAACTTGTGATAATGAATATGTAATCTATATATTAACTTGCCCGTGTGGGTTGCTGTACATAGGGGAAACAACCTTAGATTTGAAATGCAGATTAAATCAGCAAAAAGACCTCAGATGAGGTGGTAACATGGAATACCTACAAAAACTTAGGGAGCTTGAATGGATACATAAATTGGACACATTAAAGCCTAAAGGCCTAAATGTATTTAGTGTGTATTTAGTGACAGGGTAGACAGTAACCAGAAAAATAATATAAGAAATACCTACTGTATACATACATGTATGTTTATTTATGGATGTATATATTTATATATATAAGATTATACGAATTGTTTTATTTGTATTTTTTAAGATGCTTTGAAATCACTGAATTTATACACTTGATTCATTGAAGAAATTGGGAAAAGCATGGAACATCCCCTTCTGATTTTTTCATTATTGTGTTTTTTATTATTGTTTATGGATTATTATTTAATAAAAGTTATTTTTTTATATATTAATTTTTGAGTGTGGAGGGTTGAAGCACATTAATTCAATTAATGCTTTATTTATTTATTTCCTTTAATTATAATATTATTTTTACTTATTATATTTATTTTTAGGTTTTTTTATTTTTATATTTTGGGGTTTCAGGTAAAGTTAATTTATTGCACAGAATTAAGATTAGTTTATCCTGATCCCAAGGGCCAGAGGGGACAACACGTGTACTTGGTCTGTGTTTGGATTAGGCAATATGCGCTGGGATATACCGCATTATATGGCCTGGTTGAACAGAATATATTGGAAAATATCCAATGGGTATGTTTTCCTAAACTCATATTAAAGTGTGAGACTATTAACAAAGATAACATAAAAATGTTGGTTGCCCTATAACAACCTTTTTTTTCTCTGTGGCCCGGCAGGGAGCGGGAGGCGGGGCAGGCGGTTTAGCAACGGGGCTTTAGTCATATGGGGGGTTGGGTTATACAGTAAACAGCGCTTTAGACAAGATGGGCTGGCAATCTGGCCACATTGTTGTGGCTCCTAGCATAGCTAATGGCGGGGATCTAGTCTACAGCGCTGTAAACCGAGGTCCCGCACCATTAGCTATGGAGTCACAACACTGTGGCCAGATCGCCGACCCGTCCCACATAATTTGCCGGGAGCCGCCTTTACTGAGGCCAGCCCGCCGCCCTGCGGACCGGGAAAAGACCCCCAACGGCCCGGTGCCGGTCCGCGGACCAGTGGTTGTGGACCCCTTCCCTATAATATGGATGCTTACCTTTATCCGATTTATACTTTATTTTACTTCATACATATACATAATCGAATCTAGTTAAGATCGTTATGGCCTGATTTTTTATTGAATATATTCGATAATTTGATTATGCCCCAAATAGATATGGCTCCTAAGGATGTTAGTACGATATAGAGAATGCGTATTGGCAAAATGAGGTACACCAGTAATATACATGTCTCTCTAGTAATTACCATTTGAATTGCACATGCATGAGCATGTGCAATTGATGCACTTCAGCCCCCTAACTTATATGTAAAGATACAGAGTGTAGGCTGTACTCCTCAGGGGGTGTAGAGATAGGGTTCCAACTCGTTCATATAAAGTTAATAAAGGATCTCACACTTCAAAGGATAATTTTGAAAACATGTGTGCTTTTTATTCATAACATGTGTTAGTCAAGTAGAGTAATATTTGTGACGTTTCGGCCTCAACATCAGCCTTCATCAGACTCAAAAGTATTGGCCATGAAAGGACTAATAAATTAGCATAGCTCCCAACCGTCCCGCATCTTGCGGGACAGTCCTGATTTTACACTGGTGTCCCGCGGTCCCGCATAGCTTACAGTTTGTCCCGCTATGCCCATGAAGTGTTTTGCTGTTAACAAACTTTATTAGGGTAGGGTAAAGGCTAAATGGTGGATGCTAAATCCGAGTGGCTAAAGGACCTTTGATGACGTCATGAACATGTGATCAGACTCTTGTGTGGGCGGAGGTATTCTGGATACTGCGGGACAGACTGTGATGTTACACAGAAAGCTGGGAACAGAGTGATCGAAGATAAGTAGGAGAGAAGAGAGCATGTGTGAGAAAGAGGGGGGAACTGGGGGCAGATATAGGGAGCAGTTAAACTGAAGGCAGATGAACGGGCAGTTAAACTGAAGGCAGATGAAGGGGGACATTAAATTGGTGATAGATGGAGGGGGCAATTAAACTGGGAGAAGATGAAGGGGGGCATTAAGCTGGTGACATGAAGGGGGGACATTAAATTGGTGGCAGATAAAGGGGGACATTAAACTGGGGGCAGATGAAGGGGGAATTAAGCTGTTGGCAGATGAAGGGGGACATTAAATTGATGGAAGATGAAGGGGGGACATTAAGATGGTGGCAGATGAAGGGGGACATTAAACTGGGGGCACATGGAGGGGGGACATTAAACTGGAGGGGCAGATGGAGGGTGACATTAAACTGGGGGCAACTGGAGGAGGACATTAAACCGTGGGGGTAGCTGGAGGAGGACATGTCTGCCTCTAGTTGCCCCCAGTTTAATGTCCCCCTCCAACTACCCCCACTGTTTAATGTCACCCTCCAGCTGCCCCATAGTTTAATGTCACCCTCCAGCTGCCCCATAGTTTACTGTCCCCCTCCAGCTGCCCCAGTTTAATGTCCCCGTCTAGTTTCCACCAGTTTAAACTGGGGCACAAGGAGAGGGACTTAATACTGTGGGGCAATTGGAGGGGACCATTATAAGGTGGGGCATATAATGTTAGGGTGACTGTAGGAACATTATACTGCATGGGGGCACATGGAAAAATAGATGAGAATGGGCGGAGTCAACGTAGAAGTGGGTGGAGCTAAATTTGTCCCTCTTTCTTTCCTTTGAAATTTGGGAGGTATGAATTAATGCCAAAGACAGTGTCTCGGAAAAGCTGGGTAGGCTAGGTCCCATACAGTGGGGAATAAAGTATTTAGTCAGCCACCAATTGTGCAAGTTCTCCCACTTAAAAAGATGAGAGAGACCTGTAACTGACATCATAGGTAGACCTCAACTATGAGAGACAAAATGAGAAAACATATCTAGAAAATCACATTGTCTGATTTTTTAAGAATTTATTTGCAGATTATGATGGAAAATAAGTATTTGGTCACCTACAAACAAGCAAGATTTCTGGCTGTCACAGACCTGTAACTTCTTCTTTAAGATGCTCCTCTGTCCTCCACTCATTACCTGTAGTAATGGCATCTGTTTGACATTGTAATCAGTATAAAAGAGAACTGTCCACAACCTCAAACAGTCACACTCCAAACTCCACTATGGTGAAGACCAAAGAGCTGTGGAAGGACACCAGAAACAAAATTGTAGACCTGCACCAGGCTGGGAAGATGAATCTGCAAAAGGCAAGCAGCTTGGTGTGACGAAATCAACTGTGAGAGCAATAATTAGAAAATGGAAGACATACAAGACCACAGATAATCTCCCTCAATCACTGGCTCCACGCAAGATCTCACCCCGTGGGGTCAAAACGATCACAAGAATGGTGAGCAAAAATCCCAGAACCACACCGGGGAACCTAGTGAATGACCTGCAGAAAGCTGGGACTAACGTAACAAAGGCTACCGTCAGTAACACACTACGCTGCCAAGGACTCAGATCCTGCAGTGCCAGACGTGTCCCCCTGCTTAAACCAGTACATATCCGGGCCCGTCTGAAGTTTGCCAGAGAGAATTTGGCTGTTCCAGAAGAGTATTGGGAGAATGTCATATGGTCAGTTGAAACCAAAGTAGAACTGTTTGGTAGAAAAACACAACTCGTCGTGTTTGGAGGAGAGTGAATGCTGAGTTGCATCCAAAGAACACCATAGCTACTGTGAAGCATGGGGGTGGCAACATCATGCTTTGGGGCTGTTTCTCTGCAAAGGGACCAGGACGACTGATCCGTGTACATGAAAGAATGAATGGGGCCATGTATCGTGAGATTTTGAGTGCAAACCTCTTTCCATAAGCAAAGGCATTGAAGATGAAACGTGGCTGGGTCTTTCAGCATGACAATGATTAAAAGCACACCGCCAGGGCAATGAAGGAGTGGCTTCGTAAGAAGCATTTCAAGGTCCTGGAGTGGTCTAGCCAGTTTCCAGATCTCAACCCCATAGAAAACCTTTGGAGGTAGTTGAAAGTCCGTGTTGCCCAGCGACAGCCCCAAAACATCACTGCTCTAGAGAAGATCTGCATGGAGGAATGGGCCAACATACCAGCAACAGAGTGTGCCAACCTTGTGAAGACTTACAGAAAACGTTTGACCTCTGTTATTGCCAACAACGGATATATAACAAAGTATTGAGATGAACTTTTGTTATTGACCAAATACTTATTTTCCACCATAATTTGCAAATAAATTCTTTAAAAATCAGACAATGTGATTTTCTGGATTTGTTTTCTCATTTTGTCTCTCATAGTTGAGGTCTACCTATGATGTCAGTTACAGGCTGGCCTCATCTTTTTAAGTGGGAGAACTTGCACAATTGGTGGCTGACTAAATACTTTTTTTTTTCCCCACTGTATGCCTGTAGAATAGAGGAGCAGAGTGCCAGGGTGTGCATGGGTAGTGTTTCAATGAAAGGTACAGCGCTCTACCTTTCACTCTACCATTCGCTCTACGATACTTTTGAGTCTGATGAAGGCCAATGTTGGGGCCCAAACGTTACAAATATTACTCTACTTGACTAACACGTGTGATGAATAAAAAACACGCATAATTTCAAAATTATCCTTTGGATTGTGAGATACTTTATCAACTCTAACTTATATGTATACGCACAGGCGTATTCAGCAGGCCGATTGAGCAGCAAAGCACACTGTCCCATTCATTTCTATCGGCCGTCTGCAAGGGGCTTTATCTACATTAGTTGGAAGTTGCCATCTTACTGAGGATTTGCACCCGTTTTTTTACATTTTTTTCTGCCGTGCTGCTTTGAACTTTTCGTTACTAGATGGATAGATAGATAGATAGATAGACTATATGGACAAAAGTATTGGAACACCCACACATCACACTAACCGTGGCTTTTATGACATTCTGATCTAAATCCATAGGCATTAATATGGAGTTGGTTCCCTCTTTGCATGAAATACAGCCTCCACTCTTCTGAGAAGGCTTTGTATAAGATTTTGAAGTGTGTCATTTATGAGACAGTGTGTCAGATACTGATGTTTGAATAAGAGATTCTGGCTTGCTATCTCCATTTGAGTTCATTCCAAAGATATTCAATGTGGTTGAGGTCAGGTCTCTGTTCAGGCCAGTCAAGTTCTTCAATATCAAACTTGCTCAACCATTATAGACCTTGCTTTGTGTACTGGGGCACAGCCATGCTGGAGCAGAAAAGGATGTTCCCCAAACTGTTCCCACAGAGTTGGAAGCGTAAAATTGTCCAAAATTAACCACATTTAAAATTGTAGACAAGTAAAAGTTAAACATTTTTTCAAACAAAACTAACTGAAAATTTTGCAGCATTTTAAAGATTTTCGATAATCATTTCATCAGTGATGACAACCTGTTGTCTTGATCACTTGCCAATGGATACGACCATAAATACAGCCATGATTTCCTTGTGTCCAGATTATCTTCTTATGCATGTAGTGTCCCTGCTTGATAACCTGGTCACAATAAGGAAATCATGGATGGGTTTCTGACAAGCGCCAGACCATAGAAAGTTCCTGCATTCATGGTCATATCTAAAGAAGGACAAACCCAGAAGATTTGTTTTGTCCTGTGTTTGGACAAAGCGAACCCCCTGTTTGTTTAAGTCCAAACTTGTTCGCCAGGCGACGTGAGGAGACCCAGAAGAGGTAATGGAAGGTGAGTATTAATGCTTTTTATTTTTGTCACCTTCTCTGGGCCTCCAACTATTATGAAGAGGACCCAGAGTATAATAATTTACCGGCAGCGGCCATTTTAGTTCGTCCGAGACAAATTTCAACTAGTTTGATTTTGTTAAAAAACAATGTGGAATATTCAAGTCGATTCGCCCATCAGTAGTCAGATCCAGTGGCAACTAATCAAGACAACAGACTGTCCCCACTAAAATGGTTAGAGAAAATCTCTAAAACTTAGCAAAATTTGTAATTATTTATATTTGCAATAATGTTTAACTTTTAATTGTCTACAAATCTAAATATGGTTATGTTCATGGGAAAATGCCTTGAAGACTTCCCTTCACTGGAACTAAAGGGCCTAGACCAATCCCTGAAAAACAACCCCATAGCATAATTTCTCCTCCACCAAACTTTACAGTTGGCATAATCATTCATGTTGATAACATTCTCCTGGCATTCACCAAACCCAGACCATCCATCAACAGAATACGTTTCCATTGCTCCAGGGTCCACTTGCATTATTTCCACCACTACATCTGGCACTTGGCATTGTGTTTGATGATTTAAGGCTTGCATGCAGCTGGTTGGCCATAGAAACCTATGCCATGGAGATAACAGCACATAGTTTTTGTGCTGATGTAAAAGTGAGAGGAGATTTGTGGTCTGCCACATCATGGATAAAAACTTCTATTATTTTTCAGTAATATCACTCATGGTTGTGTAAGATGGGGAAACAGCCCTCATGTTGTGAATGTACCTGTTTCTGTAAATAAGCTTTTTTTTTTTTTTTTTTTTTTGTATATGAACTGACATTTAGTTGTTTGACCACAAGAGGCTACTGTTACCTCACAAATGGGAAAAAACTGTAATTCTGTAATTCCCTGGATTAGTGACGTGGAGACCCTGTTCTGCAGAGGTGGAACTACAAGGAGGAGCAGATGGTGTGTGGCAGCCATCTTGGGAGTGTGCTTTGAGCTTTAGAAGAAGGAGGAGGACTGGAGTGAGGGAAGGAGGATTCCTAAGGGATCAGAAATATAACAAGGTGGAGCTGAAGCAGAAATTGTTCCAGGGTTTGTTCAGACAGCATCCTAAGGAGAAGATTGCTGTCAAGGACCCGGCTGAGAAGTGGCCCTGTCAGTGAGACCGCGTGTTTTCTGGATGAGCTGTTCCAGACAAAGGCTAAAGGTAGCCAACAGACCCCGGCCAGTGAGAGAAGTTATCGTGGACGCACCGCATTACGTTTTTGGCTCCAAATTGCTTGGGACTGAGTAGTCCTGCTGTAGTTAGACTAGTTAGGCATACTCATCTTCATAGGCTACACTACTGGTGAATTAGCTACCTATTCGGTAGTAAGGACTAAGACTCAGAGTTCTGTAGAGTTGTAACTCTCAGAGAGGAGCTTCTAAGGAAGTCTGGAAGTGACATTTTATGCAATTTCACATTTCTTTGGCTTGCAAGCTGACATACTATTATATTTACTTGGTTGTACTTTGGTTGGGGGGGAATAGGGATATTTTGATAAGTTTGTAAGCTCTTGTGTTATACCGCCGGTGCCCCTATCACACTCACTGAATTGTTCCTGTGACTAGGGTGATAAAAAGGTAACAAGCGGCTGGTTAGTTGCAGCCTGCAGATAGGTAAAAGCTTGGAATATATTGGAGGCACACATTAGAGGGCACCGCGCTGTACAACACCAGGGCCTCAGCTTACTGGCTGAGTGTATGTAAATATCTGGGAGTGTTCTTTTTGGGTAAACGGGTGTTACTACACTAAGTAAAATCTTGTTTTTACAAAATTGAGTTGGAGTCGCTTCCTTTGTTTGTGACTTCGCTGTATCCTGGGGAGCCCACCCCGGTACACGGCTTACAGTAGAATGAATTCAGTAATTAAGAGGTGTGTCCCATTACGTTTCTCCATATAATGTAGATAGATATATTAATGATAGATAGCTCGATAGATAAATAGATCCCAAGGATATATGCCAAACATACCAAAGCTATCTTAACTTAATAAGTTATCACATTATCACTTCTGCTGCTCTTTTCCTGTTGCTCTAAAAAATAAATAAATACATACTATATATATATATATATATATATATATATATATATTTAATGTCTATTAGATTTATTTACATGGAGCTGCACAGAAAAAACATATACCCTTAAGAGGTGATATGAGGCAAATGTCAAATCCCACCTGCTCTTTACGATGGGACAGCTGTGCAGAGCCAATGGTTTTGTATCACCCTTCTGGCTATATAGCTAATAATAATTTATTTTACACGTTGTTACCATGTGTTTTGGACAGCTGGATTTATATGATAATACTTCCTATATATTGAGTTGTTTCCCTAAATGCCCTTAGACTAATACCTTGTTAACTCTAGAAATATGGCCTGTATGGTAGAAATGTAGCATTGTGGTTTATCAATTGAAAATGCAGTAATAGCAGCTCTGTATTTTATTATTTTATTTTGCCACACTAGTACAACAATGTAAACAATAAAAGATTTCCATGTACATTTGACAGTTAAACAAAAAATGTTTATGCATTTGTTTAAGCAACAGAAATAAGGGAAGGATTGTTGTATAAACACCATTCTTGCTTTATCTAAGGCTAGGTTCAGATCTGAGTTGGAGTCTCCGTACAAGATTCCGCTGAAGATTCTGCTTAAAATTGGCGGAGCGAAAAGTCCAGCAAGGAGGCAAGAAACCGTGCAGAAACCTGGCAGACTCTATTATAGTCTATGGGGTTCATGGACTTCCACAGGCAACCCCTTTTTAAGCGGACAGGGTCTCCGTTTATTGGGTCCCCATGCAGATCCGAACATTAGTGTGAACCTAGCGTAAGCTGCCCTTGCATAACTACTATTTATAAAGTGGCTATAGGTTTTATATTAACACAGCGTTATAAAAGAGGTTGTCCAATGGGCCATTATGTCCTTAGGTCATTAGGGTACACTGTATGTATATCATTGAGAGAGGTTCCAAGCTCCAGACAGCCCTGTATGTGTGTTGTGTAATTTGTGCCAGTACATTATCATTACCTGCTGGGAAGATGATATCTAGTTCAGGTTGGGGGTGGGGATTTCAATCTAGAGGGAACAAAATCCAGGGTTATAAGCTTTTAATATACTTTAGGAAAATTTGGAATTGAGCTTAAACTCACATACTGAGTTTATTACTGGGCCCCTTCACTTCAATGCATTTATCTGGCATTAACCTGTTCTATGTCTGGAGGAAAGGTTAATACCTTCCTACTAAAGAAGTGTGCCGCTGGGTCATGAATAGATTTGGCCTCTAAGGGATTCTTCATTCTAATGCTCACACGGAGATATGGAATTTTACACAGAAAATCTCCAGGCCACTACTCCTGGAGTACTTTCTGTTAGTGATATCTGACACACAGATCAGCTAGAGTTCCCAAATCTTGACACAGAGGTGGTAGAAAGAAATCAAGGTCAAGTGGGGTAAGGGTCAACTCAAGCCTGTAGTTCAGTTTAAAATGTAGGTTAAGCAGAGGTCAGGGTAGGCAGCAGATAAGAGAATGATGTCACAAATAACAAGTTGAGACCCCAAGTTGTAGGAACAAATGCACATTGAAGCAGACTAGAACCAATTGAGCCTTATGAGCTTTTTGTACAGTAAGAGTTGAGGGGCCATCACGTCTGAGTGACTCGTAGACAAAGCAGCCTTACAGCAATAGAGGGGAGCAGCTGACAACAGAATATATATATCATATATATCTTTAATACAAATTAACATTATCTTCTCCTCTTTGTCATTTAATGTGTGGTACTTTCCCACGAAATAGAGACAGTTGGTAAGTGTGGAGATTGCATTAATATTTTAACCCCTTCAAGGACAAAACCATTTTCCATTTTTTATGTCCTTCATGCTATTTGAGTGTCATAACTTTTTTTTTGTATTTTCTAATGGCATAATCTACTTTTCCATATAATGCACTTCATTTTTTACAGTGTTCAGTGTACAGTAAAATGACTTTTTAACATTATTTTATTTATGTGTTTTTTTTAAGCTTCTAATATATTTAAAAATAAATAACTTTGAAAAAAATTGGTGCCCCTATCATCACTTGATTGAAAATTGGTGGCCCTAATACAATCTAAAAGCTTAGATGCTATGGCCTTTATGGACTGCGGCATGTAAGTGATTGAACGGCTGCAATCAGTACAAATGCTGTACATCTGCAGTACATGTATGGAAGATGTCTTCAAGGGGTTAAACTCATTAGAGACAACATTTTCAGATGAATGGCCATCCATGTAAGGCTAGGTTCACATCTGCGTTGAAGTCTCTGGAAGAGACTCCGCTGCAGATTCCATGTAAAATCAGTAGAGAGCAAGTCCTGCAAGGAGAACTTTTCTCTCGAAACAGTAGTAAACCCACCAGACACAATGGCGGACTTTTTAATCAGAAAAGCACTCTGACTTTTGGGTCTCTATGCGAACCCAAATGACAGAGAGCGTGCACTAGTGTGAACCTAGCATAATACAGCTTGAATATACCAGAATGGGAGTCAGTCTCACAGAATGACTCTCCCTTTTGATTTATAGAGGCAAGCCGCAAGCAAGGGACACTCATCTTTGATAACTATAATCTGTAATAGGGCACATGGACAGAGACAACCCCTTTAGTCAAGTAAATTGTAACATACAAATTAAAACCTTGTAAAAAAATTACTGTAACTGCATTAGTTTATAATGGTGAAAATTAGATATTAGAATTTGGCACATCATTTTGTCCTAGTGCATTAACCTATTGGACAAAATCCCAAGACTGGGAGTAGTAGTGCTTGTAGCTAGTGCTTGTCATGGTGGCTATAAAGCTTTACCACATTTCTCCAGCTCTCTTACTGGGCTGGTGCAGGACCTTCTGAGGTAATTGTAATTTTACTTCAGGCATAATTCTCAACTTTCAAAGGAAAGAAAGAGGGACACATTTAGCCCCACCCACTTCTATGTTGACTCCGCCCATTTTCATCTATTTTTCCATGTGCCCTCACACAGTATAATGCTCCTACAGTCACCTTAACATTATATGCCCCCACATTATAATGGTCTCCTCCAATTGCCCCACAGTATTAAGTCCCTCTCCTTGTGCCCCAGTTTAAACTGGCGGAAACTAGACAGGGATATTAAGCTGGGGCAGCTGGAGGGGGACATTAAACTATGGGGCAGCTGGAGGGTGACATTAAACTATGGGGCAGCTGGAGGGTTACATTAAACTATTGGGCAGCTGGAGGGTGACATTAAACAGTGGGGGTAGTTGGAGGGGGACATTAAACTATGGGGCAGCTGGAGGGTGACATTAAACAGTGGGGATAGTTGGAGGGGGACATTTAACTGGGGGCAACTAGAGGCAGACATGTCCTCCTCCAGCTACCTCCATGGTTTAATGTCTTCCTCCAGTTGCCCCCAGTTTAATGTCACCCTTCATCTGCCCCCCCAGTTTAATGTCCCCCCTCCATCTGCCCCCAGTTTAATGTTCCCCTTCATCTGCCACCAGCTTAATTCCCCCTTCATCTGCCCCCAGTTTAATGTCCCCCTTTATCTGCCACCAATTTAATGCCCCCCTTCATGTCACTAGCTTAATGACCCCCTTCATCTGCTCCCAGTTTAATTGCCCCCTCCATCTACCACCAATTTAATGTCCCCCTTTATCTGCCCCCAGTTTATTTGCCAGTTCATCTGCCCCCAGTTTAATTGCCCCCTTCATCTGCCTTCAGTTTAACTGCCCCCTTCATCTGCCTTCAGTTTAACTGCCCCCTATATCTGCCCCCAGTTCCCCCCTCTTGCTCACACATGCTCTCTTTTCTCCTACTTATCTTCGATCACTCTCTGTTCCCAGCTTTCTGCATAACATCACAGTCTGTCCCGCAGTATCCAGATTACCTCCGCCCACAAAAGAGTCTGATCACATGTTCATGACGTCATCAAATGTCCTTTAGCCACTCGGATTTAGCATCCACCATTTAGCCTTTACCCTACCCTAATAAAGTTTGTTAACAGCAAAACACTTCATGGGCATAGCGGGACAAACTGTAAGCTATGCGGGACCGTGGGACACCAATGTAAAATCGGGACTGTCCCGCCAGATGCGGGACGGTTGGGAGCTATGCTTCAGGTAGCAATGCAATAAAAGACCTTCCATGAACTGAGATACAGTTTTTGTAGTTGCTACTATTGTGAGTTTTGGGTGGGCTGACAGATGGTACTTCCTATTGCAGCCTGCACTTCCTCAGCTAAGGTAGCCCCCACTAGGTGCTATTTTTTCTCTTTCTCTCAAATACAACTCCAACAGGGTCTCAACAAGATGCCTTGTTTATCCTGTGGCTGGGGCAGGATTGTTGCTCTGAGGCCCTTGTACAAGTTATCTTTAAAATCAAAGTCTGGCACATTCTCCTCAACTAAGTTAACTAGGTAGACAGTCTCTATACCTCCTGGCTAGGGCTGTGGCTCAGTGCTGGCACCTCTCTAGTCTATGGATTTCTAGAAGTTTCTCCTCAGGATGAACCAAAACTCTGCCCCTCTTCACAGTGGTAAAGCCCAATTAAAGGGATAAATGCATTCATATATACAACAGTACAAAAGTATATGTAAACATAAAATATACAATAAAGATTTTGCAGCACTCTAGTGGGATGCTGCACTATCATGGCTGTATGTACTTTTATATCGTGCACACAGTGTCTGTATGTCCATGTTTTTATGCATGGTTGTATATTTCATTATACTATAAGTTCCCAGTGACAGAATTATTGAAAAATTAGAATTATATTATTCAGTTATGCTTCACTGCATTTGGATCCAACTGCATAAGATATTTGCATAGGATATATGCACAGGATAGGGGGTAAGTGTCTGATTGCATGGGTCTGACTGCCATGACTCAGAGATCATGAGAATGGGGACCATGTCAATAGAGCATTGGTGTGCATGTGTGACCACACTTCATTTACTTCTAGGATGCCAATCTCTAGCAGTCTCATAGCGGAGAATCCAGAAATAGACATGCATGCACACCACTGCTGTATTCAATAAAGGGCCATTGTTCTCATGATTGCTGCCAGTCCCATGGATTTCCTCTGATTCACTTTCCAGAAACATAAAACGTAGAAGTATAGAAGATTAATGGTAGAAAAATACCACATGGTCCATCTTATATTATTTCCATTTTGTCTTAGGATAGACATTCTTACTTCATCGATATTAGATCTGGTTCAGAAACAGTGTGGCTCCCAGTAATGTTTACATGCCATGCTGCTCACTCACCCTATAATGAATAGTGGCAGTTTTAGTTACTACAGCACTTCCCCATTGAAGTCAATACTACATAAACACTACTGGAAAACACACTGTTCCCAAACAGCTGATCTGTGGAGGCCTGACAACCAGGATAGACCATCAATATTAGAAACTGGGTAACCCATTTAGGCTGGGGTCCTACATTGTGAAAAAGCAGTGTTTTGGCTGTGGCAGAATCTAGCCAATCCCATCCATACATTGCAGAAAAATACCCGAAGCGGAAATGTTGCGATTTCCAAAATTGTTGGAAATTGCAGCATGTCAATTATACCTACGGAAATGCCAGTGCTTTCCCTATAGCCGTGTTGGTGAAACTATGGCACGCGTGCCAGAGGGGGCACTCAAAGCCCTGTCTGTTGACATGCGCACAGTCGCCCTGATCAATCACTAACGGGGAATGTGTGATATACACCTCATGGCCTACACTGAAAGCTGTCAGTATAGGCCGTCAGGTGTATATCACACAGTATCTGTTTTATAGCAGACGTGATATTAGTACCGGCTGTAATAACATTGCACGGGCACTATAAAACATCCTGTGCGATGTAAATAGTGAACATTGTTCAAAAGTATACCAAATGCAAACTTTTACCTTTCAGTACAAAGTTGTTTGTATAATTGAAAGCTCTGTAAAGCCCCATTTACATGACTGTATTTTGTGGGTCCGTAACTGTCCGCAATTGTGGATCCACACAGTATTAAGGTTAAATTGCCGTGTTGGCACTTTGCGATAATTTAGTGCGTTTTGGTTTGCAGTTTGGGCACTCGTTCTCTAAAAGGTTCGCCATCACTGCTCTATAGGTGTAATTGAAGCAGAAATTCAGCAAAGGAAATCTCTGTGGACTTTCTGTGAAAAGCACTGTGGGAAAAACCAAGATGTGTTTCCGCCGCAACTTTTTCTACAGTGCTTTTTCGCTGTGGCCTGCCTCGTAGGGCCTTAGCCTAAAGGTTTCAATCATGTCCTCCCCTTTCCCTTCTTTCTTCAAGTCTATACAGATTAAGTTTTTTACGGCTCTCCAGATATATTTTCTGCTTCCACCACCATTTTCAGAATTTTCAGAATCCAAATCAGAGGCATCTTTTTTATGATCATATACAGTATATTTCACACTGTTTCCTCATTTGCACAACATGAATAACAATATCTATTCTCATTTTGGAGTATCATGTTATATCACAAGGCTCTGGATAACAAATGCATATGTTGCTGTAAACAGAACCCCCACGAACATGATATGACCCTAGCTGCATTTTCCAGACATTTGGAAGTTTTAAATCAACAAGACGTGTGAGACTTCCAGCACTTGCTCACACTACATATTTATATAACTTGCTGAGACCCATATCAGCTAGGAGAACCTCCGTGCACCTGTGGTCTCATGGCTTCAATCACCTCAACACCCAAGGCTTGAAGTCATGTAATGTACAGCTGGGAATAGGTAATCATAGCTTTTCACACCCTTTAAAACACAAGAAAAAAAAATGTTAATCTGTATTGAGCTTCTAGATGTAGGAAAATACCACCAAACATTAACTCAAGTTTATAGCATTTTTTGCAGATGTTTCATTTTTGTGATTCATAGCACAGAGTAAAAGTAATGGCTGTTCGCCAATGAAGTAAGTAGGTACTGTTCTGGGCACACAGCACCATTGAATTGTTTACAGATCATGGCTAATGGCAAAGGGAATACTTCGGTTCTATTTTGTAAGGACAGTCAGTATAATACAAAACTCTTGTGTAAGGACAGCAAAGAAAGATATACTGTATGCTTGCTGCTAGTACAATTACTCATATGTTACAGGAAATCACATAACCTGCCAGTGACAGCCCGTGTATCAACCATGTAATGTAATGGACCACATCCAGGACAGTACAACAGGGGAATTTTAACTCAAATTGGTCATGCTTGTTAAATTTTAGCTTGTGTTGGTCAAGCTGAAGTATGTGCTGTTATATACAAAGGTTTCGTAACTGCAATAACTTATATAACCCTGTTAATTACAGTCCCTGCACACGCTCCTCAATAAACATGTTTTTATTATTGGAGCACATGGGAAAAATGGAACAGAACAAATGGTCCATCCTGGGTAACAGGCAATAACTTAACTCAATTTATTGTAGAATTCAGTAAATGAAATACTTGGAACATCAGGAAGAGGGAAAATTTTAACTCTTTCTGGAGTGTTATGGCCCTGAGAGTATGGGCCCACAGGACCATAATACTGGTGACATTTTCTTAAATCATGTTTATTCAGAACAAAATGTTTTATTATTTTACACAGCTGTATTGTAATGGATTCTTGGTTTTTGGGTGTTTTATTTGTACAAATTGTTCAATGTACACAAAAAGTATTCACCCCCTTTGACACTAGTAAACAGAGAATCTGTATGCATATGTTAGGTGAAAACCTCTGCAGGGCACACTAGGGGAAAGCCCACCTAATCTACGAGAGACAGGGCAGTTGTATCACTGTTCTCTTTGTTATTGTAGTTCATCCAAGAAATACACACGTCTGCACATTTCTTATCATGACTACTTTTACTGAGGTAGCAGTTGTTCAGCATAAAAAGATGTAACAGTACTTGCTTAGTCTAGACAGAAGAACACATCAAAGACACAACTAACACTAGGTTCACACTAGCGTTCGGGTTTCCATCCTTTGGGTCCGCTTAGGGACCTGAAAGACGGAAACCCTGTCTGGTTAAAAAGTGGTTATATGCAGAAACCTGCAGACCCCATAAACGATAATAGGGTATGCTGGGTTTCAGCTGAAAACGGCAGAGAAAAGTCCTCTTTTGCTGGACATTTCCTCTGCAAAGTTTAAGCAGAATGTAGGACAGAGTCTTATACAGAGACTCAAACACTAGTGTGAACCTAGCGTTAAAGAGGTTATCCATCTTCCAAAAATTATCTGCAAATACATGACGTGGCACTGTCTAGTCCTTCCTCATTTTACTCGCACTACTTACCCCTGTCAATAAAGACTCAAAGACCCGAGGGTGGAATAAATTGGCCACAGCAGCCATTTTTATTAACAAACAATAACATAAATAACCATGAATAAATAACCATGTATAAATTGTAAACATATTAAACTAAGGAGGTCCTCGGAGCCAACATTCTGGCCTGAATAGCCCAATTTAGTGTGTTTACCTCCAGCCGTGCGCCCGGCTCGGAGGCACCAACTCACCCGTCCCAGGTGAGCAAGGAATCATCTGACAGATCCCCCGTTCTCAGGCCAGCCCAATTCCAGTTCTAACGATGCCGTTGTTTGGGGAGTCCAGAGCCTTATGGCTCCCCCCCCAACCATACCACCACATACATCCTTCCCAACTCCGAGGACCCCCCACCACCAACGCGAACCCTTGACTCCTCAAGGCCTCGCGTCCCTCCACACCCGCAAAGCCAACTCAATACCCTCCTGAATCGCCAAACACCAGAGATCAGTGCCCACCGCATTAAGGTGAACCCCGTCTCGCCGCCAGAAATTCTCTTCACCCGATTCCAGCTCTCTATGTCTGACTGCCACTGATCCGTTCCGCTGAAAAAACCTTGCCACCGCCCTATTAACCTTAACCCGTGCTTTGTTAATGCGCTCCACCGACCGCGCATCCCTCCACACATGCCTATGCACTATGTCTGACCAGACCGTGACCAGTCCTGGAGACACCGCCCACAAACGGAGCATATCGAACTTAATGTCCGGAATCAGTTCCCTAAATGGCCTGGCACCTAAGTCATTTCCCCCTACGTGAAGAACCAACACATCGGGCGGCCTATCCAGCTGCGAGAATCTGTTAAACTCTGGCAAGACCCTCGACCAGGACATCCCCCTAAACCCCAACCACCTTACCACAACCTGATCCCTTGGGAACCCCAATTGGCGGCCATCCGGATGGACCGCGGCCCTCAGCGCACCCCAAAAGACGAACGAATGACCCAGAATCCACACGAGCTCGACCGCGCCGTCACCTGGAAAAGAAAATACAACAAACACGTACAAACCACCACGTCTAACAAAACTCAAACATTCAATGCAACCACTCCGGCCTTACATAGGACCGGAACCGTACCGACTCCCATCTCCCAATCCTCCTGACCACGTCATCACCAAGGCCCCGGCGAGCCGCCTCCGTAGCCGGTCCGATCCGGAATGAATGCCATCTGAAATCCTTCGGATTCCGCCCACAAGCCACCAAACATTTCTTAAAAACCGCCACCAGCTGAAATCTAGACAAAAATGAACCGTCCTGATGCTTTAGCAACGGCTCACCCAAAAAACTGACCGCTGCCCTAAAATCCCCGAAACAGCCAACTGGGCACATGCCACACTCTGGAATAGCGAACAAGACTACCTTGGCCCCTCTTCCCTCCTGATCCGTTTTTGACCTCCGAATCCTAAATTCTAACCTATCCGCAAAGTAATCTACAGTCATGGCCAAAAGTTTTGAGAATGATACAAATATTAATTTTTACAAAGTCTACTGCTTCAGTTTTTCTAATGGAAATTTGCATATACTCCAGAATGTTATAAAGAGTGATCAGCTTAACAGCAATTACTTGCAAAGTCAATATTTGCCTAGAAAATGAACTTTATCCCCCAAAACACATTTCAACATCATTGCAGCCCTGCCTTAAAAGGACCACCTAACATCGTTTCAGTGATTGCTCCATTAACACAGGTGTGGGTGTTGATGAGGACAGGGCTGGAGATCAATCTGTCATGATTAAGTAAGAATGACACCACTGGACACTTTAAAAGGAGGCTGGTGCTTGCCATCATTGTTTCTCTTCTGTTAACCATGGTTATCTCTAAAGAAACACGTGCAGTCATCATTGCACTGCACAAAAATGGCCTAACTGGGAAGAGTATTGCAGCTAGAAAGATTGCACCTCAGTCAATAATCTATCGCATCATCAAGAACTTCAAGGAGAGAGGTTCCATTGGTGCCAAAAAGGCTCCAGGGCGCCCAAGAAAGACCAGCAAGCGGCAGGACCGTCTCTTAAAAGTGTTTCAGCTGCGGGATTGGGCTACCAGCAGTGCAGAGCTTGCTGAGGAATGGCAGCAGGCAGGTGTGAGTGCATCTGCACGCACTGTGAGGCGGAGACTCTTGGAGCAAGGCCTGGTCTCAAGGAGGGCAGAAGAGGGAAGCCACTTCTCTCCAGAAAAAACATCAGGGACAGACTGATATTCTGCAAAAGGTACAGGGAGTGGACTGCTGAGGACTGGGGTAAAGTCATTTTCTCTGATGAATCCCCTTTTCGATTGTTTGGAACATCTGGAAAACAGCTTATTCGGAGAAGAAGAGGTGAGCACTACCACCAGTCTTGTCTCATGCCAACTGTAAAGCATCCTGAAACCATTCATGTGTGGGGTTGCTTCTCAGCCAAGGGAATCGGCTCTCTCACAGTCTTGCCTAAAAACACAGCCATGAATAAAGAATGGTACCAGAATGTCCTCCAAGAGCAACTTCTCCCAACCGTCCAAGAGCAGTTTGGCGCTCAACAATGCCTTTTCCAGCATGATGGAGCACCTTGCCATAAAGCAAAGGTGATAACTAAATGGCTCAGGGAACAAAACATAGAGATTTTGGGTCCATGGCCTGGAAACTCCCCAGATCTTAATCCCATTGAGAACTTGTGGTCAATCATCAAGAGACGGGTGGACAAACAAAAACCAACAAATTCAGACAAAATGAAAGCATTGATTCTGCAAGAATGGACTGCTATCAGTCAGGATTTGGTCCAGAAGTTGATTGAGAGCATGCCAGGGAGAATTGCAGAGGTCCTGAAGAAGAAGGGTCAACATTGCAAATATTGACTTGCTGCATTAACTCATTCTAACTGTCAATATAAGCTTCTGTTACTCATAATATGAATGCAATTCTATTTCTGTATGTGATAAAAACATCTGACAAACACACATAAAAACCAGAGGGCAGCAGATCATGTGAAAATAGAATATTTGTGTCATTCTCAAAACTTTTGGCCATGACTGTACATCTTCCGCGAGTATGCCTCCAGGACGCTTAGTCGAGGGGCTAACCAGTTCCCCCAGACGAAGAGCTCCAAAAAACGCCAATGAGAAGGCCAAACGGAACAGCCGAACTTCGAAGGCCGAACTGCACAACTGATCCAAGATGACCCCTAGCTCGCATAACAGCGCAAATGACACCGGGCGCCTCTGGTCCCGTGACGCCCAGCCCATCCTCCACCCCTTTAACGCTTGTCTCACCATGAAAGTCTTAGTAACGTCCCGCTTTCCCCGCAACTTAAAGCCAAATGCCAGCCCCACCATAAGCCGATTAACCCGGGACACGGACCACCCTTCCTCCTTACATTGCCCTATCAATAGGAACAGCAGAGCCTCCTCACCTTCAACCTGTGATCCAAACCTCCCCGACCAGTCCTCCCAGTGCAGCCACGCTACCTCATAAGCCGCCCTCGTGCCGCCCGCCAGCGATGATGCAATCAAACCCTGCCCCGCCCGAAGGGCAGATTCCAAAGTTCCTCCAGCCAAACGTCTCCAACCCTCTCTGCCCTCGGAGCCAGCTCCCTGAAGTGATCCCACTGCAAACGAGACAAAGCATCCGCAATACAGTTATCCACTCCCGGGACATAAACCGCTACCACCCAAGAGTTCAAGGACAAACACAGCAAAACCAACTTTTGCAGAACACGTACCACAGGCGACGAGGACGCCGAGAGATTATTAATTGCCTGCACTATGCCCATGTTGTCACAATTAAACCTAACTTTCTTATTCTGAAACCGGTCGCCCCATATCGCCACTGCGACCACTATCGGGAATAGCTCCAATAAGGCCAGGTTCCGCACCCAACCTTCCTCTCTCCACCGATCGGGCCAGGACCCCACGCACCATCTACCTTGGCAATAAGCCCCAAAACCCACACTTCCCGCGGCGTCCGTAAACAACTCCAAATCAAAAGCATCAATGACTGGTTCCATCATTAACGAACGGCCATTGTAAGAGGCCAAGAATGAGTTCCAAACTGCCAAATCGCCCCTAAGCTCCTTCCCCAGGCGCACATAATGGTGGGGTACCGAAACCCCACTCGTCGCCGCCGCTAATCGTCTACAAAAAACCCTCCCCATTGGTATAATTCTACACGCAAAATTCAGTTTCCCTAATAACGACTGTAACTCTCGAAGCTTTAACTTCTTTTTCCCATATGCCCCTTGTACTTCTTCCCTCAGCCGAGATAATTTATCCTCCGGAAGGCGACACTCCATCGCCTCGGAGTCAATACAAATACCCAAAAACGTTAGGGTTGAAACCGGTCCCTCTGTTTTTTCTTTTGCCAGCGGGATTCCCAACTGTTCTGCTACCCGTTCCAACGTATGCAACATAACTGAGCACGCCCCCGAATCCTTCGGGCCAATGCAAAGGAAGTCGTCCAGATAGTGGATGATTGACTTCCAACCTGCCTCCCGACGAACGACCCATTCTACAAACGTACTAAACGCCTCGAAGTATGCGCATGAGAGAGAACAACCCATGGGCAGACATCGGTCCACATAATAACCCCCATCCCAAAAACAACCTAACAGATGTAAACTGCCAGGGTGAACTGGCAATAGCCGAAAAGCCGACTCCACATCGGCTTTTGCTAACAGCGCCCCCTGGCCAAACTCCCTAACCCATTCGATGGCCGCATCGAACGACGTATACACCACGACACAGAGACCGGGGTCTATACCGTCATTCACTGGACTCCCCTTTGGATACGACAAGTGGTGGATAAGTCTAAATTTGTTAATCTCTTTTTTGGGGACCACCCCCAACGGTGACACCCGCAAATTGGCAATGGGCGGGTCAGGAAAAGGCCCTGCCATCCGTCCCAAAGCCACCTCTTTACGTAATTTCTCCGCCACCACTTGTGGATGCTGATCCACCGAACGTAAGTTTTTTAGTACTACCCGAAATTCCCCCTCCAAAAACGGAATTTGAAACCCTTCCTTAAAACCTTCCAGCAATAACTTTGCTGCTGCCCTATCCGGGTAATCACTTAGCAAGCGACCCATCACGTCCACCCTGACCGGACTCAGCCCCTTTGTTAGTACTCTCTCCCCCTTTTGACTTCCCCCCTTTGAAGCACCTGAACGCCCCATGGGATCCCCCGCAAGTGGAACATTCGTGTTTAAACTTACACTTTGCCCCGAACTTGCATGACCCTTCATTGAATGAGAAACACTGACCCTTTTGGGAGGCCACCGAGCGCCCCGATGCATCGAGGCCCCCGGCGCCCGATTGAAAGGACTGCTCCGACCGAACTGGGGCAGTGACCCTAACCCACAACCCAATATCTTTGTGGTCCCACCGGATACTGGGTCTAACCGCTTTCCTTTGACGAAACTGTTCGTCGTATCTCAGCCATGCCTGCCCCCCATAAACCCGATAAGCCTCGCCTATGGCGTCCATATAGCAAAAAAGGGGTGGAGCAATTCTCCGGCGCCTTTTCCCCGATCACACTCGCCAAAATCACAAATGCTTGTAACCAATTGGTGAATGTGCGCGGTATTAACCTATACCGCCTCTTCTCTTCCTCCTCCTTCTTTGATTCATCTTTCTTGGCCCTATCAAGGTTAAATCGTTCCAGGGGGAGGAGAGAAAAAATTTCTACAAACTCCCCTTTCCATATTTTTTCCCTTACCTCTTGTTTCAGGTGGGCCCCGAGGGGGCCCTCGAAACACATGTACACCTCCCCTTTAGCAGAATCATCTAGTCTGGGCGGGTCATCCCCTTTAGCTTTTGCTCCCTGGTCCTGATTAGCCTCGGTGCTCGCAACCGCCTGTACCGCCGAAACCCCCGTAACCCCACCCGCCCCGCTCCCGGACCCCTCGCCCGTCCCTACATTGCTCGCTGCCGACGCGCGCCCACTATCCCCGGGAGCTCCTAGTCCAGGCAGACCCGCCCCCATCCACACCGGAACCGGCGAGGGCAACGCCGGGGCCCTCAGTAACTGACTCAACACCCCAACCAAATCCACTAAACCCCTACCCACCTCCCCAGTGTGCCCTCTCCCACCCTGGGCAGATAGTAAGGGAAAGCAAGGTGAAAAACAATACGAACACTCACCTGACTGCCTGGGTGCTGTGGTCCCAACAGTCAAGCATCCTGGGTCCAGACGAGGCAAAGCCATCCCCACGCATGGCTGACCGGGGTCCTGAGGTGAAGCCAGCTGAACCGCCACCGACTGGAGACCAGCCCCTCCCCCACCGACTGAGGGGGAGGGCGATGAACACGGATCCTGCGCCCTCACGTGTGCGCTGGAGACTAGGCCTGAACCTCTCAGCCCGACCAGAGGAGACCGCTGAAGGCCCACATCCCGCGACCCCCGCCGCCGCCGGTACGTCTGTCTGCTGGGCCCGCTTGCTGTGCAGGTCACTCCCCTGCACACCGGCCGCTCCTGGTCCTGAACTCCCAGCGCTAGTCTCCCCGTGCAGGGGCGCGGCCTGCCACTCCTGCCGCGAGTCCCGCCGTCCGCCCGGATTCCTCCCTTCCCGGGACCGCCTGGCGGCAGCGCACCTACCAGCGTCCTGGGTTGGAGGGTCCCTGGAGGGGCTCCACTTGCGGCGCTGGGCTCGTGGGGCCTCGTAGGGGCTCAAGCGCGCCGGAGGCCTGGTCCTCCGCGGCCGTCTAAGAGGTGTGGGGGGAGCTGCAGCTTGCGACTCCCCAGGCCCCTGTAGCAGGCTCGTAAGCTGCGCCTGCAGCCAGTCGGCTCCCCGTTCTTCCGCAGAGGTGCGCAGCTGCGCTAATAAAGCCTCGAGGGACGCCATGCGGTCAGTGTCAGGAAAAGAAGCTACGTAGATTCACTTTTCTCCCTTTACCTCACGGCGACTGCCGTTACTTTCCCGGGCTAACCTATATAAGGCCTCCCTCCTTAACCAGGCCTGCCTCCTATCCCACCCCTCCTTACTTAACTAGGCCAATAGCTGCAGTCCAGCCAAGCCCACGTCATGTGGGCCTCCACTTAAGTTGCACCCCCGGTCCGGCCCCTTCTTACATAGCAGTGCTAAATACTCACTGTTCCCTTGTGCACTCTTTGCTTGGCTATATTTTACTTGCTGCTTTTTCTATCACTGTTAGGCCGTTTTATTGCATTGGGGGGCCCTCTGTAAACTGTAAATTATGACCCCTCATAATTTAATTTCCCCCTGCCCTCCTCAACCATCAATGTTACATTAAAAAAAAAAAAGAATACTCGCCGAACTCTGTTCCTATGGACCTGCAGGCTCTGAATGTAATGGCTGCAGCTCGGTGCTCATTTAGCTTCCCTGCCACAGGCATTATCAGCCAAAGTCTTCACTATAGTATTCAACCTCTATATGTGTCCTAAGGACACAGATAGAGTTGAAATCACTGTCTGCCGCATGGAACAGCAGGACAACACCCAAAATGTGGGACTGTCCTGCTCGATCCAGGGCGGCTCAGGCATGATTCATCTCCCTGCTCTCACTCTCTGTGTGCCCCTCCCTTCTCCACCCTCCCCTGCAATGAAATCACAGGCAATAAATCACGCCCACATCTGAGGTTACATGCTGCTGTGATGTTTTGTTTGCAAGCTCCCTTGCCTTTGGATATAGTCAGGTTTCCACCCTGGACTGTCTCAGAAACAAGCTACACTGATGGGCTACTGCAATAGTCACAACAGAGTTCCAGATGGAAGACCTGAAGCTGCAGAAAAACCTCTCTTTTATATGAGATTTTCCCTCCCAGTATAACTAGATAAGATCAGACAGAAGCGCAAAAAGAGTCACAAACAACAGAAAATGCTAGATCAGGGATACTCAACTACTTTTAGTAAAAGTCCACTGACTAGGGCTGCCGTCAGGTGAAGGTCTGAGCTGAGCAGTAACTGAACACGGCCAATATTTAGTACTCCACACACAGTATAATACACCATTAGTGGTCCCCACATGTCATAAAGAACTACTTTTGCCCCTTCTCCATGCTATATAGTTCCCTTTGTTACGCTGTGTTCACATGGAGTTTTTTGGCAGCGGATTTTGACGCGGAATCCGCTCAAAATCCGCCTGAAAAAACGCCTCCCATTCATTTCAATGGGAGTCAGTAATGTTTTTTTTCCTCTAGCAGAAAAAAAAAGCAACATGACCTCTCTTCAGGCGGATTCCACCTGGAAAAACTAATGGAATTCAATGGGAAGCGGAAAAAACGCAACACGGTTTTTGGATGTGGTTTTTGAAGCGGTTTTTGCAAAAACTGTGTCCAAAACCGAGACGCGGTTTTTTGAAGAGGAGTTCCTAGGCCCACACCAAAAGGGATGTAAACTACATCCGCGTCGAAAACCCGCATCAAAAACCGCGTCGAAAACCGTGTCAGGTCAAAAACCGCGTCCCAAAACCATTTGCTAATTCCTGAAGCTGATTTTTCCTGCCTGCAAAAAACTCTGTGTGAACATACCCTTAGAGGGCTACTATATGTGTGGCTGTGCCACTAATTGCCATGTAATACCTAATGCTTGCCATTGTTTCAGGTTGCAAGTACAAGTGTAGTTTATTTCGCGGAATCATGAAAGTGTACTTGTACGTTTAATGTGACAAACCTTAATCGTCAATCATTACCAGGACTGGATTAAAGATGGGGGCACCCAAGGTGCACCCCTTGACTCACCAGTGGATAAGAGGGGGCCTCTACTAATCTACATGTTCAGACTGCTCATGCTGAGCCTACAATCCTCAACTCTACTTTCAACAGTATGCGTGTCTACAAAGTTTGCATACACTTGAAAACCGTGGCAGAGCAGAGGTGTATGTGCTCCCTGCTGCACCACTTACCCCACTAAATCACAGCTTGCATAAGGGCCTGTTGCTTGCCAGAGGTCGTAAGCATGCAAGGGACATCAGACAGCTTGTTGTACTGTCATCATCATGCAGCCCAATGTCCTGTGTGTCGAGTCGATGACAGCAGGGAGGAGGAAGAGGGATGCTGTTGATGCTTTAAGCGAGGTTAAATAAGTTTTTTTTTTTTTGTTTTTGTTTTTTTCCAGTCAGGTAGAGTGACAATATTAATAGTATGGGGGCACAGATAGCATGTGATTAAAGGGAGTCTGCAGGAAAATCGGTATCAAACTAATGACAGTACCTTGAAGAGCTGCCTTTACACTTTTCAAAAATGCCTTTCTTATTCTGCATTGCAGCTCCATTTTCATGAAAATCAAGATTTTCTAAAAAGGGCTTTAGGGGCATTTCTTCTCCTGCTGGGGCTTCACTCTCTGCTCTAGATAATAGCCCCTAACTGCTGCCCAACCCCATCCTTACTGCTCGAGCGACATCTCCCCCTTTGTCACACTTTGTCTGCTGTTAGGGACAGTTATCTGGAGTGGGGCTCTTACAGGAGAAGAAATGTGCCTAAAGCCCTTTTCAGCTAATCTGAATAAGAGTAAAACACTTTTCATGAAAATGTAGCTGCAATGCAAAATTAGAAAGGCATCTCTGAAAAGCATAGAAGTAGCCCTACAAGGTACTGTCATTAGTTTGATACCGATTTTCCTGCTGACAGACTCCCTTTAATAACATGTAGTCACAGAGGGGGCATTATTAATAGTATACGTGAGCAGAGGGGGCATTATTAATAACATGGGGCAAAGGGGGGGGAATTATTAACAATATGGGGGCACAGAGGGGGCATTATTGATAATATGAAGGACAGAGGGTGTTTTATCAATAATATGGGTGCACAGAGGGTGCTGAGGAGCACTAATACTGTGTGGGCCATAATGGTGGGGCACAGTTACAGTTTAAGGAGCACCAGGGAGTCATTTTGGCAATTTGTTGCACTATATTTGAGGAGTATGTGTAGAAATTGGTTGATATTTTGGGATAGTGAGATGCTAAATATAAGTTTGCATTAAAATCTGCAGGGACAAGTCCCATAACTGGGAGAAGTTATCATGGTATTCTGGGCTTCAATGACTTGATGATATCATATGGAAGTTACTGGATATAATCCAGTAATCACTTACAGTATATGTTACAAAGAGCGCATGTGTAGAACCAGTATCTACCACAATAGTATATGATCACCGTATGGTGGTACTTTTGGACCTTTTTATGATGGTTTTTATTTAGTACCAGTATGGTGGTAGCATTAGTTCACTATGTGGTGGTGATATGTGGTCATGGTCTGTGATATTGTTTGGCCTTATATAGTAGTATTATTTGCAATATTGGCCTTCATATACTGCACTTTGTTCAGTAACAGTATAGTCATAACAGTTGACCCTTGCATAGTGATGTTATTTTTTTACTTTATGATGGATTATTCATTGGAATATTATCATAAAATATTTTCTTATATCCGTGTTTACTTAGGGGAACATGTATCTTTGCAGACCTCGCAATGCCACTTTGCCTCATCCAGACTGCACTGTTGTAGTAAAAAAAAATTATGGGGCCCCCACCAAATTTGTCAACCAGGGGCCTCTAACAACCTTAATCCGGACCTGATCATTACTAAAACCAAAGCCAATAATTACAGGTGTAGCCTGTTCAAGAGGGTACTACATGAGAGAAACAGGTCCCTTGTGAAGGAGTTTTTTGGAGCACAGGAAGTGGGCAGAGTCTGATGTAAGGCATTATCTTATGGGCTGGGTGTGTAGTGAAGTGATTGCAAATCAAAGACAAGTATGAGAGCTCCACAGAGAAGCAACCAATTGGTAGGATGTCATAGGACAAGGGATCATCAAGTGCATCAATCCTAAAATCCAAGTACGTATCTTGGTGCCAGAGCACACAAGAATCAGAAAGTGATGGCATGGCACGGACCTGCAGGCTCCAACTGTAATGGCTGCAGCTCGGCGCTCATTGCACTTCCCTGCCGCAGGCATTATGGCATGGCACAAGGTACTTGGTGATAGGTATCTGCACCAGAATCAGGTCAGCAACAGGAGGCATATGTTCACACATGTTTACTTTATTAAGTGGATCAGCTCAATTAATGAAAAAATACATTGAGGCCAGGGCCCCACATGGCATAAACACCACAGTTTGGCTACGGAGGAAACGCTGCAGCAAAAACTTCTGCATTTTACATTTCTTGCAAAGTGGATGGTACTCTAGCGAATCCTTTCCACACATTTCAGAAAAACGCATGCAGCGGAAATGCTGCGATTTCCAAAACCGTTGCATTTTTGGAAATCGCAGCATGTCAATTATACCTACAGAAATAAGGACAGTTTCCCTATAGGTATGATGCGCCTGTATGACACCCCTGAATAGACCCCATTTTTTGTCTGTATAATAGTTGTGTATGATAGTCACTTGGGCATGACTTATGAGTTTTTAACGCATATTTAATAAACATTATATTTGAATTATCCTTGTCAACTATATTAGTGGATAACCTATGGTATAGATCGGCTGATCTTTTACATAGTTTGCTGGGTTTTTCTATATCGTAACATAGTAACATAGTTGATATGGTTGGTCGTTAATATGATGTTGACCACCCATATGTGTTAGTCATTCCGCAAGATTTTGGAGTTATCTGTCAGAATTTGTACCCATTTAGCCAAAAGAGCATTTGTGGGGTCAAGTACTGATGTTGGACCAGAACGTCTGTCTCGCAGATGGCCTTCATTTATTAGATGTTTAATATGGTTGAGGTAAGGGCAGGCCCAAACTTACCCAACCATGCCTTTATGGACTTTACTTACACTAGGGCACAGTCATGCTGAAATAGAAAAGGGTTATCCCCAAACTGCTGCCTTTAGAGTTGGAAGTGCACAACTTGTTGGAGGCCATCACAGACTCTGTCAAAAAGCCATAAAAAAATAGCCCAGATGCGCTATTTTTATAGCTAAAACGATTGACAATTTCAATCCAATGGATCCTATTATAGTGTCTGTTGGGCCCTGTTGATGCCCATTGTATGACTTATCCCATACTACCATTGTTTTCCTGTTCCTGTAACAAAACAGGAAAACAGAATTACAAACACAGAGGTGAACACAGACTAAGTTGTACAGTAGCTTCACCATTACCACTCACTGGTAATAAGGGACCCCACATATCCCTCCTCCAGCAAAATATACCGTAGGTACTATGCATTCTAGTTATCCAGTTATCCATTAAATCATTTTTCATCCATCAGACTAGCAAAAAGCGCTTAATGCAATATTGTTAATTAATTACTAATAACCCCTAGAACCCACTGTGACACGTATATCATGAAGTATGATACAGTGGGGAAAAAAGTATTTAGTCAGCCACCAATTGTGTAAGTTCTCCCACTTAAAAAGATGAGGCTGGCCTGTAATTGTCATCATAGGTAGACCTCAACTATGAGAGACAAAATGAGAAAACAAATCCAGAAAATCACATTGTCTGATTTTTTAAGAATTTATTTGCAAATTATGGTGGAAAATAAGTATTTGGTCAATAACAAAAGTTCATCTCAATATTTTATTATATATCCTTTGTTGGCAATGACAGAGGTCAACGTTTTCTGTAAGTCTTCACAAGGTTGGTACACATTCCTCCATGCAGATCTTCTCTGGAGCAGTGATGTTTTGGGGCTGTCGCTGGGCAACACGGACATTCAACTCCCTCCAAAAGTTTTCTATGGGGTTGAGATCTGGAGACTGGCTAGGCCACTCCTGGACTTTGAAATGCTTCTTACGAAGTCACTCCTTCGTTGCCCTGGCGGTGTGTTTGGGATCATTGTCATGCTGAAAGACCCAGCCACGTTTCATCTTCAATGCCCTTGCTCATGGAAGGAGGTTTGCACTCAAAATCTCACGATACATGGCCCCATTCATTCTTTCATGTACACGGATCAGTCGTCCTGGTCCCTTTGCAGAGAAACAGCCCCAAATCATGATGTTGCCACCCCCATGCTTCACAGTAGGTATGGTGTTCTTTGGATGCAACTCAGCATTCACTCTCCTCCAAACACGACAAGTTGTGTTTCTACCAAACAGTTTTACTTTGGTTTCATCTGACCATATGATATTCTCCCAATACTCTTCTGGAACATCCAAATGCTCTCTAGCAAACTTCAGACGGGCCCGGATATGTACTGGCTTAAGCAGGGGGACACGTCTGGCAATGCAGGATCTGAGTCCCTGGCAGCGTAGTGTGTTACTGACGGTAGCCTTTGTTACGTTAGTCCCAGCTTTCTGTAGGTCATTCACTAGGTCCCCCCATGTGTTTCTGAGATTTTTGCTCACCGTTCTTGTGATCATTTTGACCCCACGGGGTGAAATCTTGCGTGGAGCCTCTGATCGAGGGAGATTATCAGTGATCTTGTATGTCTTCCATTTTCTAATTATTGCTCCCACAGTTGATTTCTTCGCACCAAGTTTCTTGCCTATTGCAGATTCAGTCTTCCCAGCCTGGTGCAGGGCTACAATTTTGTTTCTGGTGTCCTTCCACAGCTCTTTGGTCTTCACCATAGTGGAGTTTGGCGTCTGACTGTTTGAGGTTGTGAACAGGTGTCTTTTATACTGATAACAATTTCAAACAGGTGCCATTACTACATGCAATGAGTGGAGGACAGAGGAGCATCTTAAAGAAGAAGTTACAGGTCTGTGAGAGCCAGAAATCTTGCTTGTTTGTAGGTGACCAAATACTTATTTTCCACCAAAATTTGCAAATAAATTCTTAAAAAATCAGACAATGTGATTTTCTGGATTTGTTTTCTCATTTTGTTTCTCATAGTTGAGGTCTACCTATGATGTCAATTACAGGCCTCTCTCATCTTTTTTAGTGGGAGAACTTGCACAATTGGTGGCTGACTAAATACTTTTTTTCCCTACTGTACATGTTTAAGCTGCATTGTAATATTTTACCACTAGATGGAGCAGCTACTTCGTTTTCATTTCCTGTACAGTCTTATCTAGAAATCTATCTATCTTATCTAAGCACAATTATTGTTGCATTTTTAGTTGATAAAATAAAATTGACAATATCAGGTCTTTATTTGTTATTAAAGAAACAAATAAACAATCCATTTGCTGTGGTAACCAAAAATCTCACTGAATGGCCGTATATACTGTAGATTATACCCCTCTTTCCTATAAGCAGAACTCCTAATCTGAAACTTTTAGTTTACTGCCTCTATATTTCTGAATATGTAACAGTAAAGAAACTGGCTGGGATCTTCATATACCAGATATTTACCTTTTCTGGATTGTATTCTGTTGTACTGTATGCCTTTATATAACCGACCACAATGAGGTAGATGGAGCTGGTCCCCATATTCAGATAGCAGAACTATAGACTTGCAAAAGTATTCCTATCCCCTAAACTTTTTCACATTTTGTCACCTCACAACCACAAACTTAAATGTATTTTTTTTTTTTAATTGAGATTTTAAGTGATATACGAACACAAAGTAGCAGATAATTATGAAGTGGAAGAAAAATGATACATGTTTTTCAAAATTTTAATCAAATAAAAATCTGAAAAGTGTGACGTGCAAAAGTATTCAGCCCCCCTATATCAATACTTTGTAGAGCCACCTTTCACTGCAATTACAGCTGCAAGTCTTTTGAGGTATGTCTCTACCAGCTTTGCGCATCTAGAGACTGAGACTCTGGAGCCGGTCCCCACTGGCCCCATACACTTATTGTTGGAGGCCGGCTCCCGCACACCGAGATAGTAGGAGCCGACCTGTTCTTCTGACAGCCGGAAGCCTTATAAAGGCTCCCAGGATAGTCATTGCATTATAGCTACTACAGTTGTATCGCAGTCTATGGGACTTGCAATCAAATGGTTGCAGGTTCAAGCCCCCTAAGGGAGGGGGCTAATAAAATAGTAAAAAAAAAGTTTAAAAATATTACTGCAAGACACATACAGTTTAGGTGTCCCTGTGTCTGAAAACGCTGGTCTACAAACTCCTAAAAATATTTTTCCCGTACGGTAAATGTCGTAGCGGGTAAAAAAAAATGTGCCAAACCGGCTGTTTTTCTTCTGATAAAAATAAATTTGAATAAAAAGTGATCAAGGCAATAGACATTCCCCAAAATGTTATAACTAAATAGTACACCTGGCCCCGCAAAAAAAGATTCCTGTACATGGAAATTTAAAAAAGTTACGGGTGTCAGAATATGGTGACTTTTAGAACAAAAATTTTTGAGCAAAGTTTTAGATTTTTGTTAAGGGGTTAAAATGTTAATAAAACCATATTAATTTGTTATCCCTGGAATCGTATCAAAACAGGTGACATGTCATTTTGACTGCAAAGTAAAAAAGGCAAAAATGAAGCCCATAAGAAAGTCACACAAATGCACTTTTTCTTCAAATCCACCCCATTCTGAATTTTTTTCCAGCTTCCCAATACATTGTACAGAATAATAAATCGTAGCATCATGAAGAACAATTTGTCCCGTAAACATTAAGCCCTCATATGGCTCTGAGAGCAGAAAAAATGAAAAAAAGTTATGGGGTTTGGAAGGTGGTGAGTCAAAAACAAAAATCGAAAAATGTCACTGGCGGTAAGGGGTTAATAATTTAGGAGCTTCTTTATTCTGTCTGCTTTATTGCTCATGTGTTGTCATATCATTGTCTACACTGAGAAACAGTAATAATTTCATCAATGCTCTTCATAAAGGCAACATGGCATCTCATAAGAGAACAATATGCTTGGTACACCCAGTATTACTGTGGCTAAGTTAAAGAACAACAGAATGAAGCACTGGAGAAGAGAAAACTAAGAAAAGTAGAAAGATCCCAATCTTAGCTCACCTTCATAAATGGATGGCTGTGTTTAAATGGAGGAGGAAACAGTCCATCCATCCAGAAATAAGAAGCTCTAGTGCAATTCCAGGACCTAGCGGCATCAATATGGTGGAGGGCAGAGGTAAGAAATCATGTAGCACCTAAATATGATTTCATAAGCTTCTTATATAGAATTGATATCAGGACTAGACGGTAGGATGTGTGGTGCCTTTTGTTGATACCCTCACTATATGGTTTAATGTCATAAAGTATACAAATAATCATACTATAAAGTACTTATTTAAAAGTGCTTACAACATGCAGCCTAACTGAGAATTTCACTTTACAGTTTCAAAGATAACTGTGTTACACAATTCCCTTATCATAATACAATGCAAAAATAATATAATGTACAATGCCTAAGAATCAGTGCAATGTAAATAAATACCACCAAGCAGAGCTGAACAAGCATCAGCATACAATGACCAAACTTTTTATGGGCAGACTGACCATTATCCATTAAACTATTAACAAACAAATAAGCAAGCCAATCTGGCCTAAACCATCACAACTGTCAGAAAACTATAATCCAAAGGTGTGATAGGGAAACTTAAAACATAGCTTTTAATAAATATACCTCATACAGAACAGGCACACCGCCTGAGAGCATCCTTGTCCTCTCTCATTCATGCTTGGCATATTCCTGTGCTTGTGCATCTGGATTGCAGTTGAACCTAAGCTGGACAGAAAATGCAGTTTTGAGTATGCATGTTGTGACAGTTCTTGCTAGTTAACTCAACGCTGTCCGTTGAAAGTCCAGGTATGTTCTGTAGGCATGTTGTTGTATTTTTACACATTTGTATGATCCCTTGATGAATGTACACACTGACATATCTCCATCCACAGTACAGTAAAAAAGTTATAGGTGTCAGAATACGGTGACCTCAGTAAAATTGTTCAATCAAAGCTATCATTTAATAATAATAATAATAATAATAATAATAATAATAATAATAATAATAGTCCTTTAATAGTCCCACAGTGGGGAAATTCAGTAATGTACAAACTATAGTTATAGTTAATAAGCAGCTTTAGGATTTTTTCACATGAACGCGTGTCGGTTGTAACGGTAGTTATTGTAATGACCATCAAACATCCATTTCTAGAGCAGATTGATTTCAATATGTCTATTCATGCAGCTATTGTTATGCTAGTCTGTTTTATTGGGCCATCGATAAAATAGTACATTTCCTATTTTCTCCATCTTCATGGATACCACAATAGACTCAAGTCCATAAGGGATCTGTTAAAATGGATGACCCACAAATGCAAAATTGTCCTTAAGAAATAGGACTTGTCCGTTTTTCATGCTGTATTTTTCAGTGTTTGTGGAAATGTAGCCTTAAAGTGCTCAATATGTGATAAAAATTACATCTTCTACATTTCATTACATTTACGAATTTTTAATGTATTGCTACTGTTGCACAAAGAAATTACTATTAACACCTTGGCCACATCCTCCATACATGTACAGCAGAAATCTGCGACTAACAGCCACAATCACAGCTGTTTAAGTATTATAAGTAATAGTTTAAGTATTATATTGATATATACAGTACAGACCAAAAGTTTGGACACACCTTCTCATTCCAAGAGTTTTCTGTATTTTCATGACTATAAAAATTGTAGATTCACACTGAAGGCATCAAAACTATGAATTAACACATGTGGAATTATATACTTAACAAAAAAGTGTGAAACAACTGAAAATATGTCTTATATTCTAGGTTCTTCAAAGTAGCCACCTTTTGCTTTGATTACTGCTTTGCACACTCTTGGCATTCTCTTGATGAGCTTCAAGAGGTAGTCACCTGAAATGGTTTTCACTTCACAGGTGTGCCCTGTCAGGTTTAATAAGTGGGATTTCTTGCCTTATAAATGGGGTTGGGACCATCAGTTGTGTTGTTCAGAAGTCAGGTGGATACACAGCTGATAGTCCTACTGAATGGAGTGTTAGAATTTGTATTATGGCAAGAAAAAAGCAGCTAAGTAAAGAAAAACGAATGGCCATCATTACTTTAAGAAATGAAGGTCAGTCAGTCCGAAAAATTGGGAAAACTTTGAAAGTGTCCCCAAGTGCAGTGGCCAAAACCATTAAGCGCTACAAAGAAACTGTCTCACATGAGGACCGCCCCAGGAAAGGAAGACCAAGAGTCACCTCTGCTGCGGAGGATAAGTTCATCCGAGTCACCAGCCTCAGAAATCGCAGGTTAACAGCAGCTCAGATTAGAGACCAGGTCAATGCCACACAGAGTTCTAGCAGCAGACACATCTCTACAGCAACTGTTAAGAGGAGACTGTGTGCAGCAGGTCTTCATGGTAAAATAGCTGCTAGGAAACAACTGCTAAGGACAGGCAACAAGCAGAAGAGACCTGTTTGGGCTAAAGAACACAAGGAATGGACATTAGACCTGTGGAAATCTGTAGTTTGGTCTGATGAGTCCAAATTTGAGATCTTTGGTTCCAACCACCGTGTCTTTGTGTGACGCAGAAAAGGTGAACGAATGGACTCTACATGCCTGGTTCCCACCGTGAAGCATGGAGGAGGAGGTGTGATGGTGTGGGGTGCTTTGCTGGTGACACTGTTGGGGATTTATTCAAAATTGAAGGAATACTGAACCAGCATGGTTACCACAGCATCTTGCAGCGGCATGCTATTCCATCCAGTTTGCGTTTAGTTGGACCATCATTTATTTTTCAACAGGACAATGACCCCAAACACACCTTCAGACTGTGTAAGGGCTATTTGACCAAGAAGGAGAGTGATGGGGTGCTATGCCAGATGACCTGGCCTCCACAGTCACCAGACCTGAACCCAATCGAGATGGTTTGGGGTGAGCTGGACCGCAGAGTGAAGGCAAAAGGGCCAACAAGTGCTAAGCATCTCTGGTAACTCCTTCAAGACTGTTGGAAGACCATTTCAGGTGACTACCTCTTGAAGCTCATCAAGAGAATGCCAAGAGTGTGCAAAGCAGTAATCAAAGCAAAAGGTGGCTACTTTGAAGAACCTAGAATATAAGACATATTTTCAGTTATTTCACACTTTTTTGTTAAGTATATAATTCCACATGTGTTAATTCATAGTTTTGATGCCTTCAGTGTGAATCTACAATTTTTATAGTCATGAAAATACAGAAAACTCTTGGAATGAGAAGGTGTGTCCAAACTTTTGGTCTGTACTGTATATATATATATATATATATATATATATATATATATATATAAATTGATAAAGTATTATAAATTCCAAACATGACCCTTTCTAATTTACAAATAAACAAAAATATAATTGGTATTGCTGTGTCCAAAAATGCCAAACTATTAATATATAGAAGTATTTCTTCTGTGAATACAGCAATATTAAAAAAAAAAACTAAAAAAAAACACAATACACAAAGTACTATTTTCAGGCACCCCTCCCAAAAATTAAATTCATGGTAATCAAAAATTAAGGTACCCCATAAAGGTACCAATGAAAACAACTGATCAACTGCACTGATCCATATGTCTTCTTCTGTAAACTCTCCTTATGTACCTAACTGTGTACTCTGCTCTCCTGTATATATAAATATATATATATTAATATAAGCACGACATTATATCCATTAACACAGATTATTGGGACCTTTCCTCGTTACCGTCTGCTGTTGCTATTAGAGATGTGCGAATTTCTCAAAAGTTCGATTCTGCAGTTCGATTCGAAGTTCCAAAAAAATTCTCTTTGATCCGAATTAATTCACGAATATCACTAAAACCTCTTTCCTGGTTTCAGAGAGCCTGTATAGTGGTGTATAACATTGTGCCTTGCAGTAACACGCATAGGGAGCCTACTGTGGTAGTGAAACAATACTGTGAGTCAGTATGACACGCATATGACAGTCGTTGCTCTTAGAACCACTGCACACTTCACTTATTTGGCCTGTTACGGGGCCAAAACTGACCAACTAACTCAAGTGTGAACTCAGCCTTACAGGTCCATGTTAGTGCCAGGTAGAAAGAACCGTGCAGAGGCCTAACATCCTACTGTAGCATGAAAGAGCGCACTCCTTTTACACCATCATCTGCTGGTTCCACATAGACGTGTAATGGCAAGTCGAGATAATGTGGAGTTGGCAGCAGCATCAGGAGGCCACAGAGTGGCAAGGCGACATAATGTGGAGGTGGCAGCAGCATGAGGAGGCCATACAGTGACCCAGTGGCAGCAGCATGAGGAGGCCATACAGTGACTCAATGGCAGCGGCATGAGTAGGACATACAGTGAACCAAGGGCAGAGGCATGAGGGCATACAGTGACCCGGTGGCAGTAGCATGAGGAGGGCATACAGTGACCCAGTGACAGCAGCATGAGGAGCCCATACAGTGACCCAGTGGCAGCGGCACTAGGAGGCCATGCATTGATCCAGTGGCAGCAGCATGAGTAGGGCATACAGTGACCCAGTGGCAGCAGAATGGGGAAGCCATACAGTGACCTGGTGGCTGCATGAGGAGGACGCAGAGTGACCTAGTGGAAACAGCATGAGGAGGCCATACAGTGACCCAGTGGCAGTGGCATGAGGAGGCCATACAGTGACCCAGTGGCAGCAGCATGAGGAGGATGCAGAGTGACCCTGTGGAAACGGAATGAGGAGGCCATACAGTGACCCAGTGGCAGCGGCATGAGGACATACAGTGACCCGGTGGCAGCAGCGTGAGGAGGATGCAGAGTGAACCAGCGGAAACAGCATGAGGAGGCCATACAGTGACCTAATGGCAGCGGCATGAGGAGTATACAGAGTGACCCAGTGGAAGCGGCATGAGAAGGACATACAGTGACCCAATGACATTGTGGAGGTGTCAGCAGCCTTAGGAGGCCATACAGTGAACAAGTGTCAGAATGACCCAGTGGAAGCAGCATGAGGAGGACATACAGTGACCCAGTTCCTCCCCTGTGTGACATTGTTTGCCCAGGCAAACGAGGTGTAGAAGAGCGTGAAACCACTGTGTCCTGCACATGTGGTATGCTGGCGGAACACTGTGAATTGTCCCTGCAGTGGAGGCTGAGGAAACAGTGGAGGATGAGGTGGACATTGTTGCAGGACCAACAGCGTGAGAATGTGGAGGCGGAATCTGGCCAAGTTGCTGGTAACAAGGCGAAAATGTGAAGTTGGCAGCAGCATGAGGAGGCCATACAGTGACCCGGTGGCAGTGGCCTGAGGAGGGCATACAGTGACCCGGTGGCAGTGGCATGAGGAGTACACAGAGTGACCCAGTGGAAGTGGCATAAGGAGGCCATATAGTGACCCAGTGGAAGCAGCATGAGGAGGTCATACAGTGACCCAGTGGCAGCGGCATGAGGAGTACACAGAGTGACCCAGTGGCAGCGGCATGAGGAGGGCATACAGTGACCCAGTGGAAGTGGCATTAGGAGGCCATACAGTGACCCGGTGGCAGCAGCATGATGAAGACGCAGAGTGACCCAATGGAAACGGCATGAGGAGGCCATGTAGTGATCCAGTGGCAGCAGCATGAGGAGGTCATACAGTGACCCAGTGGCAGTGGCATGAGGAGTACACAGAGTGACCCAGTGGCAGCGGCATGAGGAGGGCATACAGTGACCCAGTGGAAGTGGCATGAGGAGGCCATACAGTGACCCGGTGGCAGCAGCATGTGGAAGATGCAGAGTGACCCAGTGGAAATGGCATGAGGAGGCCATACAGTGACCCAAGTGGCAGCAGCATGAGGAGGCCATACAGTGACCCAGTGACATTGTGGAGGTGTCAGCAGCCTTAGTACGCCATACAGTGACCCAGTGGCAGAGTAGGGAAGTGACAGCAGCGTGAGGAGGACATACAGTGACCCAGTGGCAGAGTTGGAGGTATCAACAGCCTTAGGAGGCCATGCAGTAACCTGGTAACAGAGTGTGGAGGTGTCAGCAGCCTTAGTAGGCCATACAGTGACCCTGTGTCAGAGTGAGGAGATGGCAGCAGCGTGAGTAGACCACAGAGTGACAAGGTGATATAATGTGTAGGTAGCAGCAGCCTAAGAAGACCATATAGTGACCCAGTGGCAATGAGGAGGTGGCAGCAGTGTGAGGAGACCATACAGTTGCTCAGTGGCAGAGTGCGGAGGTGGCAGCAGCGTGAGTAGGCCACAGAGTGGCAAGGTGATATAATATGTAGGTAGCAACAGCCTTAGTAGGCCATACAGTGACCCAGTGGCAGAGTGAAGAGGTGGCAGCAGAGTATGGAGGCCATACAGTCACCCAGTGGCAGAGTGTGGAGGTGGCAGCAGCGCGAGTAGGCCACAGAGTGACAAGGTGATATAATGTGTAGGTAGCAACAGCCTTTGGAGGCCACATTGTGACCCAGTAGCAGAGTGAGGAGGTGGCAGCAGTGTGAGGTGGCCATACAGTCAACCAGTGGCAGAGTGTGGAGGTGGCAGTAGCATGAGTAGGCCACAGAGTGGCAAGGTGATATAATGTGTAGGTAGCAACAGCCTTAGTAGGCCATACAGTGACCCAGTGGCAGAGTGAGGAGGTGGCAGCAGCGTGAGTAGACCACAGAGTGACAAGGTGATATAATGTGTAGGTAGCAGCAGCCTTAGAAGACCATACAGTGACCCAGTGGCAGAGTGAGGAGATGGCAGCAGTGGGAGGAGGCCATACAGTCAACCAGTGGCAGAGTGTGGAGGTGGCAGCAGGATGAGTAGGCCACAGAGTGGCAAGGTGATATAATGTGTAGGTAGCAAAAGACTTAGGAGGCCATACAGTGAACCAGTGACAGAGTGTTGTGAGGCAGCATGGATCATTTAATCTGATGCATCAGGCATTGGTGGGTGGAAATCCTGGCTGATCTATGCCTGATTCATCTTCATACAGGTCAGTCTCTCCAAATTTTGGGTGGACAGGCGAGTTCTCCTTGGGGTAACTATGGCCCCCGCTGCACTAAACACCCACTCTGATGCCACACTACTGGCCGGGCAGGACAGCTTTTCCAGGGCAAACTCGGCCAGCTGCGGCTACAAATCTAGTTTGGCTGCTCAGTAGTCCAGCGGATCTTTGATGACGGGTGGCAGGGTACACTCTAAGTATGCCACCACCTGCTGGTTCAAGTTCTGCTCTGTGTCTAGCTGCTGATGAGCAGCTTCTATACTATGCGGCTGAAGAAAACTGCTCATCAGTGACTCTAGGCTCAGGCTGCTGCTGATGGAGCCGATACTGCTCCTGCTACCCCCACCCCCTCCCACAGCTGCCATGCCAGTGCAAGTTGAGCGCTCAGGTTCCCCCAGGTCGGACATGCGAGAGGATGGACGATGGCGCAGATAGGCAGCGGCCAACTTGCTACATAGCATGTCTCTATAGTAGTTCAATTTGTCCTCCCTTTTGGCGGGTGTAAAAAAGGCCCCCATTTTTCCCTGGTAGCGAGGGTCTAACATGGTGGAGAGCCAGTAGTCATCCCTGTGCTGAATGGTGACAATTTGACTGTCACTGCACAAGGAAGTGAGCATGCATCGGGCCATTTGCACAAGTGACTCCGAGGGACTCCCTGCATCCATCTCCACTGCATACTGCCACGGTGTGTCTGTGTCATCTGCCTCATCCTCCTCATCTCCCTCTGGCTGTTCTGGTTGCTCCTGCTCCTCCTCTCCACCCATTTTGCTACACATTGTTTGTGCTCCAATGTCCTCCTCATCCTCCTCCTCCAGTTCAGCCCCCACAGGGCTCACGTGGCTTTGAGATGTAGACGCCACATCTCCAGTTCTCTGACCAGCCAGATTGAAAAGCATCTTTTCCAGGATGTGAATCAGTGGAATGACGTTGTTCATCCCGTAGTCCTGGAGACTGACTAACAAAGAGGCCTCCTCAAAGGAAACTAGCAAATGACTGGTGTCACGCATGAGCTGCCACTGGCTAACGTTAAAGTTACACAGGGGAGTACCTCTGTCCGCTTGGATCATCAAGAAATCGTTTATGACTTTTCTCTGTTCATATAGTCAATCCAACATATGGAGGGTTGAATTCCAATGGGTGGAAAAATTGCATATCAGCCTATGTTATGGGAGGCTGTTCTGCTGCTGCAGCTCAAGGAGGGTGTGCTTGGCGGTGTACGAGTGGCTGAAGTGCATGCAAAGTTTCCTTGACATTTTTAGGATGTCTTGCAGATGGGTGGAACACTTAAGGAAACGCTTGACAACCAGATTGAACACATGCGCCATGCAGGATGCATGGCTCAGCCCTCCTTGACGCAGGGCCGACACTGGTGTGTCTGGGCAGGCACCACATTAACCCAGTGGGCCATAAATGACATATATTGTCCTTGACCATAGTTACAGCTCCACACATCGGCGCTGCCGTGCACTTTGGCAGACACCGCCAGGCTCAAGGACTGGCCCACCTTCTCTTCTACATATTTGTGCATGGCTGGTACTGCCTTCTTGGCAAAGAAATGAAGGCTTGGGACTTTCCACCTCGGCTCAGCGCAAGCCAACAGTTCTCTGAAAGGTGCAGACACCACCAAGTGGAAAGGGAATGACTGCAGCACCAGCAACTTGGACAGGAGAACATTCAGCTTCTGCACTGTTGGATGAGTTCACGCATACTGTTTTCTCTTAGATATAGATTCTGTGATTGATTGCTGACGCAATAACTGACTAGGAGGAGGAGCAGGAACATCACGACCAGCAGATGATGGGAAGGACACACAGCTTCCTTCGGCTGAGGTGGTGGAGCCTTGGAAATGGGGTGCGTGCCACTGGGTGCTGCAGCAGTTGCTGCGGCAAGCTGGACCACCAAATTGGAGCCACGGCTCTCCCAAGCCACTTTATGGCGACACTGTGTATGTTGACACAGGGCTGTGGTGCCAACATTGGCACCCTGGCAACGCTTCACCTTCTGCCCACAGATTGAACATATGGCCATGTTCACTTCCCCTGGCAGCTTTACAAAAAACTGCCACACCACCGAGTAGGTGATTTTACCCCCAACACTCCGAGCTAACTGACTGCTACCGCCACTGCCTCCGTGAACCCCTGCACCACTGCTTTCCGGGCACATAGGCTACTGTGAAGCGGGTGGTCTACCCTGGGCACGTTTAACTCCTGACCTCACACTGCTGCCACCCTGCTGACTCCCCCGCTGCCTCATGCACAAGCTTCAACCCTCTTCTCCTGATGATGATGAAGCCCCTTCGTCACCAATTACAATCGGCTACATCATCATCCACTACTGTCTGCAGGTCACTGATGTCCTCCTCAACAACAGCTCCCACGCCACTCTCCTCATCACTACTTGACCACCTACCTGAGGAAGCAGCGGATGTCTCCTCCAGATCTTGGCTTAGAAGTAGCTGCTGACTGTCCTCTAGTACCTTCTCCTCACTGTACAGTGGATCTGAGCGCACAGCATAGAGTACTTCTCTAGCTGAGGGAACAGAAAAGGACAGAGGCAGGTTGAGGACAGGTGAGGGCACAGGGCCTGCTGCCGGGCTATGCAAACTAAGGGTTGTGTCTGACGAACCCACTGACTCTTGGCTGGGAGTGTCTGATGTGACTTGGGATGAATTGGATGACCGAGTCAACCAGTCTACAACCGTTGGGTTGCTGGTCAAGACACGACCGCTATTTGACACTGGGAGCTCAGGCCTCTGTAACTGACCCTTGCTGCCATGCCCCCTAACTCTGCTGCGACCTGTGCCTGCGCCAGAAACAATTTCAATGAAAAAACGTAATTGCAAAGGGCAAAAAGGCCTATTATTTTCTACTTTTTAGAGAACAGCAAATATGCCCCTTATTTCTTCACCCACTAATGAACACCAATAAAACAAGCGTGATAAAAGCAGAGATTTGCGGCTCAGAATTACTGAATTATTGACAATACTGTATTGATAAATGGCCAGCAACTTTATACTGGGAACAAATGGCGAATATGGTCCTCCTTATGGGTTTACACTAATAAACACCTTTAAATAAGTAATAACTGCCAAGAATTATTGAATTATTATTGACAATACTGTATTGATAAATGGCAAAGCAACTTTATACTGGGAACAAAATGGCGAATATGGTCCTCCTTATGGGTTTACAACTAATAAACAGCTTTAAATAAGTGATACCTGTTAAGAATTATTGAATTATTGAATTATTATTGACAATACTGTATTTATAAATGGCCAGCAACTTTATACTGGGAACAAAATGGCGAATATGGTCCTCCTTATGGGTTTTCACACTAAAAACACCTTTAAATAAGTGATAACCACCAAGAATTATTCAATTATTATTGACAATACTGTATTTATAAATGGCCAGCAACTTTATACTGGGAACAAAATGGCGATTATGGTTGTTATGTCTTTCCCCACGTTAAAGGCGTTTATTACAGATAAGTGCAGATATTAATGGATGATAATTCAGTTTTCTTTGACACTGTAGTACTGACAAATGGCCTGCAATGTTATGCTTTGGAAGAACAGTGAATAAGCCCCTTATAATAAACACATTTAAAAAGGCATTTATTACAGATACTTACAGATATTAGTGGATGATAACTCACTGTTTTTTGCTGTACAGAACTGCAAAAGGCTTGTTGTGTTCCACCTTGAAGACACAGGTATGAGTAATGAGCAGCAGTATAACAGCAGTGAGTGCTGCAATGTGTATTAAAATTCTTGCTGTAAATGACCCTGCAACCACCCCAAATTCTTCTCTCAATTCCTCCCTATCGTTTCCCTACAGTTCTAAGGTTCTTTCCCTGAACTTCTATATGTTTTATAAGTCTTTCCCTAGCTCCTGCTGACGTCTGTCCTTACAGTAAGAGTGATGTGAAATGACTGTACCTAAAATGGCCGAGGGTTTTTATAGGGTTGTGACATCACAGGTCCAGCTGGCTGCTGAGTAGCTGCATGCTTGGCATTGTGGTGATCCCACGTTCCCAGAGTCCCTTGCCCCTTGTCCTAACATGTGGCCATTTTATAAAAAAATGCGATTCGAGGCATCAAAGCGTGAGGAAATCCGGAATCGAGGTGAATCAAAGATTTTCTGAAATTCGGATCAAATTCCACTTCTGCAGCTTTGATTCGCTCATCTGTGATTGCTATAAGTCTGATAGATTTTATATATATATATATATATATATATATATATATATATATATATTCATAGTAGTATATGCATAACATTATATCCATTAACAAAGGTTATTGGAACCTTTCCTGGTTAATGCTGTTGTTGCTATGAGTTATGATGTCTTAAAATCATGTGTCTCAAGCCTAGGCATTATGACATCACGTAACCTTATATAAGGAGCTGCTGCCCGGAATGTTCTTTGAGGGTTCTACAGTTTGTAGAGTAGGAGTGTAAGTATGCTGTGTCTGATGCTCCTGATTTACCATTATTTTTTAGCATTTTACTATTTTTTTCCAGCCTTTTACTATTTACTTTTATCTAATGACAGTGACTTCCCTTTCTTTTCTCCTTTCATTCTTTACTTCTTTATCTAAGCTGAATTCACAATTAAAAAAAAAAAGTTGTGGCCTTTTGTGCTGAATATAAATTGTTTTCTTCCCTTTCCAAACTATTTACAGTGCGATTCGCAAGCGTGTGTTTTTTTTTCTGCCATGGGGAATTTCTCTTGTCGGAACATTAAGGTAAGTCAGAAATTGCTGTCCAGAATGAATGTACAAGTGCAGAATGGTGTGAGGCTGAATGTAGTGTCCAATATATGCATTAGCAGATAGCAGTATTATATCCACCAATGAGATACATAGAAAATACAGACATAGACATGTACAGCACAAGATTAGGGCATAGGTACATAGTGATTTCAGGTTGACTTGTTTCCCCCTAGACTTCTATGTAGATTTAATATTTAATGCCTTGTGGCCTATATCCGTGGCAAGTGCCAAGACCCTGCAGTAAGACATATAAATGAGTATATGTGTACCCCCACTATCACATACCCCCTAAAGCCTTCAAATGGCCACATGGAAATGTCTAAAGCTGAACCTGAACATTACATTTTTTTTCTTGCTAGATCCTAGCAAGCATCCTAGTGATTTCCATTGGATCTCCTTGTGATCTAATGTTTATGGAGACAAGCTGATGTGCTTGTGATGTCTCACGTTTGGAGAAATAACAACTGGGAAGGTTTTAAAAACAAATGTATTCCATAAGATAAGCAGCAACAGAGGTTCAGGGGACAGCCGCTTATTTATTTTTAATTGAAATAATATGCATATAAGGCTAGAGATAGAAAGATAGATAGATAGATAGATAGATAGATAGATAGATAGATAGATAGATAGATAAGGAAATTCAGGGCTGATACCTATCAATCATGTCTATGGCAGCATAGTCATCAATGAAAAAAATATAACATTTCTTTCTACATTTATAGAAATCATCATCAGATAAAGCCAACCTAATCCAGTAAGTGTATGTTCATTATAACTGTGTGATCTATATAAGGAGAAGATACCGCTTTGTACCGTATTAGTCAGTAAAAATGTAAAATCTTCAGTAGTGCGACACCCTTTATTGGCTGAAAAGGTGTTGACTAATAGCAAGCTTTCCAGATTACTTAGGTCTGGAATATCATGAAGAGACCTAAGTAGTTATGCCTGATAAAGACTTAAGTAGTCTTGAAAGCTTGCTGTTTGTTGTCATCTTTTTAGGTAGACATTAAAATGTATCAAACAGTGTGTAAGCTCACATATCTGAAACAGAATGTCCATCATGGTGTGTTCACATCCAAGTGAGGAAGCTCTTGGAGGCTGCTCATCTGTCCACTTCACCTTTATGTGCTTCCTCATTTGGATGTGAACACCCCGGTGATGGACGTTCCATTGTTGATATATAAGCTTACACGCTGTTTGTTATGTCTAGGTGGTGATGATGGGGAGGGCCTACTTATGAAATCTTTGCACAGGGCCCACCAATGTGTTAAAACGGCCCTGCGTAGACAGGACTTGGTCATGTGCAAGTGCTCTTACTCTTGTGTATACTTTGACAGGGTTGATGAGGATGATAACAGACCAGATATGATGTATGTATATCATTATAATGTATTACATGACACATCAAGACATTGTCCATCCCTATGGATTGTGACAGGGGCCATGCAAAAGTTATAGCTATATTTTAGGTGTCAGGACTAGATTACATCTTCAGTGTCACATCTGCTTTACAAATTTTTAATATTTCTGTCTATGGAGGTGTATGAGGGCTAATTTTTTTGTGGGATGAGCAGTGGTTTTTATTAAAGGGGTTTTCAGACCCCATTTTTTTTTTTTCATACTGATGACCTATCCACAGGATTGGCCATCAGTATGTGATTTATCAGTGACACCTGGAGATCATGCAGATCAGATGTTGCAGCAGCCTCCGAGTTCCAGAAGCTTCTAGCGGATGAGGAGTGCTTGCAGTACCACTCCTATACAAGCAATATCTTCTTTCAATTAATTTTGTTGATCCATAGAAATAAAATATCAAAGCTTCTATTTTTTAAAGCATTCTTGCTATGTAGCATTTTTTCCCAACACTTGCCTAAAATCTTTGCACAGTAGTATATGTGATTTTTTTTAATATTGTCTTTCTCCCTTTAATTTCTCTAACAGATCGAAAAAGAAAATTAGGGCTTATCGCCCAGCTTTCAGGTATTGATTTTCCTATTACCCCAGTGTTATAAGAGTCTTCTCTTACATAGAGATACAGAAATAGTGCTCATGTCTGGGAAATAAAGAGGAGTACATGGTTCTGGGTCCGGCTATAGGACAGATTTATTAATCCTGCTTAATTTCTAGACAGTTTAGGCCCGGTTCTCATCTGCGTTCGAGTGTCCGTTCGGGGGAGTCTGCTTGGGGATCCCCCGAACGGAAACCTAGACGCATAAAAAAGCTGTTTACCTGGGAAACCCGTGGACCCCATAGACTATAATGAGGTCCGTGTGGTTTCCGCTCTGTTTCTTGGCAATCGCTTTTTTATGCGTATAGATTTCCTTTCGGTGGGTCCCCAAGCGGAACCGGGTCTTAGACAGACAGCCTGAAAATGTCTGAAATGTATTACAGTGTCTCATGCTCTACAATAAAACTCAAATCTTTAGACATTTTTGGCAAACTCTGTACTACCTTAAGGTTGGTTTAGTTTGTAGCTTATTGTTACATTCTAAACCAGTCCCCTTTTTCAGCTAAGCCATCCCTACTTGTCTAGACACATTTTAAAAGTGCCAAGTGTATTGGTAACATCTGTTCTTTTGGTGCATTCATATAATAAATATGTATGACATGAAATATAACATTTTGTTCCAAAAATGTGTCAGATTCTGGCATATATAAAAGGCTTATTCACATATATGTATTTTACACACGTATGCAGTCCACATGTTTGTGTACGGCATACATATCCATTCATTTATTCAGTCTTTATTCAGATATCCATCTTTTTTTGTGGACCATGGGTCCGTAAAAAAAAAAGGAAGCAAGTTTGTTATTTTACATTGATGCAGATGTTTAATGAAATTTTATGAAAGAAAGCAGATGACCAGAGGCGTAGCTAGGGGTTCAGCACAGGGGGGGTGAACATGTCCAAGTGGGCCCCCAACGTGGACATGTTCGTATACAGATACTATGAGTATACGGTGAGCGTATAGTGGTATATAGCGGCTCTACACAGGGTGAATACAGTGCAGTAACATTTAGTGACTTACCAGTGACGTCTCTGACTAATCATTCACATTCCCCGTCTCTTTTATCTGGACAGCCATGACCACTTCTTCCAGTCTCTGTAAAGTTTACAACACAGACATCTTTGGCTCCTCACTTTTCCAGGCACCTGACCCACATTGTCCTCACCTGCACAAAGCCCCCATCCTGCTGCTACCCCCAATTATAAAATATATAATATAACCCCCCATAATGAATAACACCCCTAAGTGCATCTTTAAATTAATAACTTCCCTGTGCACCCCCTTTAAATTGTGCCCCTTATTAATAATGTCCCAGGTATTTCCCAATTGAAAAGGGAAAAAAAAACAAGGGAAAAAAAAATTATTGGGGTTCCAATAATCGGGACCCCCAGGATCAGCTGTTTGAATGAACTGTGGTACCTGTGTAAGTGCCGTGACCCCTTCTCTGTGTCATTCTTTTCATAGCGGCCATGTAATGTAACTACAGCCTCATCCTATCCACGTCTACTGTATGTGACAAGGCTGGAATAACATCACACGGTTACTATAAACAGACAGCGTGTGATATAAACAGGAGCCATAGCCCCTTCATACAGCTGATCAGTGGGGAATCACTTATCTCTTATTGATGATTTATTCTGAGGATAGACCATCAATAAAAATGAGCTGGAAAACTCCTTAAGGCTAAGGCCCCATGTAGCATCCCGCAGCAAAAAACAGCTGTGGGAAAAACCGCGTCAGCGACGCATCACGGTTTTTCCTGCAGCACTTTGCACAGAGAGTTCACAGAGGTTTCCTCTGCGGACTTTTTGCTTCAATTATATCTATAGGGAAACCGCCGGCGTTTCCGTAGGTATAATTGACATGCTGCGATTTCCAAAACTGCGACTGTTTTGGAAATCGCAGCGTTTCCGCTGCGCATATTTTACTGCAAAGTGGGGATGGGATGTGGGCCCCATGTGGCGAAAACCCACAGAAAAAAAACGTGGCATTCTAGCAAATCCCATCCACACATTACGGAAAAATATGTGCAGCAGACGCACTGCGATTTCCAAAACCGTTGCGGTTTTGGAAATCGCTGCATGTCAATTATACCTATGGAAACACCGGCGGTTTCCATATAGCTGTACTGAAAACAGAAAGTCCACAGAGGAAACCTCTGTGGACCTTCTGTGAAAAGCACTGCGGAAAATACCACAATGTTACTGCCGCGGTTATTCCTGCAGCCCGCTATGTGGGGCCTTAGTCTTAATAAAGCCCAAGTGCCGCTTTCATTAAATTAATTGCTCCCTCATATTATGCCCCTGATTCCCCCTGACATAAATACTGCACCTCTAATGACCCCTTATATCAATGACCACCCCCTTATGTTCATAATGCCTCCTAATATAAATGATGCCCCCTAATGGCTCTTTATATAAATAACCTCCCCCTTGTATTAATAATACCCCCTAATAACCCTTATATAAATAACCTCCCCCTTGTATTAATAATACCCCCTAATAACCCTTATATAAAGGACCCACCAATAACCCTTATATAAAGGATCCACCAATAACCCTTATATAAACGTCATCGTCATAATGCCCCCTAATGAATCCTCCCTTTATAGTTATATTTCTCCCTCCTATCTACTATACTATTAATATACCCACACAAAAAAAGTCATACTCACCTGCGATGCTGATGAATGGAGCTGCCTGCGCTTCCTCCCTGTCCACGCACAGGACGTCTGTGTCTGAGCGCGGGCAGTGCGATGTTATGACGTCATCGCTCCGCCCGTGCTGAGAAGCAGACATCCGTCTGTGGTCTCGGCGTCTTGTAAACCGCAGGCCTGTATTGGCTTGCGGTTTACAAGACAGTTAAGCACCAGGACGCATTGTAACTAGATCGGTGTCTGCAGACACCGATCTAGTTAGAAATAAATGCTGTATTAATGGCGGCCCCGGAGTGGGCCCCCAAAAATTCAGTGGGACCGGGGCAGCCGCCCCCTCTGCCCCCCCCCCCCCCCCGCTAGCTACGCCTCTGCAGATGACATATGTGTGTTATGTGTTTTCACAGACCCAGATACATGGAAATTACAGGAGCCACAATAGTAAATGTGGGCCTCTGTATTTAACTGAGTGACATGTGTTACTACAGATATTTTCTATAGATTTTATATTCTCCCTAGTATCAGCCATTCTCACTAGAGCTGTATTCTTCTATTATAGATATGGAAAATACCCAAAAAAAGTTTCCATGTGTCCTAGGCTGGACACTGTAAAGTAAGTTTTTAGAACAAGAAAGTCTGAATTTATTATAGTTCTCTTCAGATATACCCACTAGTACCACAATAACAAATTTACAGTTATGGATGAATTCATTATTGATGAAATATCTATAGAATCCTTATATATATATATATATATATATATGTTCATTTTGTTGTTCATTCTATTGTTCTATGTGTCTGAGTAAGGGGAATGTGGTTTAGACCTCATGAACACGACAGTGTGCATTGTCAGGGTGCTAGCTGTGTTTATCATGGCTAGCATACTGACCCATTCATTTCTATGGTCCCAAACACACCACCATGTACTTTTTCAGTCCTGTGTATGGACCGTGAGTCTGGGGCAAAACTCAGGACAGGTCCTATTCCTGTCCGTTTTGTGGCCCGTGTTCACAGACCACAGTGAATGGGGCTGTATAATCACACCCCGGCAACATGAACACGGTTGTGTGTATGTCGCCTTAGGAATGTGGAGAAATTCCATTATAAGGAGTATGTGGGAACATGGATTTAGGGCCACAGTTATATACATGAGAATGGCCATTTTTCTGGAGAAATAACTCATATTTTTATACATATTTACATACATACATAATCTAGTAATTCCCTGATTCTGCAAATGGAGCTGTTATGGGCTAAACAATAGAAGGGGAAATAAGCACAAGTATCATGGGCAAAAAACGGACACTTCTGTCCTCATTGGCAGTACCAAGCACCTTATGAGAGGAGCATTTTGATCCCTACTACAGAGCCCACTTCTCTCTCTGCTCCCTTAACTTCCCATCTGAACTAAATGCAAAATAAGTATGCCACTCTATGTAGTTTTTTTTTTCCTCTAATGGATATTATAGCAGACAGCAATATTTTGTAAAGCAACCTAAAGTTATCCAGGTCGAAACTTCTCAATGCCGCACTGAGGACAGGTCTCATTGAAACATATGGGAATGCTACAATATATGATCATACATACATTCTTAGTATACACACATACAGTATATGTTACCCCAATAACAAAATGAGTAGAGCCTTATACAACTTCACACATTCACTTATGAAGGCTTGTTATAGCATTGTATAAAACCCTTTTAGACTGACACTGAGGTATTTGCATTTCATTCACTGGGTCTTTATTATTATTTTTCCTTTTTTTACAGAAGACCAAAGAAGACGTTTAGGTGAGTAGACACAAGATGTATTTGTTTCTCTTTAATAAGAATAATAAGAATAATTATTATTATTACTATTATTATTATTATTATTATTAATAATAATAATAATAATTGTTTTTTAATATGTTTTATATTTTTACAGAAGACCAAAGATATGTAGGTGAGTAGTCACAAGATGTATTTGCATCTCTTTATTATTATCATGAATAATAATAATAATACATATTAATATTATTAATATATATATATATATATATATATATATATATATATTATTTTTTATATTTTTACAGAAAACCAAAGAAGATGTCTAGGTGAGTAGTCAAAAGTTAGATTTTGCATCCATTTATTCATGGAATTCCTCCTATTCACCAGTTTACAGATAAAGGTGCAGTAAGGGACTATCACAGGGAGTGCATGAGCATAGTGAATGACATCTACTTTATTATTATACCTTACAGACATCCTGATGACACTGACCTATATTATACAGTCAGTCCATACACATAATGCCATCAATAGTCTGATTAGGAATGGATTATAATAAGTGCAAACATGCTTGTAGCCTAGGGCCTGAGGCAGCTAGTGGGCCCAAAGGCAAGTAATTCCTCATTTGCCACCCACTGTAATCCAATCTCAATATCAACTGTATTAGCATCTGCCAGTACAGTTGGATATTGCGGTGGATCGTGGGAGTCTACTGAAGGTAAGGTGAGTACATGTTTCAACAATTTGATTCTGATTGAACACTTCTGAGCCAGGAATGCTATTATTTTACTCTGGGATCTCCCAGAGTATAATAAGTGGAGGCTAAGGGGAGGTCAGTAAACATAACAAACAGTGTTAGGGGCCATTCACATCACGTTTTGATCATCAGTTTAACTGATCAGTTTTGCGGATTCAAAAAACTGATGCGAAAAAGGGATGGTAACTGATGACCATCCGTTTACATACAGCCAATGTGAACTAAAAACAAATCAGTTACTGTAGCACAGGAAAGTAGGACAAACCACACTTTTTTGTTACACAAAAGAATAAACAGAAACTGACCCGTTTTTATTTAACATTGACGCTATGTTAATGGATGGTCATCAGTTTCCATCTGCTTTCATCTGTTTTTCGCATCAGTTTTATATATCCGCAAAACTGATGATCAAAATATGATGTGAACAGGCCTTTACTCACCTCTCTTGGGCTCTGTCGCAGCATCCAGCCCTCTTCCAGCCTACTGAATGAAGTCACTGAGGCCCATGATTGGGGGGGCATGCTGGCATCATGACACTTGCATATGTTACAAGGACTAAAAATATCAACAAGAATTGTTATGCCATATAAAAAGATCTTGTATTCTATTGAGTATATTAGACCCTGAGGAATATAGGAATATGACAATGTAATAACAGGATGCCCAAAATGTCCAAGGGCTAGGAAAATACTATATATCAAGGTGCCCTCCCAGTGTCATTCTGACATATATTATATTGTAAGAATTACCAAGAGCAACCTAGCTGCAACCATATTCGAATGACAATACATTAATTAATAAAAATTAATAAATATGAAAATCATATAAACGAATATAGAAAAATGACAAAGGGCTCACTGGCAGCCTTAAAATAATTAAAAAAATACCATATTGGCACAAGAGGCCCAGTAGTGTATAAAACAGCAACAGAGTGACATATACAACATACTCCTAAAAATGTTAACTATCTCCACAATAATGCAAGAGGTATGGTGGTGCAGAACCTGGCTTTGTCATGTAAATGTCCATACTTGTAAACTTTGTTATCCTTGCACAATGAAGGTCATAAACCTGAAAATAATCAGTCCTTTATCTAAACTGCTATCTGACTCTACAGTCATGGCCTAAAGTTTTGAGAATGATACAAATATTAATTTTTACAAAGTCTACTGCTTCAGTTTTTCTAATGGCAATTTGCATATACTCCAGAATGTTCTAAAGAGTGATCAGCTTAACAGCAATTACTTGCAAAGTCAATATTTGCCTAGAAAATTAACTTTATCCCCCAAAACACATTTCAACATCATTGCAGCCCTGCCTTAAAAGGACCACCTAACATCGTTTCAGTGATTGCTCCATTAACACAGGTGTGGGTGTTGATGAGGACAGGGCTGGAGATCAATCTGTCATGATTAAGTAAGAATGACACCACTGGACACTTTAAAAGGAGGCTGGTGCTTGCCATCATTGTTTCTCTTCTGTTAACCATGGTTATCTCTAAAGAAACACGTGCAGTCATCATTGCACTGCACAAAAATGGCCTAACTGGGAAGAGTATTGCAGCTAGAAAGATTGCACCTCAGTCAACAATCTATCGCATCATCAAGAACTTCAAGGAGAGAGGTTCCATTGGTGCCAAAAAGGCTCCAGGGCGCCCAAGAAAGACCAGCAAGCGGCAGGACCGTCTCTTAAAAGTGTTTCAGCTGCGGGATCGGGCTACCAGCAGTGCAGAGCTTGCTGAGGAATGGCAGCAGGCAGGTGTGAGTGCATCTGCACGCACTGTGAGGCGGAGACTGTTGGAGCAAGGCCTGGTCTCAAGGAGGGCAGCAAAGAAGCCACTTCTCTCCAGAAAAAACATCAGGGACAGACTGATATTCTGCAAAAGGTACAGGGAGTGGACTGCTGAGGACTGGGGTAAAGTCATTTTCTCTGATGAATCCCCTTTTCGATTGTTTGGAACATCTGGAAAACAGCTTATTCGGAGAAGAAGAGGTGAGCGCTACCACCAGTCTTGTCTCATGCCAACTGTAAAGCATCCTGAAACCATTCATGCGTGGGGTTGCTTCTCAGCCAAGGGAATCGGCTCTCTCACAGTCTTGCCTAAAAACACAGCCATGAATAAAGAAGGGTACCAGAATGTCCTCCAAGAGCAACTTCTCCCAACCGTCCAAGAGCAGTTTGGCGCTCAACAATGCCTTTTCCAGCATGATGGAGCACCTTGCCATAAAGCAAAGGTGATAACTAAATGGCTTAGGGAACAAAACATAGAGATTTTGGGTCCATGGCCTGGAAACTCCCCAGATTTTAATCCCATTGAGAACTTGTGGTCAATCATCAAGAGACGGGTGGACAAACAAAAACCAACAAATTCAGACAAAATTAAAGCATTGATTCTGCAAGAATGGACTGCTATCAGTCAGGATTTGGTCCAGAAGTTGATTGAGAGCATGCCAGGGAGAATTGCAGAGGTCCTGAAGAAGAAGGGTCAACACTGCAAATATTGACTTGCTGCATTAACTCATTCTAACTGTCAATATAAGCTTCTGTTACTCATAATATGAATGCAATTATATTTCTGTATGTGATAAAAACATCTGACAAACACACATAAAAACCAGAGGGCAGCAGATCATGTGAAAATATAATATTTGTGTCATTCTCAAAACTTTTGGCCATGACTGTAGGTTCCTACTAGCGTTGTCTCCATTGTTTAGTCCATCGGGGAACCCAAACAAAGGAGAGCTGGACTGTAAAAACAGTGGTTATACATGGACACTGATGGACCTCATTGACTATCATTCTCTCCACCGATTTTCTGTGCAGATGTGAACCCATCCTGAAAAAATTTGCTCAGCATATGTCTATGGCTGTGGCTCATATATATATATATATATATATATATATATATATATATATAATGTAGATAATATATTCTGTACATCTTTACATCAATGATTACGGTGATTACAACTGTATTTTTTTTTTTATAGAAAAAACAAAAGTCAGAAGACAATTGCTGAAATAGCAATGCAGTACGCCAAAATGTAAGTTTGTACAGTGGTGGGATTAAAATTTCTAACAATAGGTTTTTTTTCCAGTTATCTAAAATGTTCATTGTTCCCCCCAATATACATTATGTCTCTGCATATGAAATGGGTTATCCACCTTACTAATACTGATGGCCTATCCTTAGGGCAGCCAGGACTCCTGCAGATCAGCTGTTATGAGACAGCATGGCTACCAGTGATGTTAATATGCTGGGCGCCCTGCTGATCAACCACCATGATGTGCACTACTGCAGTACCTAAGCCAACAGCTACACGTTGTACAGCTGGATAACCCATTTAATATTATCCACAATGTTTCTCATAGTTTAAGGGCCCCCCAAAAAGGATATTTGGAAAAACTCCCCCTCATACAGTATTTTAGCCCCATCACTGCCCCATATAGTATAATAGTCACAATCTCTGCCCCATACAATAAAGTGGTCTTGCCACTACATTACATAAAATGTAATATAACATGTCACATATTATATGTACCCTGTTCTAGATCTGTTCCTGGATGAATGTATTGTTATGAGAGATTTTGACATATGGTAATTCTATATATGTGTTCTCTGTATAACTGCCAAATGTCATGATTTGCCCAAAATTTTTAGAAACAATCACGGCTTAATTAGGTGCTCCCCCCACAAAAGTGGGCAGTCCCACCTGCTTTAAGCCACTTTGTTGGTGGTCCAGTGCAGGACTTAAACATCCCTATTTTATGAATGAAAATATTGGTAAGCATGGCTTTGTTATATCTCTATAGAAAAGAAAAGGAAAAAGAGAGAGAGGAGGATCGAAGCAAAGATCTGAGAATTCAAGACATCATGTAAGTTAAGAGATATAATGAGATGATTTTATATAGACATTATATACTTTATATAACATTATACAGGTGTTTTTCCTAATAAACTAGAGGACTCTGTGTGCCAATCCACAAGCTTATAACACATAACTCAGCCATATGTGTAATGTATAATGCTAATCTGGCTCTGAGAGTCACACAATACTAATGATACTTCTATCCATAGTAATCACAGTAAATCATCACAAGGATCTCAGATGAGTTTATTAATCAAAACGTATCACATCAGACACATCAACTAGTCACCACCAGAAAGATGCAGGACTTTTCTCTCCACCGATTTTCGGTGCAGATGTGAATCCAGCCTGAAAAAACTTGCTCAGCATATGTCTATGGCTGTGTCTCTATATATATATATATATATATATATATATATATATATACTAGAGGAAGGACCCGGCTTCGCACGGGTATATTTCAAACCTGGAGTGCAGCTGTGTGCATGTGGCTGACAATGCTTTGTCAGATTGGAGATGGGCTTGGGTCTGCTGGGGAGTTTCAGCAGCTCGCTGTTGTCTGTAACATACCTTATCAGATTGGAGACAGGCTTGGGTCTGCTGAGAGTTTTCATTAGCTTGAGCAGCAGCCATGCGTTTTGCTGCAGGGGACATGAGTAGTTTAAAAAACATTTCAATTTATAAGAATGCTGAAATCCAGTATGGCAGTCCAGTCAGTGGCGTAAATACCGGTTTAGCAGTGGTAGCAGCTGCCACAGGGCCCGGAACATTAGGGGACCCGGCAGGCCTCTGTTTTTTTTTTTTTTTAACACCAGCAGGTAACGGGCCCTATTTACTTACCGATCCCCACTCCTGCTCACGGCCGCCTGCACTTCACCTTCTGCAAAGGCGGCTGTGAGCGGGAGCGGGGATTGGTAAGTAAGGCCTGTGGGCCATGAACCCCACAAACACTGCTATCGTTATACTCTGGGGTCTTTTCAGCAGACTTCGGGCCTCCTTGGTGGCGTCCCAGATGTCGGTGGGCCAGTCCGACGTCATTATGCGTTGCGATACATGCCTGGCTCACGTGACATCTGGTCCAACAATGAAGAAGTAGCGGGAAGTGCGCATAATACTGTATGAAGGAGCCACTATGATACTGTGTGCAGGGGCCACTATGGGGCAGAATACTGTGTGCAAGGGCCACTATGGGGCCTAATAGTGTATGCAGGGGCCACTATGGGGCATAATAGTGTGTGCAGAAATGCAGTTTGTGTGCATGGGGGGGGTTGCGGGGGGGGGGGGTCCCATGTCAAATGTTCGCCTTGGGGCCCTGCCATTTCTAGTTACGCCACTGAGTCCAGTATAGGTACAGTCTATTTATGGCTGTGTTGTTATGGAAACCTGGTAAATTAAATGTGAACTTATATTGGCTGATACACGTGATATGACTGAATATTTAAGGTCCTGTGAACTGCTATTCACTAAGGGTGGGTTCACACCTGCGCTTCAGTCCGTCCGTTGCCAATCCGAGTGAAAATCTCGGCGAACGGGATTGGCATCGGATACAGACAGGTTAGCGACGCATTGGTTAAAAACCCATTCATTTGAATGGGTTTTTAAAGCAATGCGAGGGTGTCCGATTGCACCCTCTGCGCTGCGAATCCTTTTTTTTTCGCCGGAAACAAAGTCGGACATGCAGGACTTCGTGTCCGAGGAAAAAAAAAACGGTTTCGCAGCGCAGAGGGTGCAATCGGACACCCTTGCATTGCTTTAAAAACCCATTCAAATGAATGGGTTTTTAACCAATGCGTCGCTGACCTGTCTGTATCCGATGCCAATCCCGTTCGCCGAGATTTTCTCTCGGATTGGCAATGGACGGACTGAAGCGCAGGTGTGAACCCACCCTAATACAGGTCATACATAACTTGGTTGCTATGGAAATCTGTGTGCTTGAGGAGAGTATGGGGCATAATAGTGTGTGCAGGAATGCAGTTTGTGCAGGGGGGGGGGTCCCATGTCAAATGTTCGCCTTGGGGCCCTGCCATTGCTAGTTACGGCACTGAGTCCAGTATAGGTACAGTCTATTTATGGCTGTGTTGTTATGGAAACCTGGTAAATTAAATGTGAACTTATATTGGCTGATACACGTGATATGACTGAATATTTAAGGTCCTGTGAACTGCTATTCACTAATACAGGTCATACATAGCTTGGTTGCTATGGAAACCTGTGTGCCTGAGGAGAGTAAGCGCCTGCGAGCTGTTATTGGCTGATAAGGGACATGTGACCGTGTGTGTGGCACTTGGAATATGAGTGAAAGACTTGCAGGCTTGTATAGACTAATGCTGGTCATTTTTTGGGAATACTGTACCTCAGGAACGGTACGTCCAAGAGAGCTGAGACTCAGTCTATAATATTCCCGGACACCTGATGTACATGTGTGCCAAATTTGGTGAGGATCGGTCCAGTCGTTTGGTCGTGCATAAAGAACAGACAGACAGACAGACAGACAGACAGACAGATAGACAGACAGACAGACAGGAACTCATTTTTATATATATAAGAGATATATATATATATATTTATATATATATACTGTTTATATATATATATATATATATATATATATAATGTAGATAATATATTCTGTACATCTTTACATCAATGATTACGATGATTACAACTGTATTTTTTTTTATAGAAAAAACAAAAGTCAGAAGACAATTGCCGAAAGAGCAATGCAGTACGCCAAAATGTAAGTTTGTACAGGGGTGGGATTAAAATTTCTAACAATAGGTTTTTTTTTCCAGTTATCTAAAATGTTCATTGTTCCCCCCAATATACATTATGTCTCTGCATATGAAATGGGTTATCCACCTTAGTAATACTGATGGCCTATCCTTAGGGCAGCCAGGACTCCTGCAGATCAGCTGTTATGAGACAGCATGGCTACCAGTGATGTTAATATGCTGGGCGCCCTACTGATCAACCACCATGATGTGCACTACTGCAGTACCTAAGCCAACGTTGTACAGCTGGATAACCCCTTTAATATTATCCACAATGTTTCTCATAGTTTAAGGGCCCCCAAAAAGGATATTTGGAAAAACTCCCCCTCATACAGTATTTTAGCCCCATCACTGCCCCATATAGTATAATAGTCACAATCTCTGCCCCATACAATAAAGTGGTCTTGCCACTACATTACATAAAATGTAATATAACATGTCACATATTATATGTGCCCTGTTCCAGATCTGTTCCTGGATGAATGTATTGTCATGAGAGATTTTGACATACGGTAATTCTATATATGTGTTCTCTGTATAACTGCCAAATGTCATGATTTGCCCAAAATTTTTAGAAACAATCATGGCTTAATTAGGTGCTTTCCCCACAAAAGTGGGCAGTCCCACCTGCTTTAAGCCACTTTGTTGGTGGTCCAGTGCAGGACTTAAACATCCCTATTTTATGAATGAAAATATTGGTAAGCATGGCTTTGTTATATCTCTATAGAAAAGAAAAGGAAAAAGAGAGAGAGGAGGATCGAAGCAAAGATCTGAGAATTCAAGACATCATGTAAGTGAAGAGATATAATGAGATGATTTTATATAGACATTATATACTTTATATAACATTATACAGGTGTTTTTCCTAATAAACTAGAGGACTCTGTGTGCCAATCCACAAGCTTATAACACATAACTCAGCCATTTGTGTAATGTATAATGCTAATCTGGCTCTGAGAGTCACACAATACTAATGATACTTCTATCTATAGTAATCACAGTAAATCATCACAAGGATCTCAGATGAGTTTATTTATCAAAACGTATCACATCAGACACCTCCACTAGTCACCACCAGAAAGATGCAGGACTTTTCTCTCCACCGATTTTCGGTGCAGATGTGAATCCAGCCTGAAAAAACTTGCTCAGCCTATGTCTATGGCTGTGTCTCATATATATATATATATATATATATATACTGTATACAGTGGGAAAAAAAGTATTTAGACAGCCACCAATTGTGAAAGTTCTCCCACTAAAAAAGATGAGAGAGGCCTGTAATTGACAACATAGGTAGACCTCAACTATGAGAGACAAAATGAGAAAACATATCTAGAAAATCACATTGTCTGATTTTTAAAGAATTTATTTGTAAATTATGGTGGAAAATAAGTATTTGGTCAATAACAAAAGTTCATCTCAATACTTTGTTATAGATCCGTTGTTGGCATGACAGAGGCCAAACGTTTTTTGTAAGTCTTCACAAGGTTGGCACACACTGTAGCTGGTATGTTGGCCCATTCCTCCATGCAGATCTCCTCTAGAGCAGTGATGTTTTGGGGCTGTCGCTGGGCAACACGGACTTTCAACTCCCTCCAAAGGTTTTCTATGGGGTTGAGATCTGGAGACTGGCTAGGCCACTCCAGGACCTTGAAGTGTTTCTTACGAAGCCACTCCTTCATTGCCCTGGTGGTGTGCTTGGGATCATTGTCATGCTGAAAGACCCAGCCATGTTTCATCTTCAATGCCCTTGCTGATGGAAGGAGGTTTTCACTCAAAATCTCACGATACATGGCCCCATTCATTCTTTCTTGTACACTGATCAGTCGTCCTTGTCCCTTTGCAGAGAAACAGCCCCAAAGCATAATGTTGCCACCCCCATGCTTCACAGTAGGTATGGTGTTCTTTGGATGCAACTCAGCATTCACTCTCCTTCAAACACGACGAGTTGTGTTTTTACCAAACAGTTGTACTTTGGTTTCATCTGACCATATGATATTCTCCCAATACTCTTCTGGAACATCCAAATGCTCTCTAGCAAAATTCAGACGGGCCCGGATATGTACTGGCTTAAGCAGGGGGGCACGTCTGGCACTGCAGGATCTGAGTCCCTGGCGGCGTAGTGTGTTACTGACGGTAGTCTTTGTTACGTTAATCCCAGCTTTCTGCAAGTCATTCACTAGGTCCTCCCGTGTGGTTCTGGGATTTTTGCTCACCGTTCTTGTGAGATCTTGTGTGAAGCCCCTGATCGAGGGAGATTCTCAGTGGTCTTGTATGTCTTCCATTTTCTAATTATTGCTCCCACAGTTGATTTCTTCACACCAAGCTGCTTGCCTATTGCAGATTCAGTCTTCCCCGCCTGGTGCAGGTATACAATTTTGTTTCTGGTGACCTTCCACAGCTCTTTGGTCTTCACCATAGTGGAGTTTGGAATGTGACTGTTTGAGGTTGTGGACAGGTGTCTTTTATACTGATAACAATTTCAAACAGGTACCATTACTACACGTGATGAGTGGAGGACAGAGGAGCCTCTTAAAGAAGAAGTTACAGGTCTGTGAGAGCCAGAAATCTTGCTTGTTTGTAGGTGACCAAATACTTATTTTCCACCATAATTTGCAAATAAATTCTTAAAAAATCAATGTGATTTTCTAGATATGTTTTCTCATTTTGTCTCTCATAGTTGAGGTCTACCTATGATGTCAATTACAGGCCTCTCTCATCTTTTTAAGTGGGAGAACTTGCACAATTGGTGGCTGACTAAATACTTTTTTTTCCCCACTGTATGTATATAATGTAGATAATATATTCTGTACATCTTTACATCAATGATTACGGTGATTACAACAGTATTTTTTCAGGAAAAAATTGCCGAAATGGCAATGCAGTACACCAAAATGTAAGTTTGTACAGGGGTGGGATTAAAATTTCTAACAATAGGTTTTTTTTTCCAGTGTTCTAAAATGTTCATTGTTCCCCCCAATATACATTATGTCTCTGCATATGAAATGGGTTATCCACCTTACTAATACTGATGGCCTATCCTTAGGGCAGCCAGGACTCCTGCAGATCAGCTGTTATGAGACAGCATGGCTACCAGTGATGTTAATATGCTGGGTGCCCTGCTGATCAACCACCATGATGTGCACTACTGCAGTACCTAAGCCAACAGCTACACGTTGTACAGCTGGATAACCCCTTTAATATTATCCACAATGTTTCTCATAGTTTAAGGGTCCCCCAAAAAGGATATTTGGAAAAACTCCCCCTCATACAGTATTTTAGCCCCATCACTGCCCCATATAGTATAATAGTCACAATCTCTGCCCCATACAATAAAGTGGTCTTGCCACTACATTACATAAAATGTAATATAACATGTCACATATTATATGTGCCCTGTTCCAGATCTGTTCCTGGATGAATGTATTGTTATGAGAGATTTTGACATACGGTAATTCTATATATGTGTTCTCTGTATAACTGCCAAATGTCATGATTTGCCCAAAATTTTTAGAAACAATCACGGCTTAATTAGGTGCTCCCCCCACAAAAGTGGGCAGTCCCACCTGCTTTAAGCCACTTTGTTGGTGTCCAGTGCAGGACTTAAACATCCCTATTTTATGAATGTAAATGTTGGTAAGCATGGCTTTGTTATATCTCTATAGAAAAGAAAAGGAAAAAGAGAGAGAGGAGGATCGAAGCAAAGATCTGAGAATTCAAGACATCATGTAAGTGAAGAGATATAATGAGATGATTTTATATAGACATTATATACTTTATATAACATTATACAGGTGTTTTTCCTAATAAACTAGAGGACTCTGTGTGCCAATCCACAAGCTTATAACACATAACTCAGCCATATGTGTAATGTATAATGCTAATCTGGCTCTGAGAGTCACACAATACTAATGATACTTCTATCCATAGTAATCACAGTAAATCATCACAAGGATCTCAGATGAGTTTATTAATCAAAACGTATCACATCAGACACCTCCACTAGTCACCACCAGAAAGATGCACTCATGGATGAAGTCATTGTCTGGAGAAATATATTGATACAGTAATTCCATAAATGTAATGTCCTATGTTATCTCTTATAGTAAAGAAAGTGAAGAGCAGCAGCAAGAAGCTGAAAGAAATATAACTATAGTTGAAACACCAATGGAGGAAGAGACTGAGTAAGTGGAGAGAGATAATAAGATGAATAGATACTCTGTATAGTCAGATATGGGTCATGGGAAACTTATGCAAGGTTTGTGACAGCCATCTCTTTGAAACAAATGTCCAGGATACAGTAGGATAGTCCTGGTTTTCCTGCAATGTTTCAGAATTCCGCACCCTGCCCTGATAGAAGATCATAGATTACTTCTAGCAGATGGAATTCTCCATTGCTGATCCTAGACAATGACATGGGAAGTGGCTGCTATTTGCTACTGACTGTAACTTCCTAATAGTAGAGATCAGTGCAGGACCATGGAAGATACAGTTATATCATAGGACCACCAGGCCAGGTACACTTAGATTATAAGACCACTGGGCTGGGTACATTTATATTATACAACCACTGGTATGACAATTGTTATTATGATAGAAAGTTGACTTCATTTACATATCACCAACCTATTCTACAGCACTTTACAAATCAGGTTACAAGTGAAAGAAAAATTTACAAGAAAATAGGGGTGACACAAAAGGCAAAAGTGCTTGTTTTATACAAAGGTTCATCCATCCTGCCATAGAAGCAACTACTCTGTGAGCACTTCTACTGTATGTCAGTGATATCACTGAGTCCAGACATTTAGAGAACAAGGTATTATTATCAGATCACATCCAGGGTTGTTTTGTAGGTGCGGTCTAGGTAACAAGGGGTAGAGCAAATATATGGGGTGCAGTATGTACTTCTTTGTTTACAAAATTGAGGGCCCAAACAAGCACCTTAGCTCTTCACAGCTCAATGATCCCATAAATCTTGTTCTCTTGTTGAGCTCTTAATGGTTTTCTTCAATGGGAAATATGATGTGTTAAAGTGAGAAAACATCAGAAAAGAAGTATATACACCAGATATATCAATAGATTGGCCACATACAATGGACTAGAGAAAAGTTATAACTTTTGGTTATTTTCACATTATTTATCTTCTTTTTATGTTTCTGTTTTTCCATCTAGATCACAAGGAAGCTGGTTCAATAGGTGGGTGAGGAACATATAAGTAATATAAGGACAAAATATCTTTGTAGCCCAGAATTCTTCATCGTCTGCTGATCTTTAATGTACATTATTACCACTTGTGAATCACACAGAGTAGACATGAAAGTTTCAAGATGGGTTTGGGGTCCCCTATTCCCAAGATAGATGTGGGTCCCTGAGGTGGGATCTGCATGTATGGGACATGTATGGCATATACACAGAAATATCCCAAATGGGGAAAATATAGTTACAGAATTCTCCTATTCACTACTTAAGAATATTAGGGAGTGGCTTCGTGTTCTTGGTTTAACACTAATTGAAAAAGGTGATGTCTACCTGAATAATGTGGTAACAGTCTCATTGCTACTAGAGTATCACTTTATATGCTCAGCTACTGTATGCAATTCACAGTTAAGGAAAAACTATCAAACATAGACCTCAATATATTGCTGAAAGGGGTTCACATTGATGGATACTCTTCAACAATATTTTCCTATTCCATCAATTAAAAGGGGTTCTGTGGAAAAACAAAATAAATAAATACTGACCCTCCATATAAATATATTCTTAAATACTTATAATTATTTATTTCTGCTCGTTTTGTCTAGAATGGTATTAGCAGAAGATGTCTGTTATTTCATAAACATATTTTTATTTTTTTTTAGATGTCTCTTCATCTTCTGCTGCGGCAGTAAAAAGACCTGACTGCAAAGTGAGTATCAAAAATTCTCCCAGACAAGGACTTTCCACTTTCCTGTATTCACTTTCAGTGTTGATAATACTATATTTCTTTACAATATCACTGAGTTGTTTTTTTTCGATTTGTTTTTTTTCAGCATACAAAGGACACATAAATCTGCTCACCGTAGGTCAACAGGGATAAGAGCAGCCACAGATATACAGATGATTCCCCTGGATCTAGAAAATAGTTTAAAACCAGGAAAAAATTTGAAAAAAAACTGTTATTATTTAAATTAAATCAAAGTCATAATTAACAGAGATATATAGATTACACAATTAATACTGTTTAAAACTGGCAATAAAATTATATCTAACTCATCTGTATACATGAAAAATGGAAAGTACTCCATATTATTTTCTGAGCCTGCTTATTTAATTGTCAAGGTAACGTTACGGGCTTAGCAGCCCTTCCTCAGGACGAAGAAACACATATAATACAGACATTAGAAATAATCAGATTCTGTATCCATATATACAAAGGCCAATTATTGGGAGGAAAGGATTAAGGGGAAGGGAGGGAGATGACTGGGTGGGGGGTGGGGGGGGTACGTTCATACCAAGTAGACCAAGTAAGTTGCAGGACAACTGCTAGTGATGAAAAGTGGGTACAAAAAATGAGCTCATGAGAAGTGTCCCTGGCGGGAAACCTGGAAAATAATAGGTATCAGAACGTATAAGGTCATGTAAAATGCTTAGTCAGTCAATAATTGATGCTATGTAAGAGTGCCTGCATATCTAAGTAGGACAATATACAAAGACATTGATACAAAAATACAAAAACATATATGCATAGATATGCACACATACATATAAATATATATATATATATATATATATATATATATATATATATACACACATATACATACATACATACACATCTCCACGTAAAGGTATACAACAGTGACAGAGCGCATGAATAATGGACGCATAGTTAGAGCAGCATAGAGACAGTAGGGAGAGCATATACCTAGCATAAAACAGTCATATAATAATTCAGCCATATAATAATTATAATGTTAATACATATATGTTGAGCAGTGGCTTGTAGGTGTGTAGATCTACAGAGTATATGTCTAACGGGGGACATAATGAGGTCACACAGAACAACACTTAGGTGAGGGTAAATATATGGTATAGAGATACCAAGGCTATTACATAGCAATTGGCTGGACAACAGGTGGGTTTCTTGTGGAATAGGGAGGATAGGAGTAGTGGTACAGGGCTAGTGGTTAGCAAGACTTTAGACTAAAATGGGATCCGCTGGTTTTCCACCTGGTTTATGCTGAAAATGCCGAAGAGAAAAGTCTTCCTTGCAGGACTTTTCTCTCTGCCGATTTTAAGCGGAATGGGGGGCAGAGTCTCATATGGAGACTCAAAAGCTATTGTGAACTTAGCATTAGAGATGTTTGTTTGCTTGTCACCAACAAAAGACTTTATGGAAGAAAGGAAGAAAGTGAACTTCTTATAAAACAAAAATACCATAACATTTTTATTATCCTGTAAAATCTAAAATGACACAGAAACCTTTATGTTGTTCCACGTGTTGTTTTCACCATTAAACAGGATATTAAATACATTTTCCCATTGTGTGTCATGTGTTTTCCAAAAAACATACAATGGACTAACCACTTGGCATTTAGACTGGGGTGCCACATAGCGTAAAAGTTGTAAGCCGCAGCAAAAAACACAGCATTTTACAGTCCCTGCAAACTGGATGGGACTTTGGCTAATCCTATCTACAGATTGCAGAAAATATTCTGCAGCTGAAATGTATCAGCTGCAGTGAGTGCCACTTCATAGACCAGGGGTCAGCAACCCCCGGCAGGCGTGCCAAGAGTGGCATGCGAGGCTTATTTCCCTGGCACGACAGCCCGAGACCTCGCCCAGCAGTTTCTATCGGACCAAACACAGCCGAAACAAAACTGCTATTATTATACTGCAGGGTCTCTTCCGACGCCAGAGTATAATAAGCGGAGGCTCATGAGAGGTGATAAAACATAAAAAATTAATGTTACTTACCTGTCCTGCGCTCCGGAGCTACGCCCCGCTGTCTTCGGTGCTTCTGCCTGATGTAAGAGACCATTGATAGAGAGCAAGGGTCACGTTGGTGTCATTACACATAATGACACCAACGTAACCCCTGACACCCTATCAGCGGTCTGTAACGTCAGGCATTAGCACCAAAGAGAACAGAGCCACCGTGGAGCTCAGGAGAAGTGAGTGATAGAAGTGACTGAAGAGACCCCACAGTATAATAATAGCTAGTGAGTGACAAAACTTAGTTGGAATATTATACCGTGTGCAGGGGCCACTATGCGACATAATACAGTGTGTAGGGGCCACTATGGGACATAATACCGTGTGCAGGGGCCGCTATGGGACATATACTGTGTGCAGTGGCTGCTATGGGACATAATACTGTGTGCAGGGGCCACTATGGGACATAATATCATGTGCAGGGGCCGCTATGGACCATAATACTGTGTGCAGGGGCCACTATGGGACATAATATCATCTTCATGGGCCGCTATGGACCATAATACTGTGTGCAGGGGCCACTATGGGACATAATATCGTGTGCAGGCGCCGCTATGGGACATTATACTGTGTGAAGGGGCCACTATGGGACATTATTCTATATAATGGTGTGTTTTTGAGCAAAAATGCACCATGTGAACGAAGCTTTATATAGAAGTAAAAGTACCTGTGACCTAAGAATATAGCTGCATCCATATACATAGTGGGTCACCACCCTAAGGGTGCTGCCATACAGTGCTCCTGGAGGCATACATTTACCACTAATTGGGGGCTGCACATGTACTTTCATTGCTTCTAATGGGAAAGTACAGGTGCATCCCAGGAAATAGCAGTAAACACATGTGTCCAGAAGCATCTTGTGGCAGCACTTCTGTGTTTGGTTTGTGGTATATGACTTTAATATAGGGTTCGTCAGCCTTACAATTATTGCAAGGCACTATGGGTATCTCATCTTTGATTTCTTAATTTAAATCGGCACGCTGAACAAAAAAGGTTGCCTACCCTTGTACTAGACCATGTGACATCATGTTCACTGGTCATATGGCCTGTTTGCAACTCAGGCCTATTCAAATGAATATATAGGAATGTGCTTGGTAAGTAGTGATGAGGCCTCTTCAAACAATTGACAAGTGGGGATGCCAGATGTTGTATAGGTCCTGGAAAACTCTTGTAACATTTATTGTCAGTAGTATCGCAGTGAATAGTATGAGCTATCAGAAAAGTAAAAGAAGAAAAAAAAAAGTTTTTAAAAGTATAAAAAAAATTAAAAAAAACACAAAAGTTCAAATCGCTTCCCCTTTTCCTAGATCAGATATAAAAGTAAATAAACAACCAGAGGGTGTGTCTGCGTTTCTCCCTGCGGAGCAGGCTCTATCAGGACCTCTAGTTCATTCAGTGGTCGTCCAGCTCCCAGTGGAAGCATCAAAATTTTCTCCTGTCGCGGTGGAATCTTCACTGGAGCACTCAGTGGTACCTTCACTTTCCCAATAGAGCGCCCTGACATGATGCTCTTTTGCAAACTACAGCTCCTCACCATCTGCTGTAGGACCTTCTGAGTTGGACGGTGTGTGGTGGCCCGCTGCCAGTATTTAGGCCCTTCCTTGGCATAAAGGTGATGATCTAGGTCTCTCAGCACGTTCATGCCCAGCGTTACATCTAATCCTCTTCTGGATGGATGGTCTACCAGCACGATCCCCTTTCTGCCAATGTCTTGCCCAAACAGCCGAACCCGCATCCAGACGATCTCTTGTACATCCATTGCACCATCATTGGCAGCTGTCAACCTGATGACACTTCCATCTTCCGGCTCCATTATATGTCTGAAATGTCTCTCGAAGAACTCCAGAGGCATCAGGGTGCACTCTGATCCAGTGTCAACTAGGCAGCGTACCTAACGGGGCTGCTAGCATATAAGTCGCGTTCATCGCGTATGGGCTTAGTTTTTGGTGAACTGCCACAGGACGCCCCTTTACTGTGGCAGTTGGAAATTTAAAGCAGGCTCGGGTTCCATCTGTCCCTGGCACTCTCTGGCGATATGGCCATACTGTCGGCAGCTCCAGCAGAGGGGTCCCCTCAATCCCCGCACACCAGATGGGCCTTGGTTGGTGGGCCCTCGCACCCGAGGTACTCTCGGTGGAAGAGGGCAGGGTGATGTGACCCTTTCCAGAGCCATGGATGAAACTGCTTTCATCTGGGACACCTCCAGGTGGAGTTCTCTCATTTCTGCCCGTAGAGCCTGGACTACATCCTTCAAGGACCCAGCGTCTTCAGGACCTACTCGGGCCCCTGTCACTTGGGTGCTACTCACTGCCTTCACACTTACAGCCATGGGCTCTTCTTCCCTCTCTACAGCAGCCAGGTAAACATTATAGAATGTCAGGTTGGCATCTGCCCGAGTCATCTCTTGCAGTTTATCCTGTAAAAACTTATTGGATAATCCTAGGATGAATTGGTCTCGTAGTAGTCAGTCCAGGTCTTTGAAGTCTCCCATAGCTTCTAAATCTCACCGCCGCACTTCATTTAGTATCTCCTGTAAGCGTTAGAGTATTGCATTAAAGCCTCACCCTCTCGCTGTGACCGATTAATGAAGTTGCTTCGCAACTGTGCTACTTTGGTACGCCCTCCCTGAGCTCCCTCTAGCAGGGAGAATATTTTTTCCAAGGTGTCTCTCCTTGATTCGGGCAGTACCATCACTGTCCATCTAGCGTCACCTTCTAGGGCAGCCCCGGAATCAGGTTACTCAATTTAACTACACTTCGTACCCTTTCGGTCCAGTCCGGCAACGTCAGATTTTTACCATCAAACTTTGGCAGATGCTGCATTAGTGCCCCAGCTGATAAGTACCCTACTTGGGTTGGCATGACTGGTACTGGGGCAGGTAACTCTTGCTGTGCAGGGGCACCCTGGACCGGTGCAGCTGGAGCCGGGAGATTAATTCCCGCCATGTTCCCATCCATGACGGTCGCTGTATCCTGCCGACTATGCCAAGTTGTAAGCTGTGTATCGGGGTGGGCTCCACAGGATACAGCGAAGTCACGAACAAAGGAAGCGACTCCAAATCAATTTAGTAAAAAACAAGATTTTACTTTGAGTAGAAACACCTCTTTACCAAAAAAAACACTCCCAACTATTTACATACACTCAGCGAGTAAGCTGAGGCCCTGGTGTTGTACAGCGCAGTGCCCTCTCATGTGCAGCTCCAAAACACTCCAAGCTTTTAACTATCTGCAGGCTGCTACTAACCATCCTCTTGTTACCTTTTTATCACCCTAGTCACAGGAACAATTCAGTGAGAGTGATAGGGTCACCGGCGGTATAACCAGGGCTGGTGTTAGGGGGCAGGGCAAACTGGGCAATTGCCCAGGGCCCCGTCCCCAAAGGGGCCCCCGGGATCCGGAATCTGATGACTCCGGATCCTGGAGTCAGGCCCGGCCAAATCAATAACAGAAAGAGACCGCAGGGCCCCTTTCCGCTGTGTTTAAAAATAACAAACATTTTTACTCACCTGTCCTTCAATCCGTCGTCATCTTCTGGCGTTCCGGACATCATCGCTGAGGCCAGGCCTCAGCCTTAGCGATCACGTGGGGCGTGCTGACAGCCTGCCTCACGTAATCGCTGAGGCCCAATCACAGGCCTCAGCAGTGACGTCCACAACGCGTAACGTCAGCCGCAGAGAAGAAGAAGCCAGCGCCGGCGGGGATAACGGAGCAGCGCGAGGAGGCCCAGCAGAAGTAAGGCAAGGTAAGTATAACTGTTTGTTATTTTCCCTTACCTCCCCTGGGCCTTTGAATATTATACTCTGGGGTCTGAAGAGACCCCAGAATATAATATAATAATAGCACTGTAGGGCCCCTGTGGAGCATTATACTGGGGGGCCCCTCTGGATAGCATATTATACTGTGTGGGGCCACTGTGAAGCATTATACTGGGGAAGGGGCCCTCTGGATAGCATGTTATATTCTGTGGGGCCTCTGTGGAAAATTATAATGTGGGGGGGGGGGGCTCTGGAGATAATGTTATATTATGTGGGGCCACTTTGGAGCATTATGTTCTCCAGAGGGGCCCCCCAGTATAATGCTCCACAGTGGCCCCACACAGTATAATATGCTCTCCAGAGGGGCCCCCCAGTATAATGCTCCAAAGTGGCCCCACAGAATATAACATGCTCTCCAGAGCCCCCCCACTTTATAATACTCCATAGAGGCCTCACAGAATATAACATGTTCTCCAGAGGGCCCCCTCCCCAGTATAATGCTCCACAGTGGCCCCACACAGTATAATATGCTCTCCAGAGCACCCCCCCAGTATAATGCTCCACGGTTTCTCCACATAGTATAATATGCTCTCCAGAGGGGCCCCCCAGTATATTATACTGTGCGGGGCTACTGTGGAGCATTATACTGGGGGGGGGGGGCTCTGGAGAGCATGTTATACTGTTTTGGGCCACTGTGGAGCATTATACTGGGGGGGTGGGGGCTCTGGAGAACATATTATACTGTTTAGGACCGCTGTGGAGTATTATACTGGGGAAACCTCTATGGGCAGTATATTATACATTGTGGGCCACTGTGGAGTATTATACTGTGTGGAGCCTTACATACCATGTGGGGCCACTATGGGGGGCTCAGAGGAGCATTTTATACTGTGTGGGGTCACTGTGGAGCATTATATACCATGTGGGGAAACTGGAGGGCTCAGGAGAGCATTTTATACTGTGAAGCATTATATACCATGTGGAGCATTATACTGTGGGGGGGGGGGTTGCTCACAATTCCTGCTGGCAGCCCTGTGTGCTATGTCTGCATCACAGCTCCCTCACTATAATCCTGCACATACGTGTAGTGCTCCATGGCCATGTCATTCCACATACAGTACTGTGCATGATCCGCCATGGAGTTATTGGGGCCTGCACTGTATTATAGGGGGTGACTATACTCGGAACATACTCAGTAACTCCAGATAGTCAGCACATATGTAAGACTTCAGTGAAGGAGCCGCGGTGTAGGCTATTAGCAGGAAGCTGTTGGGTGGGGCCCCAGAACAAGATCCTCTGGTGGGCCTAAGGCCCTTCAGTCTGACACTGTATAACGGACAACTATTATATATAAGGGTGGGTTACTATATATAATTGGGAAACTTAAATATGAGGGGGCTATTATAAGGGGGAACTATTATTTATAAGATGGGCTATTATTTGTAAGGGGGAAACTATTATATATAATGCATCCATTATAAGGGGGGAGCTATTATTTATAAGAGGGAAACTGTTTATAAGGGGGGTATAATTGTTAAGTGGGCTTATTTATAAAGGGGGCTATTAGTGATAATGGGGACTATTATTTATAAGGGTAACTTATTTATGAGAGGGCTATTAATAAGGGAGCAGTATTATTTTAACGGGGTGACTTACTGATAAGGGGGAATATTACTGATACAGGGCACTATTTATCATTTATAAGGGTGCTTTTACTGATAAAGGTGTAATATTATTTATAAGCATGGACTATTATTTATAAGGAGGCGCTATAATAACTGATGACTGGGTGCAAAAATCTATTAGGTGGTACAAAGGTGCTCATTTGAATTGTGTGTGGTAAAATGGGGCTTGTTATTACCTTTTTGTTGGCAGAAAGGAGGCGTTATTATAGGGGTTGTCACTGGAAGACGATGGTGTTGTTTGCATATCAGCATTTGGGGCCCCGCTTTTAATTTTGCCCAGGGCCCCACTTTGTCTAAAACGGGCCCTGGGTATAACACAAGAGCTTACAAACTTATCAAAATACCAATATTCCCCCCAAACAAAGTACAACCGAGTAAATATAATAGAAGGTCAGCTTGCAAGCCAAAGAAATATGACAATGTATAAAATGTCGCTTCTAGACTTCCTCAGAAGCTCCTCTCTGGGAGTTACAACTCAATAGAATTCTCTGAGTCAGTGGCGTAACTAGGAATGGCTGGGCCCCAAGGCGATCATTTGACATGGGGCCCCCCCCGAACCGCCGCCCCTCCCCCCTCCCCCAGGACCGCCCCCTCCAACCCCCCCACCCAAAAAAAAAAAAAAAAAAAGCATTCCTGCGCACACTATTATGTGCCATAGTGGCTCCTGCACACAGTATCATGTCCCATAGTGGCCCCTGCACACAGTATCATGCCCCATAGTGGCCCCTGCACACAGTATCATGCCCCATAGTGGCCCCTGCACATAGCATTATGGCTTGGGACTCTCCACCTCGTCTCAGCGCAAGCCAACAGTTCTCTGAAAGGTGCAGAGACCACCAAGTGGAAAGGGAGTGACTGCAGCACCAGCAACTTGGACAGGAGAACATTCAGCTTCTGCACTGTTGGATGAGTTCACGCATACTGTTGTCTCTTAGATACAGATTCTGTGATTCTTTGCAGATGCAATAACTGACTAGGAGGAGGAGCAGGAACATCACGACCAGCAGATGATGGGAAGAACACACAGCTTCCTTCGGCTGAGGTGGTGGAGCCTTGGAAATGGGGTGCGTGCCACTGGGTGCTGCAGCAGTTGCTGCGGCAGGCTGGACCACCAAATTGGAGCCACGGCTCTCCCAAGCCACTTTATGGCGACACTGTGTATGTTGACGCAGGGCTGTGGTGCCAACATTGGCACCCTGACAACGCTTCACCTTCTGCCCACAGATTGAACATATGGCCATGTTCACCTCCCCTGGCAGCTTTACAAAAAACTGCCACACCGCCGAGTAGGTGATTTTACCCCCCAACACTCCGAGCTAACTGACTGCTACCGCCACTGCCTCCGTGAACCCCTGCACCACTGCTTTCCGGGCACGTAGGCTACTGTGAAGCGGGTGGTCTACCCTGGGCACGTTTAACTCCTGACCTCACACTGCTGCCACCCTGCTGACTCCCCCGCTGCCTCATGCGCAAGCTTCAACCCTCTTCTCCTGATGATGATGAAGCCCCTTCGTCACCAATTATGATCGGCTACATCATCATCCACTACTGTCTGCAGGTCACTGATGGCCTCCTCAACACTAGCTCCCACGCCACTCTCCTCATCACTACTTGACCACCTACCTGAGGAAGCAGCGGATGTCTCCTCCAGATCTTGGCTTAGAAGTAGCTGCTGACTGTCCTCTAGTACCTTCTCCTCACTGTACAGTGGATCTGAGCGCACAGCATAGAGTACTTCTCTAGCTGAGGGAACAGAAAAGGACAGAGGCAGGTTGAGGACAGGTGAGGGCACAGGGCCTGCTGCCGGGCTATGCCAACTAAGGGTTGTGTCTGACGAACCCACTGACACTTGGCTGGGAGTGTCTGATGTGACTTGGGATGAATTGGATGACCGAGTCAACCAGTCTACAACCGTTGGGTTGCTGGTCAAGACACGACCGCTATTTGACACTGGGAGCTCAGGCCTCTGTAACTGACCCCTGCTGCCATGCCCCCTTACTCTGCTGCGACCTGTGCCTGCGCCAGAAACATTTTCAATGAAAAAACGTAATTGCAAAGGGCAAAAAGGCCTATTATTTTCTACTTTGAAGAGAACAGCAAATATGCCTGTGAAAGATCCTCAGTGCGTCAACACCGCTTTGGCCCACACCTGAGTCTTCTTTCATAAATAACCACACCCACCACCAGTGACTGCTGGGTTCAAAAGATAAATACAAGACAAGCTTTCTAAATTGTATATATTTATTAACCCCTAAATGGGTCGGTATTAACATCTAACACATGCAGATCAGAACAGATATGTAGATATATACAAGCATTAACAGTTACTAGTTACAAGATACAGTGCAATGAAATAAAAGGGCATAAAAGTGAAATAATTACTTTACCACGCATCTCCTTGATGTGGCTCTATAATCCAACACTCACACATGCTCTGTCATGTGTGAATAACCAGTGGAGGCTTCTTAGCATGTTGCATCAATCAACAATCCAGCCTGCATGCTCTTCACAGTGGTCTCTCACAGTGGAAGTCTGTCTGTAATCTCCTTTAGTCTATCTGTAAAAAACTCTCAGTAATAGTCTCTCAGTCTCTTGTAGTCTCATCATCGTCAGCAGCAGCATTCCAGCCTGCATGCTCATCACAGCAGCCTCTCCTCATAGTGTTCTCTTGTAGTCCCAGCACAATCTCCTCCCACTGACCTCTTACCTCATCTTATATATCCTTTATGCCACCTCCCAGAATGAGGTCACCGGCGACAGCAAGTCTGATTGACTAATGCACTCAAGTCCAGATTCTTTGTATTGAGCTGAGACCAAGTGAAATGATACAATGTTATCAGCCATATCTGATCTACCAGTGCAGGCTGGACAATGCATGTTTGTTTGATCACTCAGAGCGGTGTAGGAATTCAATGGAGCCCTGCTGGGATGGATACAAAGCCCTATTGTTCCAGTCCGGCCACTATTGGCAATATACCTATGATTATGGCTGCGCACCTTATGAGTAAAGAGATACGTTACCCAGAGACCAAAATACAGCTTTGAGTTATAGCCATATTTCAGTGGAATCATCACACCTCCCCCTTTAGATGGGGCTTGTAGGAAGTAGGGGCCTGTGCCCCTCTTCTGAGAGCACCTCTGCCGCTTCAGCTCCTCAGGCTCTGGCCCCAAGGCTTCACAACCCCCCCGGAGTCCCAGCAGACTCGGGCCTTGTCAGACTCCGAGGGTGGTTGAGCGCGACGCGCCTTCAATATGTCCAGACTAGGGTCAGCTTGGACAGCATCTTTGAACTCTTGGCTGGAGTGAGACAAAAGAGAGGTGCATGTTACATAGCTGCCGGACCCTTCTGGCTCTCTAGTCTGACTAGGGGCACTTCTAAGGCTGAGGGCCTGAGCCACGTACACTTGGCTACCTCCCGCCTGTTCTGGGTCCGCTTTCTGAGTACTGGCATCCTGTGGAGCCACCCTCATGACCTCAGGCCCTTGGGATACCATTTTAGAGACCCCATCCCGGCGGTCTCTCAGGGTCTCTCTCACCCTAGCTGCTGGTTGGGAGAGTTCTAGGGGATTCTGCACCTCCCCCTTTGCTTCCAAACCTACATCCTGTTCCTCCTGTACTTGGGTAGGTGATGGTGATACTTTGGGCAAATGACTGAGATCATGCTTCCCTAAACCATCCCCCCACAATACATCGGCAGGTAATACAGTTGACATACCCCCTTCTTGGATCACACCTCCAGTACCACATGCCATCTGCACTTGGGCCATGGGAACTCCTGGAATAGAACTGGACAGAAGAGACGTGTATGTCTCATACCGGCCGGACTCCTCCGGCTTCAAGGGAGTGAGGCTAGTCACCGCGGTCTCAGCACCGACTCCAAGTGGTGTATGCAACGGTTCAAGGGTTGGAACGCCCTCCACCCTTCTAGCACTCTGGCTGCGGGCTAACACCACACTACCAGCAGTCCTTCCCTCACCTGGATCGGCCATGAGATCCCCATAGCCTACCTGACCACCTGGCACACGGTCAGCAGTTGGGTGCTTATCGGATGCACTGGGCGAAATAGTAGAAGTCGCTTCCAGTGACTCAGAAGAACTACCTTGTACACTTTCACAACAAGCATTGGCAATTACATTGACAGTACATTCATTAGCAATTGTTAATTCACACCGGGCCTCAATAAGATCGGTGGTAGACATATTGACAAGCTGGGAGGGAGACGCCCCCGCAGATGTGGGTGTGTCTACAGACAAGGTCTCATTGGCTCCTAGCACGGGGGTGAACAAAGCAACAATAACATTTTTGCTGAGCTGGGTTGCAGGAAGCTCATTTGCATCTTCCCTGCTCTCAGCTGAACGCAACTCATTAGCATTTACACTTACTGCCATGGGAAGTATCTCAGAGAGGGGGTTACAGGCCCTTTCTGCAGATATGACAGACACATTATCAACATTAGTCATAGACAGTTTATCACAGTAAATTGGGGTGCTCCCCACCCCATATTGGGACATCATAGGTCCTAAATCAGTTTCCAACAGTACATTAGCAGGCAAATCAGTCAATAGTCCCACAGTCCGCATTCCTTTTCCTGCACCCCAGTCCAGATACACAGATGGGCCACCTGTTGTGGCTTGGGAAGCAGGGAAGTTCTCAGGGCGGTTGGGGCACTCCCTCCTTGAAATGTCCTGTCTGGTTACAGGCATGGCCCCACTGCACCTCCCCTTGGGGTTTGGGGAAGGTCACCCGGGCGCCCAGAGTTCTTGGGACAGGGGAGGGACCACCCGGGGCATAGTTTGTCTCACCCGACCTGACGACAGACGGCTGTGGTGAACTCCGGCCTGGCTTCTCCTTCCAACTTGAGGGTCTCTGCAGGGTTGTTGGAGTTTGCGTAGGGGTGGTTTGTGCCTGCTGGGAGATTTCCCGCCTCTTCAGCTCAAGCTGATACTCCCTCTCGGCCTGTCGCTCAGCAGCCTTCCTCTCTCTCTCTGCCTGTCGCTCAGCAGCCTCACGATCAGCCTGCCGTTCTCGTTCTACAGCTTACTGAAAACAGTACAACGCCTGCAGGTATATGTTAGGGTCACTGGTGCCTATTTGCTGCAGGGCCATTTGCCAGTATGAAGCCATTCCCCCAGCAAGGCTGGGGCTACTGGTCCCTCCTGGTGAAGTAATCCTTGGGACTGGGCTGCTTGCCGCACTTCCTGGCCTAGCCCCAAAATCAGGACTCTGCTCGATTCTCTGCATGGCTGTGGCTGCCTCCATTTCAGCCATACGCTCAGGATCTCCAAAAGCCTCGTTCAGCAATTCTTGAACTCTGCTTCTGAGCCCACTAGCCATCCACTGATATTTGCCAAATAAAAGATAGGATAGAATACAAAGAGTAAGGGAGGGGAACAGCACTGTATCAAACTTTCACTGTATCTTAATGCTTGCTTTAATACCGAGCTTGTCTCATAGGATTACCATAATCCCCAGCATGTGAGTGATAAAGGTCACCAACACACGCTGTTTATCCTAAGATCCCACCACGCTGCCACCAATGTGAAAGATCCTCAGTGCGCCAACACCGCGTTGGCTCACACCTGAGTCTTCTTTCATAAAAACCACTCTCACCGCCAGTGAGTGCCGGGTTCACATGATAAATACCAGACAAGCTTTCTAAATTTTATATATTTATTAACCCCTAAATGGGTCGGTATTAACATCTAACACATGCAGTTCAGAACAGATATGTAGATATATACAAGCATTAACAGTTACTAGTTACAAGATACAGTGCAATGAAATAAAAGGGCATAAAAGTGAAATAATTACTTTACCACGCATCTCCTTGATGTGGCTCTATAATCCAACACTCACACATACTTTTTCATGTGTGAATAACCAGTGGAGGCTTCTTAGCATGTGGCATCAATCAACAATCCAGCCTGCATGCTCTTCACAGTGGTCTCTCACAGTGGAAGTCTGTCTGTAATCTCCTTTAGTCTATCTGTAAAAAACTCTCAGTAATAGTCTCTCAGTCTCTTGTAGTCTCATCATCGTCAGCAGCAGCATTCCAGCCTGCATGCTCATCACAGCAGCCTCTCCTCATAGTGTTCTCTTGTAGTCCCAGCACAATCTCCTCCCACTGACCTCTTACCTCATCTTATATACCCTTTATGCCACCTCCCAGAATGAGGTCACCGGCGACAGCAAGTCTGATTGACTAACGCACTCAAGTCCAGATTCTTTGTATTGAGCTGAGACCAAGTGAAATGATACAATGTTATCAGCCATATCTGATCTACCAGTGCAGGCTGGACAATGCATGTTTGTTTGATCACTCAGAGCGGTGTAGGAATTCAATGGAGCCCTGCTGGGATGGATACAAAGCCCTATTGTTCCAGTCCGGCCACTATTGGCAATATACCTATGATTATGGCTGCGCACCTTATGAGTAAAGAGATACGCTACCCATAGACCAAAATACATCTTTGAGTTATAGCCATATTTCAGTGGAATCATCACAATGCCCCTTATTTCTTCACCCACTAATGAACACCAGTAAAACAAGCGTGATAAAAGCAGATCAGTATTATTGAATTATTGACAATACTGTATTGATAAATGGCCAGCAACTTTATACTGGGAACAAATGGTGAATATGGTCCTCCTTATGGGTTTACACACTAATAAACACCTTTAAATAAGTGATAACTGCCAAGAATTATTGAATTATTATTGACAATACTGTATTGATAAATGGCAAAGCAACTTTATACTGGGAACAAAATGGCGAATATGGTCCTCCTTATGGGTTTACAACTAATAAACAGCTTTAAATAAGTGATACCTGTTAATAATTATTGAATTATTGAATTATTATTGACAATACTGTATTTATAAATGGCCAGCAACTTTAAACTGGGAACAAAATGGCGAATATGGTCCTCCTTATGGGTTTACAACTAATAAACAGCTTTAAATAAGTGATACCTATTAAGAATTATTGAATTATTGAATTATTATTGACAATACTGTATTTATAAATGGCCAGCAACTTTAAACTGGGAACAAAATGGCGAATATGGTCCTCCTTATGGGTTTTCACACTAAAAACACCTTTAAATAAGTGATAACCACCAAGAATTATTCAATTATTGAATTATTATTGACAATACTGTATTGATAAATGGCCAGCAACTTTATACTGGGAAAAAAATGGAGAATATGGTCCTCCTTATGGGTTTCCACACTAATAAACACCTTTAAATAAGTGATAACGGCTAAGAATTATTGAATTATTATTGACAATACTGTATTTATAAATGGCCAGCAACTTTATACTGGGAACAAAATGGCGATTATGGTTGTTATGTCTTTCCCCACGTTAAAGGCGTTTATTACAGATAAGTGCAGATATTAATGGATGATAATTCAGTTTTCTTTGGCACTGTAGTACTGACAAATGGCCTGCAATGTTATGCTTTGGAAGAACAGTGAATAAGCCCCTTATAATAAACACATTTAAAAAGGCATTTATTACAGATACTTGCAGATGTTAGTGGATGATAACTCAGTTTTTTGCTGTACAGAACTGCAAAAGGCTTGTTGTGTTCCACCTTGAAGACACAGGTATGAGTAATGAGCAGCAGTATAACAGCAGTGAGTGCTGCAATGTGTATTAAAATTCTTGCTGTAAATGACCCTGCAACCACCCCAAATTCTTCTCTCAATTCCTCCCTATCGTTTCCCTACAGTTCTAAGGTTCTTTCCCTGAACTTCTATATGTTTTATAAGTCTTTCCCTAGCTCCTGCTGACGTCTGTCCTTACAGTAAGAGCGATGTGAAATGACTGTACCTAAAATGGCCGAGGGTTTTTATAGGGTTGTGACATCACAGGTCCAGCTGGCTGCTGAGTAGCTGCATGCTTGGCATTGTGGTGATCCCACGTTCCCAGAGTCCCTTGCCCCTTGTCCTAAACATGTGGCCATTTTATAAAAAAATGTGATTCGAGACATTAAAGCGTGAGGAAATCCGGAATCGAGGTGAATCAAAGATTTTCTGAAATTCGGATCAAATTCCACTTCTGCAGCTTTGATTCGCTCATCTGTGATTGCTATAAGTCTGATAGATTATATATATATATATATATATATATATATATATATTCATAGTAGTATATGCATAACATTATATCCATTAACAAAGGTTATTGGAACCTTTCCTGGTTACTGCTGCTGTTGCTATGAGATATGATGTCATAAAATCATGTGACTCAAGCCTAGGCATTATGACATCACGTAACCTTATATAAGGAGCTGCTGCCCGGAATGTTCTTTGAGGGTTCTACAGTTTGTAGAGTAGGAGTGTAAGTATGCTGTGTCTGATGCTCCTGATTTACCATTATTTTTTAGCATTTTACTATTTTTTTCCAGTCCTTTACTATTTACTTTTATCTAATGACAGTGACTTCCCTTTCTTTTCTCCTTTCATTCTTTACTTCTTTATCTAAGCTGAATTCACAATTAAAAAAAAAAAAAAGTTGTGGCCTTTTGTGCTGAATATAAATTGTTTTCTTCCCTTTCCAAACCATTTACAGTGCGATTCGCAAGCGTGTGTTTTTTTTTCTGCCATGGGGAATTTCTCTTGTCGGAACATTAAGGTAAGTCAGAAATTGCTGTCCAGATTGAATGTACAAGTGCAGAATGGTGTGAGGCTGAATGTAGTGTTCAATATATGCATTAGCAGATAGCAGTATTATATCCACCAATGAGATACATAGAAAGTACAGACATAGATATGTACAGCACGAGATTAGGGCATAGGTACATAGTGATTCCAGGTTGACTTGTTTCCCCCTAGACTTCTATGTAGATTTAATATTTAATGCCTTGTGGCCTATATCCATGGCAAGTGCCAAGACCCTGCAGTAATGGACTGTCCAGTCAAAGACATATAAATGAGTATATGTGTACCCCCACTATCACATACCCCCTAAAGCCTTCAAATGGCCACATGGAAATGTCTAAAGCTGAACCTGAACATTACATTTTTTTCTTGCTAGATCCTAGCAAGCATCCTAGTGATTTCCATTGGATCTCCTTGTGATCTAATGTTTATGGAGACAAGCTGATGTGCTTGTGATGTCTCACGTTTGGAGAAATAACAACTGGGCAGGTTTTAAAAACAAATGTATTCCATAAGATAAGCAGCAACAGAGGTTCAGGGGACAGCCGCTTATTTATTTTTAATTGAAATAATATGCATATAAGGCTAGAGATAGAAAGATAGATAGATAGATAGATAGATAGATAGATAGATAGTAGATAGATAGATAAGGAAATTCAGGGCTGATACCTATCAATCATGTCTATGGCAGCATAGTCATCAATGAATAAAATATAACATTTCTTTCTGCATTTATAGAAATCATCATCAGATAAAGCCAACCTAATCCAGTAAGTGTATGTTCATTATAACTGTGTGATCTATATAAGGAGAAGATACCTCTTTGTACCGTATTAGTTAGTAAAAATGTAAAATCTTCAGTAGTGCGTCACCCTTTATTGGCTGAAAAGGTGTTGACTAATAGCAAGCTTTCCAGATTACTTAGGTCTGGAATATCATGAAGAGACCTAAGTAGTTATGCCTGATAAAGACTTAAGTAGTCTTGAAAGCTTGCTGTTTGTTGTCATCTTTTTAGGTAGACATTAAAATGTATCAAACAGTGTGTAAGCTCACATATCTGAAACAGAATGTCCATCATGGTGTGTTCACATCCAAGTGAGGAAGCTCTTGGAGGCTGCTCATCTGTCCACTTCACCTCCATGTGCTTCCTCATTTGGATGTGAACACCCCGGTGATGGACGTTCCATTGTTGATATATAAGCTTACACGCTGTTTGTTATGAGCAAATTGTGAAATGGGATGGATATTGATGTATCATCATCTTTCATATTATGTATGGGGTGAGGACATGATACTGCGGGGGCAACTTGGACAGGGACATGAATCTGTGGGGGGCAACCTAGGGTGAGGACATGAATCTGTGGGGAGCAACTTGGAAGGGGACATTATAAGGGGCATATTGTATGGGGCCACTAGGGAGCCATTATACTGTGTGAGAGCCACTAAGGGACATTATACTATGAGGGAGCATTATAATTCATGCAGGTCAAGTATTTCTAGGTGGTGGTGATGGGGAGGGCCCACTTATGAAATCTTTGCACAGGGCCCACCAATGTGTTAAAACGGCCCTGAGTAGACAGGACTTGGTCATGTGCAAGTGCTCTTACTCTTGAGTATACTTTGACAAGGTTGATGAGAATGATAACAGACCAGATAAGATGTATATATATCATTATAACGTATTACATGACACATCAAGACATTGTCCATTCCCATGGATTGTGACAGGGACCATGCAAAAGTTATAGCTATATTTTAGGTGTCAGGACTACATTACATCTTCAGTGTCACATCTGCATTACAAATTTTTAATATTTCTGTCTATGGAGGTGTATGAGGGCTAATTTTTTTGTGGGATGAGCAGTGGTTTTTATTAAAGGGGTTTTCAGGCCCCAATTTTTTTTTTTTCATACTGATGACCTATCCACAGGATTGGCCATCAGTATGTGATTTATCAGTGACACCTGGAGATCATGCAGATCAGATGTTGCAGCAGCCTCCGAGTTCCAGAAGCTTCTAGCGGATGAGGAGTGCTTGCAGTACCACTCCTATACAAGCAATATCTTCTTTCAATTAATTTTGTTGATTCATAGAAATAAACTATCAAAGCTTCTATTTTTTAAAGCATTCTTGCTTTGTAGCATTTTTTCCCCACACTTGCCTAAAATCTTTGCACAGTAGTATATGTGATTTTTTTTAATATTGTCTTTCTCCCTTTAATTTCTCTAACAGATCGAAAAAGAAAATTAGGGCTTATCGTCCAGCATTCAGGTATTGATTTTCCTATTACCCCAGTGAGTCTTCTCTTACATAGAGATACAGAAATAGTGCTCATGTCTGGGAAATAAAGAGGAGTACATGGTTCTGGGTCCGGCTATAGGACAGATTTATTAATCCTGCTTAATTTCTAGACAGTTTAGGCCCGGTTCACATCTGCGTTCGGGTGTCCGTTCGGGGGAGTCTGCTTGGGGATCCCCCGAACGGAAACCTAGACGCATAAAAAAGCTGTTTACCTGGGAAACCCATGGACCCCATAGACTATAATGGGATCCGTGCGGTTTCCGCTCGGTTTCTTGGCAATCGCTTTTTTTATGCGTATAGATTTCCGTTCGGTGGGTCCCCAAGCGGAACCGGGTCTTAGACAGACAGCCTGAAAATGTCTGAAATGTATTACAGTGTCTCATGCTCTACAATAAAACTCAAATCTTTAGACATTTTTGGCAAACTCTGTACTACCTTAAGGTTGGTTTAGTTTGTACCTTATTGTTACATTCTAAACCAGTCCCCTTTTTCAGCTAAGCCCTCCCTACTTGTCTAGACACATTTTAAAAGTGCCAAGTGTATTGGTAACATCTGTTCTTTTGGTGCATTCATATAATAAATATGTATGACATGAAATATAACATTTTGTTCCAAAAATGTGTCAGATTCTGGCATATATAAAAGGCTTATTCACATATATGTATTTTACACACGTATGCAGTCCACATGTTTGTGTACGGCATACATATCCATTCATTTATTCAGTCTTTATTCAGATATCCATCTTTTTTTGTGGACCATGGGTCCGAAAAAAAAAGGAAGCAAGTTTGTTATTTTACATTGATGCAGATGTTTAATGAAATTTTATGAAAGAAAGCAGATGACATATGTGTGTTATGACCCAGACCCAGATACATGGAAATTACAGGAGCCACAATAGTAAATGTGGGCCTCTGTATTTAACTGAGTGACATGTGTTACTACAGATATTTTCTATAGATTTTATATTCTCCCTAGTATCAGCCATTTTCACTAGAGCTGTATTCTTCTATTATAGATATGGAAAATACCCAAAAAAAGTTTCCATGTGTCCTAGGCTGAACACTGTAAAGTAAGTTTTTAGAACAAGAAAGTCTGAATTTATTATAGTTCTCTTCAGATATACCCACTAGTACCACAATAACAAATTTACAGTTATGGATGAATTCATTATTGATGAAATATCTATAGAATCCTATATATATATATATATATATATGTTCATTTTGTTGTTCATTCTATTGTTCTATGTGTCTGAGTAAGGGGAATGTGGTTTAGACCTCATGAACACGACAGTGTGCATTGTCAGGGTGCTAGCTGTGTTTATCATGGCTAGCATACTGACCCATTCATTTCTATGGTCCCAAACACACCACCATGTACTTTTTCAGTCCTGTGTATGGGCCGTGAGTCTGGGGCAAAACTCAGGACAGGTCCTATTCCTGTCCGTTTTGTGGCCCGTGTTCACAGACCACAGTGAATGGGGCCGTATAATCACACCCCGGCAACATGAACACGGTTGTGTGTATGTCGCCTTAGGAATGTGGAGAAATTCCATTATAAGGAGTATGTGGGAACATGGATTTAGGGCCACAGTTATATACATGAGAATGGCCATTTTTCTGGAGAAATAACTCATATTTTTATACATATTTACATACATACATAATCTAGTAATTCCCTGATTCTGCAAATGGAGCTGTTATGGGCTAAACAATAGAAGGGGAAATAAGCACAAGTATCATGGGCAAAAAACGGGCACTTCTGTCCTCATTGGCAGTACCAAGCACCTTATGAGAGGAGCATTTTGATCCCTACTACAGAGCCCACTTCTCTCTCTGCTCCCTTAACTTCCCATCTGAACTAAATGCAAAATAAGTATGCCACTCTATGTAGTTTTTTTTTCCCTCTAATGGATATTATAGCAGACAGCAATATTTTGTAAAGCAACCTAAAGTTATCCAGGTCGAAACTTCTCAATGCCGCACTGAGGACAGGTCTCATTGAAACATGGGAATGCTACAATATATGATCATACATACATTCTCAGTATACACACATACAGTATATGTTACCCCAATAACAAAATGAGTAGAGCCTTATACAACTTCACACATTCACTTATGAAGGCTTGTTATAGCATTGTATAAAACCCTTTTAGACTGACACTGAGGTATTTGCATTTCATTCACTGGGTCTTTATTATTATTTTTCCTTTTTTTACAGAAGACCAAAGAAGATGTTTAGGTGAGTAGACACAAGATGTATTTGTTTCTCTTTAATAAGAATAATAATAATAATAATAATTATTACTATCTATTATTATTATTATTAATAAAAATAATAATAATTGTTTTTTAATATGTTTTATATTTTTACAGAAGACCAAAGATATGTAGGTGAGTAGTCACAAGATGTATTTGCATCTCTTTATTATTATCATGAATAATAATAATAATAAATATTAATATTATTAATTTTTATATATATATATATATATATATATATATATATATATATTATTTTTTATATTTTTACAGAAAACCAAAGAAGATGTCTAGGTGAGTAGCCAAAGTTAGATTTTGCATCCATTTATTCATGGAATTCCTCCTATTCACCAGTTTACAGATAAAGGTGCAGTAAGGGACTATCACAGGGAGTGCATGAGCATAGTGAATGACATCTACTTTATTATTATACCTTACAGACATCCTGATGACACTGACCTATATTATACAGTCAGTCCATACACATAATGCCATCAATAGTCTGATTAGGAATGGATTATAATAAGTGCAAACATGCTTGTAGCCTAGGGCCTGAGGCAGCTAGTGGGCCCAAAGGCAAGTAATTCCTCATTTGCCACCCACTGTAATCCAATCTCAATATCAACTGTATTAGCATCTGCCAGTACAGTTGGATATTGCGGTGGATCGTGGGAGTCTACTGAAGGTAAGGTGAGTACATGTTTCAACAATTTGATTCTGATTGAACACTTCTGAGCCAGGAATGCTATTATTTTACTCTGGGATCTCCCAGAGTATAATAAGTGGAGGCTAAGGGGAGGTCAGTAAACATAACAAACAGTGTTAGGGGCCATTCACATTACGTTTTGATCATCAGTTTAACTGATCAGTTTTGCGGATTCAAAAAACTGATGCGAAAAAGGGATGGTAACTGATGACCATCCGTTTACATACAGCCAATGTGAACTAAAAACAAATCAGTTACTGTAGCACAGGAAAGTAGGACAAACCACACTTTTTTGTTACACAAAAGAATAAACAGAAACTGACCCGTTTTTATTTAACATTGACGCTATGTTAATGGATGGTCATCAGTTTCCATCTGCTTTCATCTGTTTTTCGCATCAGTTTTATATATCCGCAAAACTGATGATCAAAATATGATGTGAACAGGCCTTTACTCACCTCTCTTGGGCTCTGTCGCAGCATCCAGCCCTCTTCCAGCCTACTGAATGAAGTCACTGAGGCCCATGATTGGGGGGGCATGCTGGCATCATGACACTTGCATATGTTACAAGGACTAAAAATATCAACAAGAATTGTTATGCCATATAAAAAGATCTTGTATTCTATTGAGTATATTAGACCCTGAGGAATATAGGAATATGACAATGTAATAACAGGATGCCCAAAATGTCCAAGGGCTAGGAAAATACTATATATCAAGGTGCCCTCCCAGTGTCATTCTGACATATATTATATTGTAAGAATTACCAAGAGCAACCTAGCTGCAACCATATTCGAATGACAATACATTAATTAATAAAAATTAATAAATATGAAAATCATATAAACGAATATAGAAAAATGACAAAGGGCTCACTGGCAGCCTTAAAATAATTAAAAAAATACCATATTGGCACAAGAGGCCCAGTAGTGTATAAAACAGCAACAGAGTGACATATACAACATACTCCTAAAAATGTTAACTATCTCCACAATAATGCAAGAGGTATGGTGGTGCAGAACCTGGCTTTGTCATGTAAATGTCCATACTTGTAAACTTTGTTATCCTTGCACAATGAAGGTCATAAACCTGAAAATAATCAGTCCTTTATCTAAACTGCTATCTGACTCTAGGTTCCTACTAGCGTTGTCTCCATTGTTTAGTCCATCGGGGAACCCAAACAAAGGAGAGCTGGACTGTAAAAACAGTGGTTATACATGGACACTGATGGACCTCATTGACTATCATTCTCTCCACCGATTTTCTGTGCAGATGTGAACCCATCCTGAAAAAACTTGCTCAGCATATGTCTATGGCTGTGGCTCATATAGATATATATATATATATATATATATATATATATATATATATATATTCTGAATATAAGATAAATCTGCTCTTTCACCTTGTAAATATTTTCTTTTTTCTTTTTATCAATGATTACGGTGATTACAACTGTATTTTTTTTTTATAGAAAAAACAAAAGTCAGAAGACAATTGCTGAAATAGCAATGCAGTACGCCAAAATGTAAGTTTGTACAGTGGTGGGATTAAAATTTCTAACAATAGGTTTTTTTTCCAGTTATCTAAAATGTTCATTGTTCCCCCCAATATACATTATGTCTCTGCATATGAAATGGGTTATCCACCTTACTAATACTGATGGCCTATCCTTAGGGCAGCCAGGACTCCTGCAGATCAGCTGTTATGAGACAGCATGGCTACCAGTGATGTTAATATGCTGGGCGCCCTGCTGATCAACCACCATGATGTGCACTACTGCAGTACCTAAGCCAACAGCTACACGTTGTACAGCTGGATAACCCCTTTAATATTATCCACAATGTTTTCTCATAGTTTAAGGGCCCCCCAAAAAGGATATTTGGAAAAACTCCCCCTCATACAGTATTTTAGCCCCATCACTGCCCCATATAGTATAATAGTCACAATCTCTGCCCCATACAATAAAGTGGTCTTGCCACTACATTACATAAAATGTAATATAACATGTCACATATTATATGTGCCCTGTTCTAGATCTGTTCCTGGATGAATGTATTGTTATGAGAGATTTTGACATACGGCAATTCTATATATGTGTTCTCTGTATAACTGCCAAATGTCATGATTTGCCCAAAATTTTTAGAAACAATCACGGCTTAATTAGGTGCTCCCCCCACAAAAGTGGGCAGTCCCACCTGCTTTAAGCCACTTTGTTGATGGTCCAGTGCAGGACTTAAACATCCCTATTTTATGAATGAAAATATTGGTAAGCATGGCTTTGTTATATCTCTATAGAAAAGAAAAGGAAAAAGAGAGAGAGGAGGATCGAAGCAAAGATCTGAGAATTCAAGACATCATGTAAGTTAAGAGATATAATGAGATGATTTTATATAGACATTATATACTTTATATAACATTATACAGGTGTTTTTCCTAATAAACTAGAGGACTCTGTGTGCCAATCCACAAGCTTATAACACATAACTCAGCCATATGTGTAATGTATAATGCTAATCTGGCTCTGAGAGTCACACAATACTAATGATACTTCTATCCATAGTAATCACAGTAAATCATCACAAGGATCTCAGATGAGTTTATTAATCAAAACGTATCACATCAGACACATCAACTAGTCACCACCAGAAAGATGCAGGACTTTTCTCTCCACCGATTTTCGGTGCAGATGTGAATCCAGCCTGGTAAAAGTTGCTCAGCATATGTCTATGGCTGTGTCTCATATATATATATATATACTAGAGGAAGGACCCGGCTTCGCACGGGTATATTTCAAACCTGGAGTGCAGCTGTGTGCATGTGTCTGACAATGCTTTGTCAGATTGGAGATGGGCTTGGGTCTGCTGGGGAGTTTCAGCAGCTCGCTGTTGTCTGTAACATACCTTATCAGATTGGAGACAGGCTTGGGTCTGCTGAGAGTTTTCATTAGCTTGAGCAGCAGCCATGCGTTTTGCTGCAGGGGACATGAGTAGTTTAAAAAACATTTCAATTTATAAGAATGCTGAAATCCAGTATGGCAGTCCAGTCAGTGGCGTAAATACCAGTTAAGCAGTGGTAGCAGCTGCCACAGGGCCCGGGACATTAGGGGACCCGTCAGGCCTCTGATGTTTTTTTTTTTTTTTTAACACCAGTAGGTAACGGGCCCTATTTACTTACCGTTCTCCACTCCTGCTCACGGCCGCCTGCACTTCACCTTCTGCAAAGGCGGCTGTGAGCGGGAGCGGGGATTGGTAAGTAAGGCCTGTGGGCCATGAACCCCACAAACACTGCTATCGTTATACTCTGGGGTCTTTTCAGCAGACTTCGGGCCTCCTTGGTGGCGTCCCAGATGTCGGTGGGCCAGTCCGACGTCATTATGCGTTGCGATACATGCCTGGCTCACGTGACATCTGGTCCAACAATGAAGAAGTAGCGGGAAGTGCGCATAATACTATATGAAGGAGCCACTATGATACTGTGTGCAGGGGCCACTATGGGGCAGAATACTGTGTGCAAGGGCCACTATGGGGCCTAATAGTGTATGCAGGGGCCACTATGGGGCATAATAGTGTGTGCAGAAATGCAGTTTGTGTGCATGGGGGGGTTGCCGGGGGGGGGGGGTCCCATGTCAAATGTTCGCCTTGGGGCCCTGCCATTTCTAGTTACGCCACTGAGTCCAGTATAGGTACAGTCTATTTATGGCTGTGTTGTTATGGAAACCTGGTAAATTAAATGTGAACTTATATTGGCTGATACACGTGATATGACTGAATATTTAAGGTCCTGTGAACTGCTATTCACTAAGGGTGGGTTCACACCTGCGCTTCAGTCCGTCCGTTGCCAATCCGAGTGAAAATCTCGGCGAACGGGATTGGCATCGGATACAGACAGGTTAGCGACGCATTGGTTAAAAACCCATTCATTTGAATGGGTTTTTAAAGCAATGCGAGGGTGTCCGATTGCACCCTCTGCGCTGCGAATCCTTTTTTTTCGCCGGAAACAAAGTCGGACATGCAGGACTTCGTGTCCGAGGAAAAAAAAAACGGTTTTGCAGCGCAGAGGGTGCAATCGGACACCCTTGCATTGCTTTAAAAACCCATTCAAATGAATGGGTTTTTAACCAATGCGTCGCTGACCTGTCTGTATCCGATGCCAATCCCGTTCGCCGAGATTTTCTCTCGGATTGGCAATGGACGGACTGAAGCGCAGGTGTGAACCCACCCTAATACAGGTCATACATAACTTGGTTGCTATGGAAATCTGTGTGCTTGAGGAGAGTATGGGGCATAATAGTGTGTGCAGGAATGCAGTTTGTGGGGGGGGGGGGGTCCCATGTCAAATGTTCGCCTTGGGGCCCTGCCATTGCTAGTTACGGCACTGAGTCCAGTATAGGTACAGTCTATTTATGGCTGTGTTGTTATGGAAACCTGGTAAATTAAATGTGAACTTATATTGGCTGATACACGTGATATGACTGAATATTTAAGGTCCTGTGAACTGCTATTCACTAATACAGGTCATACATAGCTTGGTTGCTATGGAAACCTGTGTGCCTGAGGAGAGTAAGCGCCTGCGAGCTGTTATTGGCTGATAAGGGACATGTGAGCGTGTGTGTGGCACTTGGAATATGAGTGAAAGACTTGCAGGCTTGTATAGACTAATGCTGGTCATTTTTTGGGAATACTGTACCTCAGGAACGGTACGTCCAAGAGAGCTGAGACTCAGTCTATAATATTCCCGGACACCTGATGTACATGTGTGCCAAATTTGGTGAGGATCGGTCCAGTCGTTTGGTCGTGCATAAAGAACAGACAGAGAGACAGACAGACAGGAACTCATTTTTATATATATAAGAGATATATATATATATATTTATATATATATATATATATATATATATATATATATATATATATATATATATATATAATGTAGATAATATATTCTGTACATCTTTACATCAATGATTACGGTGATTACAACTGTATTTTTTTTTTATAGAAAAAACAAAAGTCAGAAGACAATTGCCGAAAGAGCAATGCAGTACGCCAAAATGTAAGTTTGTACAGGGGTGGGATTAAAATTTCTAACAATAGGTTTTTTTTCCAGTTATCTAAAATGTTCATTGTTCCCCCCAATATACATTATGTCTCTGCATATGAAATGGGTTATCCACCTTAGTAATACTGATGGCCTATCCTTAGGGCAGCCAGGACTCCTGCAGATCAGCTGTTATGAGACAGCATGGCTACCAGTGATGTTAATATGCTGGGCGCCCTGCTGATCAACCACCATGATGTGCACTACTGCAGTACCTAAGCCAACAGCTACACGTTGTACAGCTGGATAACCCCTTTAATATTATCCACAATGTTTCTCATAGTTTAAGGGCCCCCAAAAAGGATATTTGGAAAAACTCCCCCTCATACAGTATTTTAGCCCCATCACTGCCCCATATAGTATAATAGTCACAATCTCTGCCCCATACAATAAAGTGGTCTTGCCACTACATTACATAAAATGTAATATAACATGTCACATATTATATGTGCCCTGTTCCAGATCTGTTCCTGGATGAATGTATTGTCATGACAGATTTTGACATACGGTAATTCTATATATGTGTTCTCTGTATAACTGCCAAATGTCATGATTTGCCCAAAATTTTTAGAAACAATCATGGCTTAATTAGGTGCTTCCCCCACAAAAGTGGGCAGTCCCACCTGCTTTAAGCCACTTTGTTGGTGGTCCAGTGCAGGACTTAAACATCCCTATTTTATGAATGAAAATATTGGTAAGCATGGCTTTGTTATATCTCTATAGAAAAGAAAAGGAAAAAGAGAGAGAGGAGGATCGAAGCAAAGATCTGAGAATTCAAGACATCATGTAAGTGAAGAGATATAATGAGATGATTTTATATAGACATTATATACTTTATATAACATTATACAGGTGTTTTTCCTAATAAACTAGAGGACTCTGTGTGCCAATCCACAAGCTTATAACACATAACTCAGCCATATGTGTAATGTATAATGCTAATCTGGCTCTGAGAGTCACACAATATTAATGATACTTCTATCCATAGTAATCACAGTAAATCATCACAAGGATCTCAGATGAGTTTATTAATCAAAACGTATCACATCAGACACCTCCACTAGTCACCACCAGAAAGATGCAGGACTTTTCTCTCCACCGATTTTCGGTGCAGATGTGAATCCAGCCTGAAAAAACTTGCTCAGCATATGTCTATGGCTGTGTCTCATATATATATATATATATATATATATACTGTATACAGTGGGGGAAAAAAAGTATTTAGACAGCCACCAATTGTGCAAGTTCTCCCACTAAAAAAGATGAGAGAGGCCTGTAATTGACAACATAGGTAGACCTCAACTATGAGAGACAAAATGAGAAAACATATCTAGAAAATCACATTGTCTGATTTTTAAAGAATTTATTTGTAAATTATGGTGGAAAATAAGTATTTGGTCAATAACAAAAGTTCATCTCAATACTTTGTTATAGATCCGTTGTTGGCATGACAGAGGCCAAACGTTTTCTGTAAGTCTTCACAAGGTTGGCACACACTGTAGCTGGTATGTTGGCCCATTCCTCCATGCAGATCTCCTCTAGAGCAGTGATGTTTTGGGGCTGTCGCTGGGCAACACGGACTTTCAACTCCCTCCAAAGGTTTTCTATGGGGTTGAGATCTGGAGACTGGCTAGGCCACTCCAGGACCTTGAAGTGCTTCTTACGAAGCCACTCCTTCATTGCCCTGGTGGTGTGCTTGGGATCATTGTCATGCTGAAAGACCCAGCCATGTTTCATCTTCAATGCCCTTGCTGATGGAAGGAGGTTTTCACTCAAAATCTCACGATACATGGCCCCATTCATTCTTTCATGTACACTGATCAGTCGTCCTTGTCCCTTTGCAGAGAAACAGCCCCAAAGCATAATGTTGCCACCCCCATGCTTCACAGTAGGTATGGTGTTCTTTGGATGCAACTCAGCATTCACTCTCCTTCAAACACGACAAGTTGTGTTTTTACCAAACAGTTGTACTTTGGTTTCATCTGACCATATGATATTCTCCCAATACTCTTCTGGAACATCCAAATGCTCTCTAGCAAAATTCAGACGGGCCCGGATATGTACTGGCTTAAGCAGGGGGGCACGTCTGGCACTGCAGGATCTGAGTCCCTGGCGGCGTAGTGTGTTACTGACGGTAGTCTTTGTTACGTTAATCCCAGCTTTCTGCAAGTCATTCACTAGGTCCTCCCGTGTGGTTCTGGGATTTTTGCTCACCGTTCTTGTGAGATCTTGTGTGAAGCCTCTGATCGAGGGAGATTCTCAGTGGTCTTGTATGTCTTCCATTTTCTAATTATTGCTCCCACAGTTGATTTCTTCACACCAAGCTGCTTGCCTATTGCAGATTCAGTCTTCCCCGCCTGGTGCAGGTATACAATTTTGTTTCTGGTGACCTTCCACAGCTCTTTGGTCTTCACCATAGTGGAGTTTGGAATGTGACTGTTTGAGGTTGTGGACAGGTGTCTTTTATACTGATAACAATTTCAAACAGGTACCATTACTACACGTGATGAGTGGAGGACAGAGGAGCCTCTTAAAGAAGAAGTTACAGGTCTGTGAGAGCCAGAAATCTTGCTTGTTTGTAGGTGACCAAATACTTATTTTCCACCATAATTTGCAAATAAATTCTTAAAAAATCAGACAATGTGATTTTCTAGATATGTTTTCTCATTTTGTCTCTCATAGTTGAGGTCTACCTATGATGTCAATTACAGGCCTCTCTCATCTTTTTAAGTGGGAGAACTTGCACAATTGGTGGCTGACTAAATACTTTTTTTTCCCCACTGTATGTATATAATGTAGATAATATATTCTGTACATCTTTACATCAATGATTACGGTGATTACAACAGTATTTTTTCAGGAAAAAATTGCCGAAATGGCAATGCAGTACACCAAAATGTAAGTTTGTACAGGGGTGGGATTAAAATTTCTAACAATAGGTTTTTTTTTCCAGTGTTCTAAAATGTTCATTGTTCCCCCCAATATACATTATGTCTCTGCATATGAAATGGGTTATCCACCTTACTAATACTGATGGCCTATCCTTAGGGCAGCCAGGACTCCTGCAGATCAGCTGTTATGAGACAGCATGGCTACCAGTGATGTTAATATGCTGGGTGCCCTGCTGATCAACCACCATGATGTGCACTACTGCAGTACCTAAGCCAACAGCTACACGTTGTACAGCTGGATAACCCCTTTAATATTATCCACAATGTTTCTCATAGTTTAAGGGCCCCCAAAAAGGATATTTGGAAAAACTCCCCCTCATACAGTATTTTAGCCCCATCACTGCCCCATATAGTATAATAGTCACAATCTCTGCCCCATACAATAAAGTGGTCTTGCCACTACATTACATAAAATGTAATATAACATGTCACATATTATATGTGCCCTGTTCCAGATCTGTTCCTGGATGAATGTATTGTTATGAGAGATTTTGACATACGGTAATTCTATATATGTGTTCTCTGTATAACTGCCAAATGTCATGATTTGCCCAAAATTTTTAGAAACAATCACGGCTTAATTAGGTGCTCCCCCCACAAAAGTGAGCAGTCCCACCTGCTTTAAGCCACTTTGTTGGTGTCCAGTGCAGGACTTAAACATCCCTATTTTATGAATGCAAATGTTGGTAAGCATGGCTTTGTTATATCTCTATAGAAAAGAAAAGGAAAAAGAGAGAGAGGAGGATCGAAGCAAAGATCTGAGAATTCAAGACATCATGTAAGTGAAGAGATATAATGAGATGATTTTATATAGACATTATATACTTTATATAACATTATACAGGTGTTTTTCCTAATAAACTAGAGGACTCTGTGTGCCAATCCACAAGCTTATAACACATAACTCAGCCATTTGTGTAATGTATAATGCTAATCTGGCTCTGAGAGTCACACAATACTAATGATACTTCTATCCATAGTAATCACAGTAAATCATCACAAGGATCTCAGATGAGTTTATTAATCAAAACGTATCACATCAGACACCTCCACTAGTCACCACCAGAAAGATCCACTCATGGATGAAGTCATTGTCTGGAGAAATATATTGATACAGTAATTCCATAAATGTAATGTCCTATGTTATCTCTTATAGTAAAGAAAGTGAAGAGCAGCAGCAAGAAGCTGAAAGAAATATAACTATAGTTGAAACACCAATGGAGGAAGAGACTGAGTAAGTGGAGAGAGATAATAAGATGAATAGATACTCTGTATAGTCAGATATGGGTCATGGGAAACTTATGCAAGGTTTGTGACAGCCATCTCTTTGAAACAAATGTCCAGGATACAGTAGGATAGTTCTGGTTTTCCTGCAATGTTTCAGAATTCCGCACCCTGCCCTGATAGAAGATCATAGATTACTTCTAGCAGATGGAATTCTCCATTGCTGATCCTAGACAATGACATGGGAAGTGGCTGCTATTTGCTACTGACTGTAACTTCCTAATAGTAGAGATCAGTGCAGGACCATGGAAGATACAGTTATATCATAGGACCACCAGGCCAGGTACACTTAGATTATAAGACCACTGGGCTGGGTACATTTATATTATACAACCACTGGTATGACAATTGTTATTATGATAGAAAGTTGACTTCATTTACATATCACCAACCTATTCTACAGCACTTTACAAATCAGGTTACAAGTGAAAGAAAAATTTACAAGAAAATAGGGGTGACACAAAAGGCAAAAGTGCTTGTTTTATACAAAGGTTCATCCATCCTGCCATAGAAGCAACTACTCTGTGAGCACTTCTACTGTATGTCAGTGATATCACTGAGTCCAGACATTTAGAGAACAAGGTATTATTATCAGATCACATCCAGGGTTGTTTTGTAGGTGCGGTCTAGGTAACAAGGGGTAGAGCAAATATATGGGGTGCAGTATGTACTTCTTTGTTTACAAAATTGAGGGCCCAAACAAGCAACTTAGCTCTTCACAGCTCAATGATCCCATAAATCTTGTTCTCTTGTTGAGCTCTTAATGGTTTTCTTCAATGGGAAATATGATGTGTTAAAGTGAGAAAACATCAGAAAAGAAGTATATACACCAGATATATCAATAGATTGGCCACATACAATGGACTAGAGAAAAGTTATAACTTTTGGTTATTTTCACATTATTTATCTTCTTTTTATGTTTCTTTTTTTCCATCTAGATCACAAGGAAGCTGGTTCAATAGGTGGGTGAGGAACATATAAGTAATATAAGGACAAAATATCTTTGTAGCCCAGAATTCTTCATCGTCTGCTGATCTTTAATGTACATTATTACCACTTGTGAATCACACAGAGTAGACATGAAAGTTTCAAGATGGGTTTGGGGTCCCCTATTCCCAAGATAGATGTGGGTACCTGAGGTGGGATCTGCATGTATGGGACATGTATGGCATATACACAGAAATATCCCAAATGGGGAAAATATAGTTACAGAATTCTCCTATTCACTACTTAAGAATATTAGGGAGTGGCTTCGTGTTCTTGGTTTAACACTAATTGAAAAAGGTGATGTCTACCTGAATAATGTGGTAACAGTCTCATTGCTACTAGAGTATCACTTTATAAGCTCAGCTACTGTATGCAATTCACAGTTAAGGTAAAAATAACAAACATAGACCTCAATATATTGCTGAAAGGGGTTCACATTGATGGATACTCTTCAACAATATTTTCCTATTCCATCAATTAAAAGGGGTTCTGTGGAAAAACAAAATAAATAAATACTGACCCTCCATATAAATATATTCTTAAATACTTATAATTATTTATTTCTGCTCGTTTTGTCTAGAATGGTATTAGCAGAAGATGTCTGTTATTTCATAAACATATTTTTATTTTTTTTTAGATGTCTCTTCATCTTCTGCTGCGGCAGTAAAAAGACCTGACTGCAAAGTGAGTATCAAAAATTCTCCCAGAAAAGGATTTTCCACTTTCCCGTATTCACTTTCAGTGTTGATAATACTATATTTCTTTACAATATCACTGAGTTGTTTTTTTTCGATTTGTTTTTTTTCAGCATACAAAGGACACATAAATCTGCTCACCGTAGGTCAACAGGGATAAGAGCAGCCACAGATATACAGATGATTCCCCTGGATCTGGAAAATAGTTTAAAACCAGGAAAAAATTTGAAAAAAAACTATTATTATTTAAATTAAATCAAAGTCACAATTAACAGAGATATATAGATTACACTTAATATTGTTTAAAACTGGCAATAAAATTATATCTAACTCATCTGTATACATGAAAAATGGAAAGTACTCCATATTATTTTCTGAGCCTGCTTATTTAATTGTCAAGGTAACGTTACGGGCTTAGCAGCCCTTCCTCAGGACGAAGAAACACATATAATACAGACATTAGAAATAATCAGACTCTGTATCCATATATACAAAGGCCAATTATTGGGAGGAAAGGATTAAGGGGAAGGGAGGGAGATGACTGGGTGGGGGGTGGGGGGTACGTTCATACCAAGTAGACCAAGTAAGTTGCAGGACAACTGCTAGTGATGAAAAGTGGGTACAAAAAATGAGCTCATGAGAAGTGTCCCTGGCGGGAAACCTGGAAAATAATAGGTATCAGAACGTATAAGGTCATGTAAAATGCTTAGTCAGTCAATAATTGATGCTATGTAAGAGTGCCTGCATATCTAAGTAGGACAATATACAAAGACATTGATACAAAAATACAAAAACATATATGCATATATATGCACACATACACATAAATATATATATATATATATATATATATATATATATATACACACATATACATACATACATACACATCTCCACGTAAAGGTATACAACAGTGACAGAGCGCATGAATAATGGACGCATAGTTAGAGCAGCATAGAGACAGTAGGGAGAGCATATACCTAGCATAAAACAGTCATATAATAATTCAGCCATATAATAATTATAATGTTAATACATATATGTTGAGCATTGGCTTGTAGGTGTGTAGATCTACAGAGTATATGTCTAACGGGGGACATAATGAGGTCACACAGAACAACACTTAGGTGAGGGTAAATATATGGTATAGAGATACCAAGGCTATTACATAGCAATTGGCTGGACAACAGGTGGGTTTCTTGTGGAATAGGGAGGATAGGAGTAGTGGTACAGGGCTAGTGGTTAGCAAGACTTTAGACTAAAATGGGATCCGCTGGTTTTCCACCTGGTTTATGCTGAAAATGCCGAAGAGAAAAGTCTTCCTTGCAGGACTTTTCTCTCTGCCGATTTTAAGTGGAATGGGGGACAGAGTCTCATATGGAGACTCAAAAGCTATTGTGAACTTAGCATTAGAGATGTTTGTTTGCTTGTCACCAACAAAAGACTTTATGGAAGAAAGGAAGAAAGTGAACTTCTTATAAAACAAAAATACCATAACATTTTTATTATCCTGTAAAATCTAAAATGACACAGAAACCTTTATGTTGTTCCACGTGTTGTTTTCACCATTAAACAGGATATTAAATACATTTTCCCATTGTGTGTCATGTGTTTTCCAAAAAACATACAATGGACTAACCACTTGGCATTTAGACTGGGGTGCCACATAGCGTAAAAGTTGTAAGCCGCAGCAAAAAACACAGCATTTTACAGTCCCTGCAAACTGGATGGGACTTTGGCTAATCCTATCTACAGATTGCAGAAAATATTCTGCAGCTGAAATGTATCAGCTGCAGTGAGTGCCACTTCATAGACCAGGGGTCGGCAACCCCCGGCAGGCGTGCCAAGAGTGGCATGCGAGGCTTATTTCCCTGGCACGACAGCCCGAGACCTCGCCCAGCAGTTTCTATCGGACCAAACACAGCCGAAACAAAACTGCTATTATTATACTGCAGGGTCTCTTCCGACGCCAGAGTATAATAAGCGGAGGCTCATGAGAGGTGATAAAACATAAAAAATTAATGTTACTTACCTGTCCTGCGCTCCGGAGCTACGCCCCGCTGTCTTCGGTGCTTCTGCCTGATGTAAGAGACCGTTGATAGAGAGCAAGGGTCACGTCGGTGTCATTACACATAATGACACCAACGTAACCCCTGAAACCCTATCAGCGGTCTGTAACGTCAGGCATTAGCACCAAAGAGAACAGAGCCACCGTGGAGCTCAGGAGAAGTGAGTGATAGAAGTGACTGAAGAGACCCCACAGTATAATAATAGCTAGTGAGTGACAAAAATTAGTTGGAATATTATACCGTGTGCAGGGGCCACTATGCGACATAATACAGTGTGTAGGGGCCACTATGGGACATAATACCGTGTGCAGGGGCCGCTATGGGACATATACTGTGTGCAGTGGCTGCTATGGGACATAATACTGTGTGCAGGGGCCACTATGGGACATAATATCATGTGCAGGGGCCGCTATGGACCATAATACTGTGTGCAGGGGCCACTATGGGACATAATATCGTGTGCAGGCGCCGCTATGGGACATTATACTGCGTGAAGGGGCCACTATGGGACATTATTCTATATAATGGTGTGTTTTTGAGCAAAAATGCACCATGTGAACGAAGCTTTATATAGAAGTAAAAGTACCTGTGGCCTAAGAATATAGCTGCATCCATATACATAGTGGGTCACCACCCTAAGGGTGCTGCCATACAGTGCTCCTGGACGCATACATTTACCACTAATTGGGGACTGCACATGTACTTTCATTGCTTCTAATGGGAAAGTACAGGTGCATCCCAGGAAATAGCAGTAAACACATGTGTCCAGAAGCATCTTATGGCAGCACTTCTGTGTTTGGTTTGTGGTATATGACTTTAATATAGGGTTCGTCAGCCTTACAATTATTGCAAGGCCCTATGGGTATCTCATCTTTGATTTCTTAATTTAAATCGGCACGCTGAACAAAAAAGGTTGCCTACCCTTGTACTAGACCATGTGACATCATGTTCACTGGTCATATGGCCTGTTTGCAACTCAGGCCTATTCAAATGAATGGGGATGAGCTGCAAAACCAAGCACAGCCCCTGCGCAATACATAGGAATGTGCTTGGTAAGTAGTGATGAGGCCTCTTCAAACAATTGACAAGTGGGGATGCCAGATGTTGTATAGGTCCTGGAAAACTCTTGTAACATTTATTGTCAGTAGTATCGCAGTGAATAGTATGAGCTATCAGAAAAGTAAAAGAAGAAAAAAAAAAGTTTTTAAAAGTATAAAAAAAATTAAAAAAAACACAAAAGTTCAAATCGCCTCCCCTTTTCCTAGATCAGATATAAAAGTAAATAAACAACCAGAGGGTGTGTCTGCGTTTCTCCCTGCGGAGCAGGCTCTATCAGGACCTCTAGTTCATTCAGTGGTCGTCCAGCTCCCAGTGGAAGCATCAAAATTTTCTCCTGTCGCGGTGGAATCTTCACTGGAGCACTCAGTGGTACCTTCACTTTCCCAATAGAGCGCCCTGACATGATGCTCTTTTGCAAACTACAGCTCCTCACCATCTGCTGTAGGACCTTCTGAGTTGGACGGTGTGTGGTGGCCCGCTGCCAGTATTTAGGCCCTTCCTTGGCATAAAGGTGATGATCTAGGTCTCTCAGCACGTTCATGCCCAGCGTTACATCTAATCCTCTTCTGGATGGATGGTCTACCAGCACGATCCCCTTTCTGCCAATGTCTTGCCCAAACAGCCGAACCCGCATCCAGACGATCCCTTGTGCATCCATTGCACCATCATTGGCAGCTGTCAACCTGATGACACTTCCATCTTCCGGCTCCATTATATGTCTGAAATGTCTCTCGAAGAACTCCAGAGGCATCAGGGTGCACTCTGATCCAGTGTCAACTAGGCAGCGTACCTAACGGGGCTGCTAGCATATAAGTCGCGTTCATCGCGTATGGGCTTAGTTTTTGGTGAACTGTCACAGGACGCCCCTTTACTGTGGCAGTTGGAAATTTAAAGCAGGCTCGGGTTCCATCTGTCCCTGGCACTCTCTGGCGATATGGCCATACTGTCGGCAGCTCCAGCAGAGGGGTCCCCTCAATCCCCGCACACCAGATGGGCCTTGGTTGGTGGGCCCTCGCACCCGAGGTACTCTCGGTGGAAGAGGGCAGGGTGATGTGACCCTTTCCAGAGCCATGGATGAAACTGCTTTCATCTGGGACACCTCCAGGTGGAGTTCTCTCATTTCTGCCCGTAGAGCCTGGACTACATCCTTCAAGGACCCCGCGTCTTCAGGACCTACTCGGGCCCCTGTCACTTGGGTGCTACTCACTGCCTTCACACTTACAGCCATGGGCTCTCCTTCCCTCTCTAAAGCAGCCAGGTAAACATTATAGAATGTCAGGTTGGCATCTGCCCGAGTCATCTCTTGCAGTTTATCCTGTAAAAACTTATTGGATAATCCTAGGATGAATTGGTCTCGTAGTAGTCAGTCCAGGTCTTTGAAGTCTCCCATAGCTTCCAAATCTCACCGCCGCACTTCATTTAGTATCTCCTGTAAGCGTTAGAGTATTGCATTAAAGCCTCACCCTCTCGCTGTGACCGATTAATGAAGTTGCTTCGCAACTGTGCTACTTTGGTACTCCCTCCCTGAGCTCCCTCTAGCAGGGAGAATATTTTTTCCAAGGTGTCTCTCCTTGATTCGGGCAGTACCATCACTGTCCATCTAGCGTCACCTTCTAGGGCAGCCCCGGAATCAGGTTACTCAATTTAACTACACTTCGTACCCTTTCGGTCCAGTCCGGCAACGTCAGATTTTTACCATCAAACTTTGGCAGATGCTGCATTAGTGCCCCAGCTGATAAGTACCCTACTTGGGTTGGCATGACTGGTACTGGGGCTGGTAACTCTTGCTGTGCAGGGGCACCCTGGACCGGTGCAGCTGGAGCCGGGAGATTAATTCCCGCCATGTTCCCATCCATGACGGTCGCTGTATCCTGCCGACTATGCCAAGTTGTAAGCCGTGTATCGGGGTGGGCTCCACAGGATACAGCGAAGTCACGAACAAAGGAAGCGACTCCAAATCAATTTAGTAAAAAACAAGATTTTACTTTGAGTAGAAACACCTCTTTACCAAAAAAAACACTCCCAACTATTTACATACACTCAGCGAGTAAGCTGAGGCCCTGGTGTTGTACAGCGCAGTGCCCTCTCATGTGCAGCTCCAAAACACTCCAAGCTTTTAACTATCTGCAGGCTACTACTAACCATCCTCTTGTTACCTTTTTATCACCCTAGTCACAGGAACAATTCAGTGAGAGTGATAGGGTCACCGGCGGTATAACCAGGGCTGGTGTGGGGGGGGGGGCAAACTGGGCAATTGGGGGGGGGGGCAAACAGGGGCCCCCGGGATCCGGAATCTGATTACTCCGGATCCCGGAGTCAGGCCCGGCCAAATCAATAACAGAAAGAGACCGCAGGGCCCCTTTCCGCTGTGAGTAAAAATAACAAACATTTTTACTCACCTGTCCTTGCGTCCGACGTCATCTTCTGGCGTTCCGGACATCATCGCTAAGGCCAGGCCTCAGCCTTAGCGATCACGTGGGGCGTGCTGACAGCCTGCCTCACGTAATCGCTGAGGCCCAATCACAGGCCTCAGCGGTGACGTCCACAACGCGTGACGTCAGCCGCAGAGAAGAAGAAGCCAGCGCCGGCGGGGATAACGGAGCAGCGCGAGGAGGCCCAGCAGAAGTAAGGCAAGGTAAGTATAACTGTTTGTTATTTTCCCTTACCTCCCCTGAGCCTTTGAATATTATACTCTGGGGTCTGAAGAGACCCCAGAATATAATATAATAATAGCACTGTAGGGCCCCTGTGGAGCATTATACTGGGGGGCCCCTCTGGATAGCATATTACTGTATACTGTGTGGGGCCACTGTGAAGCATTATACTGGGGAAGGGGCCCTCTGGATAGCATGTTATATTCTGTGGGGCCTCTGTGGAAAATTATAATGTGGGGGGGGGCTCTGGAGATAATGTTATATTATGTGGGGCCACTTTGGTGCATTATGCTCTCCAGAGGGGGCCCCCAGTATAATGCTGCACAGTGGCCCCACACAGTATAATATGCTCTCCAGAGGGGCCCCCCAGTATAATGCTCCAAAGTGGCCCCACAGAATATAACATGCTCTCCAGAGCCCCCCCACTTTATAATACTCCATAGAGGCCCCACAGAATATAACATGTTCTCCAGAGGGCCCCCTCCCCAGTATAATGCTCCACAGTGGCCCCACACAGTATAATATGCTCTCCAGAGCACCCCCCCAGTATAATGCTCCACAGTTTCTCCACATAGTATAATATGCTCTCCAGAGGGGCCCCCCAGTATATTATACTGTGCGGGGCTACTGTGGAGCATTATATTGGGGGGGGGGGCTCTGGAGAGCATGTTATACTGTTTTGGGCCACTGTGGAGCATTATACTGGGGGGGGGGTGGTGGCTCTGGAGAGCATATTATACTGTTTAGGACCGCTGTGGAGTATTATACTGGGGAAACCTCTATGGGCAGTATATTATACATTGTGGGCCACTGTGGAGTATTATACTGTGTGGAGCATTACATACCATGTGGGGCCACTATGGGGGGCTCAGGGGAGCATTTTATACTGTGTGGGGTCACTGTGGAGCATTATATACCATGTGGGGAAACTGGAGGGCTCAGGAGAGCATTTTATACTGTGGAGCATTATATACCATGTGGAGCATTATACTGTGGGGGGGGGGGGTTGCTCACAATTCCTGCTGGCAGCCCTGTGTGCTATGTTTGCATCACAGCTCCCTCACTATAATCCTGCACATACGTGTAGTGCTCCATGGCCATGTCATTCCCCATACAGTACTGTGCATGACCCACCATGGAGTTATTGGGGCCTGCACTGTATTATAGGGGGTGACTATACTCGGAACATACTCAGTAACTCCAGATAGTCAGCACATATGTAAGACTTCAGTGAAGGAGCCGCGGTGTAGGCTATTAGCAGGAAGCTGTTGGGTGGGGCCCCAGAACAAGATCCTCTGGTGGGCCTAAGGCCCTTCAGTCTGACACTGTATAACGGACAACTATTATATATAAGGGTGGGTTACTATATATAATTGGGAAACTTAAATATGAGGGGGCTATTATAAGGGGGAACTATTATTTATAAGATGGGCTATTATTTATAAGGGGGAAACTATTATATATAATGCATCCATTATAAGGGGGGAGCTATTATTTATAAGAGGGAAATTGTTTATAAGGGGGGTATAATTGTTAAGTGGGCTTATTTATAAAGGGGGCTATTAGTGATAATGGGGACTATTATTTATAAGGGTAACTTATTTATGAGAGGGCTATTAATAAGGGAGCAGTATTATTTTTACGGGGTGACTTACTGATAAGGGGGAATATTACTGATACAGGGCACTATTTATCATTTATAAGGGTGCTATTACTGATAAAGGTGTAATATTATTTATAAGCATGGACTATTATTTATAAGGAGGCACTATAATAACTGATGACTGGGTGCAAAAATCTATTAGGTGGTACAAAGGTGCTCATTTGAATTGTGTGTGGTAAAATGGGGCTTGTTATTACCTTTTTGTTGGCAGAAAGGAGGCGTTATTATAGGGGTTGTCACTGGAAGACGATGGTGTTGTTTGCATATCAGCATTTGGGGCCCCGCTTTTAATTTTGCCCAGGGCCCCACTTTGTCTAAAACCGGCCCTGGGTATAACACAAGAGCTTACAAACTTATCAAAATACCAATATTCCCCCCAAACAAAGTACAACCGAGTAAATATAATAGAAGGTCAGCTTGCAAGCCAAAGAAATATGACAATGTATAAAATGTCGCTTCTAGACTTCCTCAGAAGCTTCTCTCTGGGAGTTACAACTCAATAGAATTCTCTGAGTCAGTGGCGTAACTAGGAATGGCTGGGCCCCAAGGCGATCATTTGACATGGGGCCCCCCCCCCGAACCGCCGCCCCTCCCCCCCCCCCCAGGACCGCCCCCCTCCAACCCCCCCCACCCAAAAAAAAAAAAAAAAAAGCATTCCTGCGCACACTATTATGTGCCATAGTGGCTCCTGCACACAGTATCATGCCCCATAGTGGCCCCTGCACTCAGTATCATGCCCCATAGTGGCCCCTGAAAACAGTATTATTCCCCATAGTGGCCCCTGAACACAGTATTTTGCCCCATAGTGGCCCCTGCACACAGTATTATTCCCCATAGTGGCCCCTGCACACAGTATCATGCCCCATAGTGGCCCCTGCACATAGTATCATGTCCCATAGTGGCCCCTGCACACAGTATCATGTCCCATAGTGGCCCCTGCACACAGTATTATATGTCCCATTGTGGACCACCCATGAACAATTATTATACTCTGGGGTCTTTTCAGATTTTTTAAATCTAGAGGGAAAATGTGAGCATTTCCACAGGTAAAATTGACATGATGCGTTTTTCCGCAGCAGTTTTTATTCTGCTATGTGTAGATGGGATTAGCTAGAACCTCATTCACTTTGCTGGTACTGTAAAACAGGAGCGTTTCCACAACAGGAAAAACACTCCATTTCTGTAACGTGGGGCCCTAGTCATAGCCAACAATAGACAAGTTTACAATGAGTTTTGATGAAGTAAGTAAACAGTTGTTCGTTGCTTTAACTGAACTTTTTTCCATTGCATTTAATGGCTTAAATTGTTATAAGATATCATGGTGCTGCGAGTTATCAGATTCAAGTTCAAGACGGCTACATGTGCATTAACAGTTGGATACTTATACATATATGTTGCAGGAACAGATGGAGCAACGCCAAAATTCACCATTGAGTTTCAAACCTTTTACAGATATGGTAACAGAACTAAATTAAGACTAAGACCCCATATTGCGGAAACGCTGCTTTTTTTGTTGCAAGTTTTGCTGCAGTTTTTTGAAGCAAAGCCAAGAGTGGCTTCAACAGGAATCATTGATTATATTGTTAATCTGTTTTCCCTTCGTCCTAACAGCAGCACAATATGGGGTATTTCTCCCCCTGTGTGTTGTTTAGGACAGGTGGAACTTTTAATTAGCACAAAAATGTGCTTACTAACCTGCCCTATAAGAGGGCACGAGAGACCTCCCTCACCTGTGTAAATTATAAAGTAAAAGAAACAAGATTTTAGGGAGGGAAGCCTTGTTCTGCTGTTAGGACTAAGGGAAAACAGATTAACAATATAATCAACGATTCCCTTACGTCCTACAGCAGCACAATATGGGGATATAGCAAGTAATTCCCCTAGGGAGGGTTTCCTCGCCTTACAACCCCAAGAACTGTCTGGCCAAAGGCAGTCGCCTCGGAACTGAGGACATCCAAACGATAGTGTTTGACGAAAGTCAGCTGGGATGACCAAGAAGCAGCCGCACAAATTTGATCCAGTGGAAGCGAGCGATTCTCAGCCCAAGAAGTCGACACAGCCCTGGTCGAATGGGCTGTACAAAAAACTGGAGGAAGAAACCCTTGAGCAATGAAAGAAATTTTGATTGCCTCCTTAATCCATCTGGACAAGGAGGGTCTGGAAGCTTTAAGACCTCTGTCTTTACCATACATATTGATTAGGAGATTTTCAGCTCTCCTGAAAGATTGTGTCCGCGATAAGTAAATTTGCAGACACCTCACCACATCCAAAGTATGAAGTTTAAACTCCTCTTCTGAGGATGGATCCGGAAGGAAAACAGGCAAAGAAATCAATTGATTATAGTTATTACGTGAAGGAACCTTAGGGATAAAGTCAGGCAAAAACCTAAGGTGGACCCTATCCGAAAAAAAAAATACAATATAAGGTTCTTTGGAGGAGAGCGCCTGTAGCTCTCCTACCCTTTTGGCAAATGTGATGGCTAACAATAAAGTAGTTTTAAAGGCTAAAAATTTTAGCTCCGTAGCTTCCAGAGGTTCAAAAGGAGGACCACAAAGGCCTGAAAGGACCGTCGCAAGGTCCCATTGGGGAATAGGAGAAGATACCGCAGGTTTCAGCCTCGCCGCTCCTTTAAGGAATCTTGCAACCAGGGAATCCTGGGACAACCGTCTGTTTAAGTGGGCGGATAAAGCCGATACCTGTACCTTTAAAGTAGCAGGGGCAAAGCCCCTGTCCAAGCCATCCTGAAGAAAATCCAAAACATCAGAAGTCAAAGGATTAGAAAAATCAACGCCTCTTTTGGAGTACCACTCCAAAAAAATCTTAGCCGTCCTCTGGTAATTCCTTTTGGTGGATTCAGCTCTAGCACAGGAAAGCGTCTTCAGGACGGCTTCTGACAGTCCTCTATACATTCGTAGGGACTGGTCAACCTCCAGGCTGTCAGGTTGAATCCCCTCAGATCCTGGCACTTCAGTGATCCTTGGGAAACCAGGTTCTGGGTGGGGGGAAGCCTCCAATATATCCCTCGACTATCACCATGAGCTGGGAAAACCAAGCTCTTTTTGGCCAGAATGGAATGATGGCTATTACAGAGGCTTGGTCCTGTCTTATTTTCATCAATACTCTGGGTATCATAGGAATTGGAGGGAAAATGTATGACAGCCTGGACCTCCAAGGGATGGACAGGGCATCCACTGCCAAGGGATTGTCCTCCTGGTACAGGGAACAGAACGTCTCCACCTTGGCATTGAGTCGGGTTGCCATGAGGTCTATCTCCGGTAGACCGTATTTCAGGGTAATCTGATGAAACACTTCTGGATTGAGTGACCATACTCCTGATACGGCACGACCCCGACTCAACCGATCCGCTACTGAGTTCAGGGAGCCCTTGATGTGAACCGCGGATAGATGGGTCAGATTTTTCTCTGCCCAGGAAAAAAACCAGATCTGCCTCCCTGAGGAGGGATGATGATCTGGTGCCTCCCTGTCTGTTCACATATAATACCATCATGATGTTGTCCGAGCGAATCTTGACTGCTCTTCCCTTGAGAAGAGGAGAGAAATGGAGTAAGGCACGGCACACAGCTCTGAGCTCCTTCCAGTTGGACGAAGTCCTTCCTTCTGGAGCGCTCCAGACTCCCTTTATGGAGTTTCCGTCCAGATGGGCTCCCCATCCCGTAAGGGATGCATCTGTAGTCAACAGGGTCCAACGAAGTTGGACCGTGGACCTTCCGTCCTTGAGGTGCAACCACCATCTGAGAGAAAGACGGGTCCTGGGGGAGAGTCGAATCCTCCTGTTGAGACCGGACAGAGAGCGATCCCAAATTCCTAGGATTTCCATTTGAAGAGGACGTAGATGCCATAAGGCCCAAGAAACCGCCATGATGGAAGATGACATCAGACCTAGGATTTTCATCAAAGTTCTGATGGACGCTCTCGGCCTCCTGAAAAGTTGCCGAACCGCTGTAATTAATTTCTCTTTCCTTGCAGTCGCCAAGGAGATTTCCAGCCGGTCTGAATCTAGGAAGTAACCAAGAAACTTCCTTTTGGTTGAGGGGACGACTTCTGACTTCCGTCCAGAGCCTCTAGAATAATACCTAGAGCCCCTCCGGGACTGCTGACCACGTCGAGGTGAAAAACCTCTGCCGCGGCCAGGGCCAAATCTGCCCCTAAAAGACTGAGGCAAAGTCTTGCCTTTTTTTTTATCAGCCAAGCCTGCTAAAATTTCATCCAGGCTACTGCCAAAGACTCTTCCTGGCTCAAATGGTAAGGCACAAAGGTTATACTTGGAGATAAAATCAGCTCTCCAAGGTTTTAACCATAAGGGTCTCCTCGCCGCCGTGGAAAGCGCCAAGGACTTTGACGCCAGCCTTAATTGATAATGGGAGGCCTCAGCTAGGAATTCTGCCGCCAAAGAAGTCGAAGTTAAGAAGGAAAGTAACTCGTCTCTGGAGACACCAGAATCGATGTCCCTCTCAAGCTGGAGCAAATCAGCCCGTAGTTTGGCTGAAACTTCACATGACACAACAGCGACAGAGGTCTGAGCAGAGGCCGCTGAGTAGGCCTTCTTGAGAGTACTCTCTATGCGTCTGTCCATAGGATCCTGCAGATTTGCTCCATCCTCAGATGGTACTAGAGTGCGGTGAGATAGCTTGGCTACCGCTATATCCACCTTAGGGGGAGGACCCCACTGATCCAGTTGAGACTCTGTGATGGGGAACAAGGCCTTAAACCTACCAGTAGTTATAAAGGGTTTCTCTGGAAATTTCCACTCTGAAGACATTAACTTTCTTAATGTCTCGTCCACTTGGAAGACCCTAGGCCCTCTATAGGTGGACGTGGAGGCTTCCCCATCAACATCACAGTCTTTAGACCGGATGGACTTCAGCAGCCTATTGACTTTCTCGAGTGGGAAGAGAGGTCTGCTGGTATCTTCAGCGGAGTCATCAGAAGACAAAGTTTCATCCACAACCTGAAAATCTTCGTCCGAGACCCGCAAGAGAGGATGTTTTTCAAGACGTGGTCTCTTGGCGATCTGGGAGATAGAATTCCGGATCTCCTTGAGAGAGTCCTCCATGTATTCTTTCACCCATGTCACAACCTCACGTATGGATGGCTCCTCAGAAGGGGGGCCACGACACTGGCGACAGCGGGTGAATTCATAGCCATCAGGCAAGGGAGTCTTACAATCTAAACAGGTTAAATGTTTACACTTGGAGGATTTCTTCCTCCTAAAATCTCCATCACCAGAGCAGGAAACAGAAGAAGACATCTAAAAAGACCACAAAAAGTCACAGACAATAACAATACCAATATTACAAACCGCAACCAGAACCAGAAAGAGAGGGGTACCTTAAGGAGGTCGGTCGTCACAAAAAATGTAGCAACAGCACACGCAATAGTCAAATGGGTTGTAATCTCTGAATCACAGAGGAGAATCCTACTCCTTAGCAATAGGAGAGCCAGAAAATCACAGCCCAACCCAAATGGACCATGGGACATTTTAAAGGAAACCATAAGTGGAGGCGGAGCCAAACACAAAACTAATCCACAATGAAAAAATTCATAGGAAATCATGCAGCAAGGCCAGCGATATCAATCGACCATTCATATAATATATGAACAAGAATAAATAAATATTACTTACCTTCCTGAGATTTATAGCACAAAAACGGGTCAAATGCCATAATGAAACATAGAGGAGCAAAAGCCTAAGTCAGAGGCTCAAACAACAAGCAGCAAAAATCAATTCTATATTTTGCCTTTAAATTTTAAATTTCCAAACTTACCGCACTTTTTCCGAGAACCGGAAGTAGGTGCGAAGGAGTCCGGCGAAATCCGTCCGCACGGGAACCCGGACACAGAGAAGGGTTCCGGCCGTCGCAAAGTCCGACGTACCCTCCGGGTAGGCTGAAGTAGTTCTTTGGTCCCAAGCTGGGCAAGTGCAATTGGTCTCTTGAGTAAACTCTGCCCAACATCTCCACTTTGTCCTATTTGACAGCTTGTCACAATAATAGCTCTCCTGACAAGTCTGTTTCAGGGACATAGCAATGGTAACACCCAGTTGCCAATTTCTTTATGTAAATGTATAGGGAAATTAACAGTGTAATACAACAATGTAGAGTTATAAGAAAAGATGCACAATAAGTGTTATTTCATGGGAAATACAAGAATTTACTAAAACAGACATGACAGGAGAGGCTTAGCTGAAACACTCGTGTTTGCCCATTTGAAAGGATTATGATTTCCACCCTTTAACCCCTATGCAAGGATATGGTCTTTGCTGCAATAAGGCACAGGTTGTGTACAAGGAGTATCAGGCATCCAGGAGAGCAAACAGGAGAGGCAAAAATCAACCAGAGAAATACCAGAGAAATTATCAGGCAAGGATAGATCGCACAGAGTCATGGCAAGGTTAAGAAGGTTACAAGGTTTGACTTTTGTGAGACAACACTTTGGTTTGTTTATACATGAGAGCCAGAAAATTTTGGGACTGCCTTTGGAGTACTTGTCACCTCATTTGATTACAGTGATATTTTATTTATATATGGTCGTTTTTAACATTAATTTTTTTGACATTGATGCAAGGAGGTTTAGAGATACTGTATCTTTCCACTTTTGTGGGAAAAATATATAGAGGGCAAAATTCACGCTCTCCTAAATGTCCAGAATGAAAGGGTTTTATTTGCAAAAGTTAAAATGTACACACAACTCGTTTTGGGGATTTAATCCTATTTGTCAAGTGTGAAAAAAATAGGAGCATACTATACGCTCTGGTTGTTGTTGTGACAATTTCACAACCCCCCAAGTTGAAAGCCCAATTGGTCATTTGCTTTTCTATCTACTGTACATTGTTTACAGAATTACACTATGTGCCGCTCCATGCTTGTACTTTTTATGTTTTTCTTTGACATTGAGCCCCTGCTATTTATTTAACATATGTCCATGTGCATTTAAAATACATGTCTGCGGCACTAAATTATGCAGAAAATACAAGTAAACTCCAATGGATATCCCCTGAGTGTGTCTTTTTTTACATCAGTCAGGTGAATGGGGTTGTATGGATCAGTTTAATGTATGTATGAAGAAGCCTAAGACCCCATGCACATAACCGAGTGTGCATACGAGTTGGTAGGGATTTTGCAGCAGAATACACTCAGATGAAACTCAGAGTGACATCCAAGTGCATTCTGTGATGCACTTAACTCTATGAGGGCTTCTGATCCATTCTATTCCGATGAAAGCAGAGCAGGTCCTATCCTCAGATGGAACACTTGGATGTGTGCATGGAGCCTTAGGACGTCTTCACATGAACACATGATGGCTTTTATTGTAATGTAATATCCTATTTTATCTCTCTTCACAAATCCCTCAAATGACACAAGTCTATGAGGGATCAGTGAAAAATTATGTCCCATGAAGGCAAAACTGCTGTGAAAAAATAGACTTTATCTTTTTTCCGTGCTGTTTGTTTTAGTGTTCGTATTAGTGTAGCCTTATAGCGTTCAATGTGTGACGAAATTGTGATATACTGCAGATATCTGCCACTAACAGCCACAGATAGATACCACGTTAATTGTATCCTAAACCATTAAATCACAAAGGGAACATCATCTTTAAAGCAGTCAGCACCTTAGCTGCATCATAGGGAACACCGATGGGTTGCCATTGTAATGTCCCGATACTGCTTGTCCCGTTCCCTTTAATAGTCCTTGCAGATTTAGATAGTATGGACATTTACGTAGGAGGTAAAAAGGTACAGTGGGGAAAAAAAGTATTTAGTCAGCCACCAATTGTGCAAGTTCTCCCACTTAAAAAGATGAGAGAGGCCTGTAATTGACATCATAGGTAAACCTCAACTATGAGAGATGAAATGAGAAAACAAATCCAGAAAATCACATTGTCTGATTATTTTTTTTTTTTTTAAACTCGTTTTATTGAAAATTGTGTACCAGACACAAGAAAAGGAAACAGAACATATATAACAGGTTGCGCACAAGAAAAACAAGAATTTTGATACAGAGTCACTCAAAGTACTACTGTCAAGTCTCAGGTCATGAAACAATATTTTGGTACTTTTATATTTTTCTATTTTTATATGTTACAAATACTAATTTTTCCTTGTTACTAATTGCTGACAGCTTAAGGACAAAAGAATGTAACCAAAGATGGCGCCGACATCCTGCATACCACACCTAATGGCTGATGCCTCAGGCTGGAATCGAGGCTGCACCTGGCTGTACGTCAGAATCAAGAGCCAATGGGGGATGAACAGCTCAGGAATGTCAGAGAAACTTTATACTGCACTATGCATTAACCCTCCCCTTTCCTTTCCTGTACAAATATGTGTGACGTGAATAAACCCGGCAGTGCTGAGTCTGTAAGGGCAAGAGCATGAGCTGGCTCTGAGACAGAAATTCCTGTCTGTGTCCTTCTTAGCGCCGTGCACACATGCTTACTGATTTGGACTGACTGATTGATCCGATATTTGTCGATTACGACCCCGACACTACATCACCACCTCAGAAGTCTATCGCCCACGCACCACTTGGACAATACAACGTAGACTCGGTACAAAAAAGAGATATGCAGAACATATATAATACCGTATAAATCAATTATAAATATACAAAAACATGCAATCAATAAATCAAGGAAAACAACAAGAATACAATCCAAGATGAGAGGTCGTGGATACTCCCATCGTCTCCCACCCCTCACGGCGTAAATAAATGAATGGCAGTACTCAATGAGGGAGCCGTATATTGAGTTACGGAAGAATTGCACCATGTTCCCCACACCTTATGGAATTTCTGAGGACATCCTCTCCCTTTATACACAATCTGGTTAAAAGGAAGAACAGTATTAACAAGTTTCCTCCACTGAGATACTGATGGGGGTCTCGAGGCCATCCATCGCAGTGCGATAGCTTTCCTGGCATAAAATAAAGACTCCCGCAAGAAGATTCTAACATGGTGTTGCCATAATTCTTCATCTAATATGCCAAAGAGGCATACCTCTGGGGTTAATGGTATAGGTTTAGCCAGAACTTCCACCAGGAGATCCACGACCCCTTTCCAAAAACATTGTATGATCGGACAGACCCAAATCATATGCCAAAAATCTGAGTGTGGACAGGGACACCTAAGGCAACCTGGGTTGGGTAGTCGTCCCATTTTGTAAAGACGGGAAGGTGTCAAGTAGCATTGGTGTAGAATATATGTTTGAATCAGTTTGTTATTTGCTGAGGGTGACACATGCTGAGGAGATTCAAGGATGTCTTGAAACATCTCATTTGTGAGAGCTGGGATATTAATGCGCCATCGCGTCAGGGCCAAGGCGTCCAATAAGGACACCTTGGCCTGTATCAGATGTGCATACAAAGTAGGGATCAAACCCCCAGGGCCCTGTGAGCGAAGTATTCCGATAAGCGGATACTCAGATATATTGTCCATCCGATCTGGGAACTGAGAAGAGAGTGCATGTCGAATCTGTAAATATCTAAAGAACTGTGCTCTAGGGATGCCATAGGAAGAGCTTAGTGAGTCAAACGTTCTAAAAACGCCTTGAGTATACAGGTCATTAAGAGAGGACACGCCATTCTGCGACCAGGCCCGAGCGCCAGGCAGGACAAATAGCGCCGTCAGACCAGGGTTGCGCCAAAGCGGGGTCTCCGCAGGTACATCAGAGTAGGCAGACACCTTTTTCGTCTGACGACAAACCTGTCCCGCCAGAGCATGAATAGGCAACAATTTCCCCCTGAACATGGTTGGGTGTTCCAACACTGGCCACAGAATACGCAGACCCAGGTGGTGAGCCAGATGTGCCTCGGACCCCGGCAGGGGATCAGATGAGAGCCACTTCTGGATGAAATGGAGCTGTCCTGCCAGGTAGTAAAGAAACAGATCAGAGAGCGATGTAAAACCGAGCTGTTTCGGTCGTTGTAGAGATGACAACCTAAGCTTAGATCTAGAATTCCCCCATACAAAGGAGATAATAAGAGAGTCCATTTGTTTAAAAAATCTAAGGGGCACAGACACAGCAGAATGGCTTAAAGCATATAGACATTTAGGCAGCACTATCATTTTAACAAGGTTGATTCTACCAGCCACCGACAAAGGTAGTGTAGCCCAGAGGTTAAACTTGGCCTTAAAGTGCGAGATAAGCGGAAAAATGTTCTGTTCCAAAAAACACTTATGGTCTTTAGATATAAAAATGCCCAAATATTTGCATGTTGAGACAGTCGTCAACCCACATACCACATCCCCCTCAGCTACACTCGACGTGCGGCCAATATGCATGTATGAGGACTTAGTCCAATTGGTCCGCAGGCCAGAATAATTACCAAACTCATCAATTACAGCCATGGCTCTGGGCAGGGACTGGGAGGGGTCACTCATGAACAGGAGTAAATCATCAGCGTAAAGTGCTGTCCTCTCCTCCCGGGTGCCTATCACTGTGCCTCTGTATATGGGGTCGTTCCGAAGCAGTATTGCCAAGGGCTCCAATGCCAAAGCAAACAGTAGCGGTGACAATGGGCAGCCCTGTCTTGTACCCCTACCTAGGGGAAAGTAGGAGACAACGTGCCATTAATCGACAGCACCGCTCTAGGGGAACTGTATAAAAGGGAAATCCAGGTAATCAACCCCTCTCCAAATCCGTATCCACGCAACACCTGCAATAAGAAAGGCCACTCGACAGAGTCGAACGCCTTTGTTGCATCTAAAGAGGCCACCGCCCAGTCATGTGAGGATGATGCACCAATCTGAGTTATCACCTGAACCCGTCTGAGATTATCCGATGTGGATTTTCCAGGCATGAAGCCTGTCTGATCCGGGTGAACAAGGTCGAGAACAACAGAATTGAGCCTATTTGCCAACATTTTAGTAAGGAGTTTATAGTCTATATTAAGCAGTGATATAGGCCTATATGAGCCGCAGTCCAGCGGATCCTTGTCAGGCTTAAGTAACAGGACAATAGTGGCATCGTAAAAGGACCTCGGGAGACTGCGGCCCACAAAGGCAGCATTGTAACATTCAAGCAACAACGGGAGAAGCAGGTCCCCATACTGGGAGTAAACCTCCACCGGGATGCCATTCGGGCCAGGTGATTTGCCCCTTGCCATATCTGCCAGGGCTCCCGAAAGTTCCCCCAGCATAAAAGGGGAATCTAAAAAAGCACGTTGGTCATCTGACAAAGTAGGAAGGGGGACCAAATCCAAATAGGTAGCAAGTTTCTGTTCGGTGACTCTAAGCTTGGAGAGGTATAACTCACTGTAATACCTATGAAATCTGTCACTAATGGCCAAGCTATTGGACAGTACCTCCCCCGTCTCTGAATGCACCCGTAATACTGCAGGTGAGGCTGTGTTTTGATGTATCAGTTGAGCCAGAAGGCTGCTTGACTGGTTACCAAGTTCGTAAAACTTCTGTTTGCTAAAAAACAGAGACCTACGTGCCTTGTCATGTAGTATATGCAGCTACTGTCTTCCCGTTTGTAACCACTGAGATCTAGCCTCATCAGTTGGATTAGCCACGTAGGCGGCTTCGAGAGAAGCACACTGGGTCGCCAAGGTAGTTTCCAACAGTGAGGACTCCCTTTTACAAAGGAAATGGAGGACTTAATACAACCTCTAAGATATGCCTTGGTGGTCTCCCATAAGAGGAGTGGTGAAGTATCTGGGGAATTAATAGTCAAAAACGTCTGAAGTTGGTCGGGTATTCGATCATGTGGTACAAATAGTTTCAACCAAAATGGGTAGATTCGCCAACCCTGTCGTGGTCTGGCAGCCGTACTACTATTTAATTGGACTAACAAAGGGGAATGATCAGACACTGCCCTAGGTAAATAGGATATGGTCTGCAACAGAGAACAGGTTTTAGTATTTCCAAAAACATGGTCAATCCTAGACAGAGTATGTCTGTTGGCAGAGTGACAGGAAAAAGTGCGGGCCTCTGGAAACCGAACCCGCCACAAATCCTGCCATCCTAGTTCATGGATTATTTTGGCCATTGTAGTAGGGCGAGGTAGAGAGGGGGAGTCCGGCTCCGCAGAGAACCGGTCCAAAGAAATATCCATAACTTTATTAAAATCACCCAGACATAATACAATAGCCCCAGGGAATCTGGTCGCAAACTGCGCAGCCTGCTGGAGCACAGAGAGATCAGACGCCAGTGGCAGGTACACGCCCAGGATAACATACAGGACCGAATCAACCCAGGCCTGGGCAAAAACGTATTGTCCCTCGGGGTCCCTTACAATGAGGCCCGGCTCCTACCTGAGTCTACGATGCACCAAGATGGACACCCCTTTGGAATAGGAAGTATGTGTAGAATGAGCCGCCCACTGAACCCATGGCTTTTGAAGTCGTCTGGAATTGTCTGAAACCAAATGAGTTTCTTGAAGGCATATGAGGAGTGGGTCAGCCCTCCTAATCTGGGAAAAAACTAGCGACCTCTTTCGTGGGCTGCCCAGGCCCCTCACATTCACAGATAGTACACTAAATGACGCCATGGTTGTCTAAGAATATAATCATGGCAGTTCAGGACCCCAAAAATGACCCGCATATGAGTGTGTAGTGGTGTGCAGCAACCTAAGAACCGTATACAAACTAAATAAACCATTGCACCCCTAAAGGGTGTGAGACATATTACTGACATAAACAAAACAATATTCGTTAAGATAACCGTGGCTACAAATAACGGGGGTAAGAAGTGCACCCAAAATGGTTGGTATACGGGGGCACTGTCTTAAAGGTATAGGTGATCAATAGGCTAGGGGATATACTTTCAACAGAGCTAGGTTCACATAAGTAAATAGGATACACCGGCGCCTCGGGGGCCAGCCAAGGTAACTATAAAGATCAGCGCCTCGGAGATTGAGGTAGAAGAGATAGCCAGTCCTCCACATCCTTTGGTGAAGTGAAGAAGCGGGACCTGCCATCATGGATGACACGAAGACGAGCTGGGTAAATCATGGAGTATTGTATAGCCTTTTCTCGCAGCCGTCTTTTCACGGCCACGAAGGATTCTCAGCAGAGGCGTAGCTAGCGGGGGGGGCAGAGGGGGCGACGGCCCTGGGCCCAGTGAGAAGGTGGGGGCCCACTAACGGTATCAAAAGATTTCTATCTACATCAGCTGCTTAGCGCTACACATCCTAGACTGGTTCCTCGCTCCCTGGCTGAGGAAGACATATTAACCGAGTGAGGAACCAGCCCAAGATGTGTAGCGCTGAGCAGCGCACGTTGCTGACTGTTACAGCGCTTACTTCTCCTGCTCACCGCTTACTGGCTGACTGAGGTTGAGCAGGGAACGATACCTGCAACTGATTAGAGCAGAGCGTCGGCACGTGACGCGCAGCGTGCCGAAACTCCGCCCCCTGGTCCCTGCCTGTGCTCTATGTGCTAACAGATACTGCAGAAAGTAGCAACAGGTCGTTCTGCAGGGTGTCCTCCACATCAGGGTCCTTCTAGGCCAAGCTGCAGTTTCAAAAGTGGTCAGTACTAAGTTTAATAGGCTGTATTTGTGTGATCTTAACAGTGTCCCTTTTCAGCACTTTTAAAAGAGTTGTTTAGTTTTGAAGATATTTGATACTGATGACCTCTCCATAGGAGAGGTCATCAGTATCAGATAGGTCAGGTGACAGTGAATCCCAAAACTGAACCCTACAGTCAGAGGTGTAGCTAGCTTTTAACTAGATCGGTGTCTGCAGACACCGATCTAGTTAAAAGGCTTCCTGGTGCTTAACCGTCTTGTAAACCGCAAGCCAATACAGGCCAGCGGTTTACAAGACGCTGAGACCACAGACGGATGTCTGCTTCTCAGCACGGGCAGCACGATGACGTCACAATATCGCGCTGCCCGCGCTCAGACACAGACGTGCTGTGCGTGGACAGGGAGGAAGCGCCAGCGGCTCTGTTCATCATCATCGCAAGTAGGTGAGTATGACTTTTTTTTTGTGGGTATATTAATAGTATAAGGGGTGGTTAGGGAGGGGGAAATATAACTATAAGGGAGGATTCATTAGGGGGCATTATGACGATGGGGGGGGTCATTTATCTAAGGGTTATTGGGGGGTATTATTAATACAAGGGGGAGGTTATTTATATAAGGGGCCATTAGGGGACATCATTTATATTAGGAGGCATTATGAACATAAGGGGGTGGTCATTGATATAAGGGGTCATTAGGGGTGCATTATTTATGTCAGGGGGAATCAGGGGCATAATATGAGGGTCAATTTAATTTAATGAAAATGGCACTTGGGGTTTATTAAGACTAAGGCTCCACGTAGCGGGCTGCAGGAAAAACCATGGTGGTAACATTGTGGTTTTTCCCGCAGAGCTTTTCACAGAAGGTCCGCAGAGGTTTCCCCTGTAGACTTTCTGTTTTCAATACAGCTATATGGAAACCGCCAGAGTTTCTGTAGGTATAATTGACATGCTGCGATTTCCAAAACCGCAACGTTTTTGGAAATCGCAGTGTGTCTGCTGCACTTATTTTTCTGCAATGTGTGGATGGGATTTGCTAGAATGCCACGGTTTTTTTCTGTGGATTTTCGCCACAAGGGGCCCCATCCCATCCCCACTTTGCAGTAAAATATGCGCAGCAGAAACGCTGCGATTTCCAAAACAGTTGCAGTTTTGGAAATCGCAGCATGTCAATTATACCTACTGAAACGCCGGCGGTTTCCCTATAGATATAATTGAAGCAGAAAGTCCGCAGAGGAAACCTCTATGAACTTTCTGTGGAAAGTGCTGCAGGAAAAACCGCGATGCGTCTCTGCCGCGTTTTTTCCCACAGCTGTTTTTTGCTGCGGGACGCCACGTGGGGCCTTGGCCTTAAGGTGTTTTCCATCTCACTTTTATTGATGGTCTATCCTCAGAATAAAACATCAATAAGAGATAAGTGACTCCCCACTGATCAGCTGTATGAAGGGGTCCCGGCGCCTGTTTATATCACACGCTGTCTGTTTATAGTGTCCGTGTGATGTAATTACAGCCTTGTCACATAGATGTGTATAGGACGAGGCTGTAGTTACATTACATGGTCGCTATGAAAAGAATGACACTATGTAAATAGAGAAGGGGTCACGGGGCTTACACAGGTACCACAGTTCATTCAAACAGCTGATCCTGGGGGTCCCGGGCATTGGAACCCCAATAATTTTTTTTTCCCATGTTTTTTTTTTTCCCCTTTTCAATTAGGAAATACCTGGGACATTATTAATAAGGGGCACTATTTAAAGGGGGTGCACAGGGAAGTTATTCATTTAAAGATGCACTTGGGGGTATTATTCATTATAGGGGGTTATATTATATATTTTATAATTGGGGGTAGCAGCAGGATGGGGGCTTTGTGTAGGTGAGGACAATGTGGGTCAGGTGCCTGGAAAAGTGAGGAGCCAAAGATGTCTGTGTTGCAAACTTTACAGAGACTGGAAGAAGTGGTCATGGCCGTTCGGATGAAAGAGATGGGGAATGTGAAGGATTAGTCAGAGACGTCACCGGTAAGTCACAAAATGTTACTGTCCTGTATTCACCTAAATTGTCTGCAGAGCCCTGTGTAGAGCTGCTATATACCACTATACGCTCACCGTATACTGATAGTATCAGTATACAAACATGTCCAAGTTGGGGGCCCACTTGGACATGTTCGCCCCCCCTGTGCTGAACCCCTAGCTACGCCTCTGATTCTCGGGTCTTCTGGAGAGCCGCCGAGAAATCTGGAAACATGGCCACTGCAGCTCCGTTGTATTTAAGCTCACCAGCCTGGCGTGCAGCTCGCGATGCCGTATCTCGATCTGTGCTATTAATCAGACGGGCCAACAAGGGCCGAGGAGGTGCGCCCTGAGGCGGCAGCTTAGCTGGAACCCTGTGGGCCTGTTCCACTGCAAATATTGGTGAGAAGTGAGCCTCCGGCAAGACATTCTTCAGCCACCCCTCCACAAAGGCCCGAGGATCGTCACCCTCCGCCCACTCCGGCAGGCCCAGAATACGGAGATTATTTCATCGCAGTCTATTCTCCAAATCATCTGCACGCTGGGTCCACAGATTTGCAGCCCTCTCCAGGTCCTGGAGCTTGGCAGGAAGTGGGTTAACAGTGTCCTCCACCTGAGAGACCCGATCCTCCACCTCACGCACCCTGTCTCGTAAGGTCTGAAAGTCCTGGCGGAGCAGGCCCAGGTCAATTTTTACCTCTTCAATTTTCCCGGTCAGCGAGGAAGTGCCGGCATGGATCGCCTTCAGTAGCTGTCCAGTAACTTGTTTTAAAGTGGGCTCGGGGTCTTCCTCTGGAAGGGCAGGAGAGGCTGCCTCAAGCGATGAGGATGCAGAAGAGGATGCGGCCCTGGAGAACCCCCTCAGGTGATCAGAGACAGAGGTTGATTGCGGGCGACTCATTTTAGAGAGTCGGCGGCCGCTTTTCCTGCATACCGTAAAGGTGGGTATGATGGCAAAGGAGGAGGTGTGGTTATGGCAAGACCAGGTCGGTCTCAGAGGATTATAAGCAAAGTCTCTGGTTAAGAACAGTTGAACGGTAGGAGCCTATGTGTCGGGCCACTAAGGCCAATCAACCAGCCGAAGACAGACCGGTAACTCAACAGTCCAATAGTACAGATGGCAACTGTCACTGGATTATAAGCGATGCCTCCAAGAGAGAGCCATCAGCAGAGTAGTGAAATAAATAGATTGCCAGGAGGAACTAGGAGAGGGCGGATGGTAACTCAACAGTCCAATAGTACCGATAGCAACATTCACTGGATTATAAGTAAAGCCTCCAAGAGAGAGCCGTCAGCGGAGTAATAAAGTAGATAGATTGCCAGGAGGAACTAGAGGAGGACAGATGGTAACTCAACAGTCCAATAGTACATACAGCAACCTTCACTGGATTATAAGTAAAGCCTCCAAGATGCAGAACGCCAAGCCGCATAGGGCAGGCGATAGTGACTGTAGCAGCGAGGGCGAGTATAGGGTTAAGCTGGTTCCCCTTTTCCCTCCTCCTCCTATACATCTTTGGCAGGAGGGGAAGGGTTTGGGATGAGCTATTTAGAGGGGTTGTTGTTAGAGCCTATACGGAGTTAGGGGAGAATAGGGTCTGCCTCGGGGTGCCCCCACCCCCTATGGATTTATGGTGGGAGTTAGTGGTATACCCCAAGGGAATATAAGGGAAGTTCACCCCGCCCAGCTCCCTCTTACCGGATCTCCAGAGAAGCGTTTAGCAGGTCCCAGGACGCTGTTACTTATCCTCTGCTGCGAGATGTCCGACGAGAGCCTGCTTGCTGCGCTGCGTGCCAAGCTGGAAGCGGAGGGTTCAGGCTGGCCGGATAACATCGTCTCTCAGCTGAGAGATACGGCGCCTACCCCTGCTGCACCCGGTGAGTGTCGGTCCGAGCGTCGCTCCACGCGGGTGTCCTGCCCCCCTAGTAGGCTGAGCCCAAGTCGCTTGCCTGCTCCAACTGCTCGGCGGCGGGGAGCAGGTTCGCCTGGACTGTCGGAGGCCGCTCAGTCTCAGAGCGCGGGGGGGCGTGTCCGGCCGGGAGTTTGGCCCCGCCCCCTTTCTGATGTCACATCCGCGCGAGCTGACAGTGGGTTTCCGGCGGTTACCAGGGAGGTTAGCGCGGGCGGGCAGCGTTCACAGGGTATTAGTAGCACCATGGGGGGAAGACATAGCGCAGCGACGGGCGAGGCTGATCCCATTACCCCACCACCTTCTCAGGCAGTGGGATCCACTTCCCCCAGCCCCAGGGGAGGGCAGGAACACGTGGGTGGCGTTGGATCGGCGGGGGAGGTGCGGTCCGTGGGCGTTGCGGGAGGTGGACCCCCCCGTTCTTTGATGCGATGGGGGTCTCTCAAATGGCCTTTTATAATGTTGCTGCTCCTCCCGCTATAGGTGTCCAATCTCCAGCTGCGGAGGGGCAGTCAGTGGCGGATGGTAGAAGGAGGTCTCGGGGAATCAGGCGGTCCAGATCCTCGTCTGAATCCCTCCTCCCAGGGTTCTCGCCGACGGGGTCGCCGGAGGACCGCTGGGCACGGGGGGGCGCTGTTTCCGTCATAGCTCCAGGGCTTCTCGCTGCAGCCGGGTGTCCCGACGCTCCAGATCGTCTAGATGGAGGTCGCCATCATCCAGCAATGAGTCATGCAGTTCAGGGGAATGCAACAGGTCCTCCCGGCAGCGTCGGTATAGGCAGGAGTCTGAATTGTTGGCTGTTCAGCCGTCCCGCGGGGACAGTCGGTCCCGCGCGGATCCAGGATTGTCCAGCGCTGTGTCTTCAGCCGTTCCTGTTTATTCTCCTCCACCTGGTGAGTACAATTTTGTGGATGCGTGGGGGGCTGGTAAGGATGTTGCCGCCTTGGCTCCTGCCATTAAGGCGTTGCTCACGGGTTTTTCAGGTATGCCTAGCTCGACCCCTACTGGGGCGAATGAGGTTCCCGCTGCTAGGGCGGGTATCCATAAGGAGGCATTCTTCTGTGGGATTAGCTCCCTGGGTGCGCATTTAGATAATGAAACTAAGGAGAAGATCTGGGAAAATAAATTTATTGATATTTGGTCTCTTGTATCGGTGGATCAGCACACGGTTGACCGGGAGCGTCGGTCGTATGCTGAAAAGCCGGCAGAGCGCAAGCCGAAGGTCGCTAGGACCATGAATAATTAGCTGCAGGCCTTTTTTGTGCTGGGGTGCGTGATGGGTGAGCGTCATCCAGAGCGCTGTTCGGATATGTTTGTTTATGCCGATACGATCTATAACGCTTATAAGTCTCATGGTGGTAGTGCTTGGTGGCAGTATGACGATGAATTTCGTCGCCGTCTGGCTTTGCAGCCGCAAATTGGTTGGGGGGTTAAGGCTACTGACGTATGGCTGCGACTTATGATGTCCCAGCGCCAGCCCTTTCAGCCAGGGGCAGCTGGTCCAGGAACCCCTCAGGGATCAGTGGCCGTGCGTAGTAGGCCGGGAGCCTGCTGGCTCTTTAATGAGGGCCACTGCAGATTCTTCGGTCTTTGCAAATACAAACATGAGTGTTCCGCCTGTGGTGGAGGACACGCCGCAATCCGCTTTACCCGTCCGACTAAACCCAAGTTCCGCTGAAGGGAAAGACGCCAGTGAGCGTAGCCGTGATGGCGCCGTGGTTAGACCGGTACCCTAATAGAGAGACGGCTGAACATTTGAGAACCGGTTTCTTGTTTGGTATCTTTATCCCGTTTGTTTATTCCGGTTCCCCTTATTTTTCGGATAAAACTGAAGTCTGGTAGAAACATGCCCGAGGTTCTCCAGGAAAAAATAGCAAAGGAGGTGTCGTTGGGTAGGGTTGTCAGTCCGTTTTCTTCTCCGCCTTTTAGGAATTTAAGGGTCTCGCCACTGGGGGTGGTTCCCAAGAAGGACAAAGGAAAATTCCGGCTTATCCACCATTTGTCCCATCCTAAAGGTTCTTCTGTAAACGATGGGATTTCTAGGGAAGAGGCGTCGGTGTCATACGTTTCTTTTGATAGGGCTGTGGCGTTGCTGAGAGCGGCCGGTCCTGGTGCTTTGATGGCTAAGTCGGACATTGAGTCCGCATTTCGATTACTCCCAGTTCACCCTGAATGTTATCACCTCCTGGGGTGTTGTTTTGAGGGTTGTTTTTACTATGACACCTGCCTCCCTTTGGGGTGTTCCATTTCTTGCCATTTTTTCGAGTTGTTTAGTTCATTCCTTGAGTGGGTGGTAAGGTATGAAATATGCTCCCGATCTATCATCCATTATTTGGATGATTTTCTGTTTATTGCCCCTGCCGGAGACGGCCGTTGTCAATTTTTATTGGATTCATTTTGGTTTTTGATGAAAAAGTTTGGGGTTCCGTTGTCCGAGGAGAAGACGGAGGGCCCGGTTACAGTTCTTTCATTTTTAGGTATTGAGCTTGATTCCGATCTCCCGGTATTCCGTCTTCCCCGGGACAAGTTGGAGCGCATGGTAGGGTTGCTTGACGGTTTTCTGGCGGTCCCCAAAGTTACTCTTAGGCTGATGCAGTCTTTGTTGGGTCTCCTGGTATTCGCCTGCCGCATTATGCCAATGGGACGGGTGTTCTCGCGCAGGCTGGCGATGGCTACCCGGGGGTTAAGCACCCTAGTCACCGTATTCGTTTGACACGTTCTCTGAAGGCGGATTTGTCGGTTTGGCGTGACTTCTTGTATTCCTATAATGGCCGCACTTGTGTTCAGGGTACCGAGGTTAGCAGTCAAGACATATGCCTCTTCACGGATGCGGCCGGTTCTGTGGGTTTTGGGGCTATCTTGGGCCATGAATGGTGTGCAGGCCCCTGGCCTCAGGACTGGCGGGAGCTGGGTCTGTGCAAGAACCTGACTCTTTTGGAATTCTTCCCCATAGTGGTGTCGGTGGTCCTGTGGGGCTCGGCCTTGAGAGACAAGCGGGTATGTTTTTGGACTGATAATGAAAGTGTTGTCCATTGTATTAACCATTTAACTTCTTCCTCCCCTCCTGTTTTGAATTTGCTTAGGCATTTGGTTCTACGCTGCCTGGGGCTCAATATATGGTTTCGGGCCCATCATGTTCCAGGGATATTTAATGATAAGGCTGACGCACTCTCACGTTTCAATTGGCAGGTGTTCCGGGATCTAGCGCCGGAGCCGGCGAGAGAGGGGCATTCCTGTCCCCCGTACCTCTGGGAACTGGTGACGAGCGGCTCTTGCAGTTGATCCAGCAGTCGGTGGCTCCATCAACCTGGACTGGTTATGGTAAGGCGTGGAGGGAGTGGTGTGCATTAATCCGGGACGAGAGGGTGGAGCTGTGTGAGCGGGATAGACTTTCGGTGTCCCTGCGATATATTTCTTTTTTGAGGGATAAGGGGTTATCGGTGGCGGTTGCTCGACGGCGCTTTTCAGGGGTTAATTTTCACTTTCAGTTAAGGTGTTGGGAGGATCTTTTTTGTTTCGGCAGGCCCTGAAGGGGTGGTCAAGGGGGGTGGAGACTAAAGATTCACGACGTCCGGTGTCCTTTGACCTGTTGCTACGGTTGGTGGGAGTTACGCGGGCGATATGTTGTTCCGGTTATGAGTCTCTGATTCTATCGGTCGGTTTTTCGTTGGCCTTTTTTGGGGCCCTTCGGGTGGGTGATCTCCTCCCGCCATCAAAATCGCGTCCTGGGAGTTTGCTTTTTGCCGACGTGGTTACGGCTAATGGGTCCCTGCGGCTGCGAATCCGCAAATCTAAAACTGACCCCATGGGAAAGGGCGTGTGGGTTCAATTGCATGCGGTCGGGGGGTGCGGCTTGTCCGGTCCGGCTGGTTCAGGAGTTTTTGGGTGTTAGGGTGTCAGGAGTGTCCTTCCTCTCACCCTGTTTTCAATTTCGTTCACTTTTTGGTAAATGTTTGTCGGCGGTTGGGGTGGACCAAAGGAATTATGGGACTCATTCCTTTCGGATCGGGGCGGCGACGGAAGCGGCCCGGGCAGGACTCTCTGATAAGGCGGTTCAGAGGATTGGGAGATGGAAATCTTCATGTTTTGCTGGGTATATTCGCCCTGAGTTGTTGCATTGATTCTTTCTTTTCAGGTATTCGGCGGCCTTATGTATGTTTCCTTGGCCACAGCTACGTTTTCTGGGCTGCACAGCGAGCTGAGTCGAGGCCTGGGGGTAAATCCCTTGGTTTTCGGGAAATCGAGGTTTCCTGGAGAGGGGTGAGAGGATTACGTTGGTCCCAGGTTCTTCCCGAGGCCATTGAAATCGGAAAGGTGACTTCTTCTCCTGTGATTCTGGTGTTACATGCAGGGGGAAATGATTTATGCCTACTTCGCATGGCTGAGCTCATGACGCTCATGAGGGCTGATTTAGAAAGAATCACGGGGTATTACACAGAACTAATTATTGTCTGGTCCGAAATTGTTCCTAGAGTTACATGGCAAGGGGCCCGAGATGCTGGGGCGGTGGAGAAGGCTCGTAGAACGGTGAATGCTAGGCTGTCGCGCTTCGTGCGCTCTAAAGGTGGGGTGGTGGTGCGTCACCGTCAACTTGAGGGGGACAATAGGCGTCTGATGAGACCGGATGGCGTCCACCTCAATGATATAGGATTAGACATCTTCCTCTCGGGCCTGCAGGATGGGGTGGAACAGGCCTTGTTCTTACTGGGTGGGGGTCGGAGCCCAGTGTGAGGACTGGTCTCCTTCTTGGCGGTGTAAAGCGGATATTACAGCATGAAGGGGAAGTGCCCGCAGGGAGACCTGCGGCCGGCATATCGCTTCATTCCACTGTTCAAAGTTGTAAGTGTTTTAAAATATAAGAAATCATTAAAGCTGTGGCCGACCCCGCCCATTTAAGAGTTTAAGTTTGTGTCTTATTTCTGGAAGTGGGGAGGAGTGCGGTATACGGGGTGTAGTAAGTCTCTACAGTCTGCAGAACGCCAAGCCGCATAGGGCAGGCGTTAGTGACTGTAGCAGCGAGGGCGAGTATAGGGTTAAGCTGGTTCCCCTTTTCCCTCCTCCTCCTATACATCTTTGGCAGGAGGGGAAGGGTTTGGGATGAGCTATTTAGAGGGGTTGTTGTTAGAGCCTATACGGAGTTAGGGGAGAATAGGGTCTGCCTCAGGGTGCCCCCACCCCCTGCGTATTTATGGCGGGAGTTAGTGGTATACCCCAAGGGAATATAAGGGAAGTTCACCCCCTCCCAGCTCTCTCTTACCGGATCTCCAGAGAAGCGTTTCCCACCCTGCCTCCCTGTAAATCAAACTGGGTGATAGCTTTGTTGGGTGGAATTTTGACGGCTATATGGGTTGGAGTGATTCATTCTTGATGTTGGTTATGCAGTGTTGTTTGGTGTCTGATATTGTTCTCTTTTCCAGAGAGTGTTGGAATTTATGCATTTAAGTCACAGCTGGCGGTGTAAAGCGGATATTGCGGCATGAAGGCGGAAGTGCCCGCAGGGAGACCTGCGGCCGGCATATCGCTTCATTCCACTGTTCAAAGTTGTAAGCGTTTTAAAATATAAGAAATCATTAAAGCTGTGGCCGACCCCGCCCATTTTAAGATTTTAAGCTTGTGTCCTGTCCTTATTTCTGGAAGTGGGGAGGAGTGCGGTATACGGGGTGTAGTAAGTCTCTACAGTCAAGAGCAGTCAGCGGGGTGACAAACCATACAGAAGCACACACCTGCAATGGGTCAGAAACAGTTGATGGCTGCAGCAGATGTTGTTTTGCAGTGTTGCCCAGAGGAGTTAGGGGAAGGTCCCCACGTACAGAGTAGCACGCAGGAGAGAGGAGTGCCGGCTCCCAGACCTCCAGGCAGGGACAGAGAGATCAGTCAGAAAAAGGCCCAGCTCACAAGAGACTCCAGTCTCAGCGCCCCCCACCAGCAGATGTCCGAGCAGGTGAGGATGAAAATGGCCGCCAGCCACGAGGAGAGAGGGGAGACCGCAGTCCGAGCGGCAGCAGGATCAGCCCCAGGCCGGCACACAAGCGTAGCCCCAGAACGGCAGTATAGACGCAGCTCCGGGCAGTAGCAGCACGGGTCAGAGCAGCGCTGACAGTGGCGGTGATGGAATATGGCCGCTGGCCACGTGCAGCCAAGGCTGGCGTTAGGGGGGGGGGGGCAACCTGGGCAATTGCCCAGGGCCCCGTCCCCAAAGGGGCCCCCGGGATCCGGAACCTGATGACTCCGGATCCCGGAGTCAGGCCCGGACAAATCAATAACAGAAAGAGACCGCAGGGCCCCTTTCTATGGTGAGTAAAAATAACAAACATTTTTACTCACCTGTCCTTGCGTCCGACGTCATCTTCTGGCGTTCCGGACATCACCGCTAAGGCCAGGCCTCAGCCTTAGCGATCACGTGGGGCGTGCTGACAGCCTGCCTCACGTAATCGCTGAGGCCCAATCACAGGCCGCAGCGGTGACGTCCATAATGCGTGACGTCAACCGCAGAGAAGAAGAAACCAGTGCCGGCGGAGATAGCGGAGCAGCGCGAGGAGGCCCAGCAGAGGTAAGACAAGGTGAGTATAACTGTTTGTTATTTTCCCTTACCTCCCCAGGGCCTTCGATTATTATACCCTGGGGTCTGAATAGACCCCAGAATATAATATAATAATAGCACTGTAGGGCCCCTGTGGAGCATTATACTGGGGGGCCCCTCTGGATAGCATATTATACTGTGTGGGGACACTGTGGAGCATTATACTGGGGAAGGGGCCCTCTGGATAGCATGTTATATTCTGTGGGGCCTCTATGTAAAATTATAATGTGTGGGGGGGGGGGGCTCTGGAGATAATGTTATATTATGTGGGGCCACTTTGGAGCATTATGCTCTCCAGAGGGGCCCCCCAGTATAATGCTGCACAGTGGCCCCACACAGTATCATATGCTCTCCAGAGGGGCCCCCCAGTATAATGCTCCAAAGTGGCCCCACAGAATATAACATGCTCTCCAGAGCCCCCCCACTTTATAATACTTCATAGAGGCCCCACAGAATATAGCATGTTCTCCAGAGGGCCCCCTCCCCAGTATAATGCTCCACAGTGGCCCCACACAGTATAATATGCTCTCCAGAGCCCCCCAGTATAATTTTCCACGGTTTCCCCACACAGTATAATATGCTTTCCAGAGGGGCCCCCCAGTATATTATACTGTTTTGGGCCACTGTGGAGCATTATACCATTATACTGGGGGGGGGGCTCTGGAGAGCATGTTATACTGTTTTGGGCCACTGTGGAGCATTATACTGGGTGGGGCTCTGGAGAGCATGTTATACTGTTTTGGGCCGCTGTGGAGTATTATACTGGGGAAACCTCTCTGGGCAGTATATTATACTGTGTGGATGCCATTTATGGAGCATGTTATACTGAGTGGGGTCACTGTGCAGCAGGTGAGGAAGGAGATGAAAAAGATCAAGGCGAGGAAAGCCGCAGGGCCAGATGACATCAGTGCAAGGCTAATTAAGACTTTGCGGGGACCAGCTGTGTGGTATAATTACATATATGTATAATATGAGCCTGAGGCAGGAAATAGTCCCTGAATTATGGAAATCTTCTTGTGTGGTACCAGTTCCAAAGAAACCCCACCCTATGGACCTCAACGACTACAGACCTGTAGCACTGACATCCCACCTGATGAAGATCTTGGAGAGATTGGTTCTCACACATCTCCGCCCTCTAGTGAGCCCCGCTATGGACCCCCTCCAGTTTGCTTATCGGCCGGGCATTGGGGTAGATGATGCCATCATCCATCTTCTGCACAGGGCTCTGTCTCACCTGGAGAAACCAGGGAACACAGTGAGAATAATGTTCTTTGACTTCTCCAGTGCTTTTAACACCATACAGCCCAGGTTATTGAGGGACAAGCTGGGCCTTGCTGGAGTGGACCACCACCTCTCCAACTGGATCCTAGACTACCTCACAAATCGACCTCAATACGTGAGAGCCCAAGACTGTGTGTCAGGTACCGTGATCTGTAATACGGGGGCACCTCAGGGTACGGTTCTCGCCCCTTTCCTCTTCACACTGTACACTGCAGATTTTAGGTGCAACTCATCCAGCTGCTACCTACAGAAGTATTCTGACGACTCTGCAATAGTGGGTCTCATCACAGATGATGATGACAAGGAGTACAGAGAACTGAACCAGGATTTTGTGGACTGGTGCCACCGGAACCACCTGAAGATTAACGCGGGGAAGACCAAGGAGATGGTGGTGGACTTCCGCAAAGGCAGATGCCCTCCAAATCCAGTGGACATCCTGGGGACGGGCATCGAGATTGTGAACACCTATAAGTACCTGGGTCTGCTCCTTAACAATAAGCTGGACTGGGCAGATCATATGGAGGCCCTGTACAGGAAGGACCACAGCAGGCTCTACCTGCTTAGGAAGCTGAGAGCCTTTGGAATCCGGGGGGCACTTCTTAGAACTTTCTTCAACTCGGTAGTGGCATCAGCCATCTTCTTTGGAGTGGCCTGCTGGGGGAGCAGTATATCAACCAGGGACAGAAATAAACTTGACAAGCTGATTAGAAGGGCCAGCTCTGTCCTGGGGAGCCCACTGGACCCAGTGCAGGTGGTGGGTGACAGAAGGATACTGTCCGTGGTGAGCTCCATGCAGAAGAAGAAGTCCCATCCCATGCATGAGACTGTGATCGCGCTGAGCAGTACTGACAGTGACCGACTGCTCCACCCTAGGTGTGAGAAGGAGCGCTATCGGAAGTCTTTCCTCCCCACCGCGGTTAGGCTGTACAACCAACACCGACCTAAGCGGAGATCATTACACACAGAGAACTGAAATATCTCTCTGCCTGTTAAATCCCCCCCCCTCCTCTGCTACGTCCTATCTGTCTGTCTGCTATTAATGTAATGCCTCTCACCTTGGAACATTCCTGTACATGTTGTATTTGTATTTGTATCTGCTTATCTTTGCTGCTGTAACACACTGAATTTCCCCATTGTGGGACTATTAAAGGACTATTATTATTATTATTATTATTATTCTTGGGGGGGGCATCAGCAGAGCATATTATATTGCGTGGCGCCACTGTGGGGCATTATTTGGGGGGACTAATGAGCATTATACTAGGGGGCCCTCTGAGGAGCATATTATACTGCGTGGGGCCTACTGTGGAACATTATACTGGGGGGACGCTCTGGGGAGCATAATATATTGTGTGGGGCCACTGTGGAGCAAAATACTGGAGGGGGCACTGTGGAGCAGTATACTAGCGGGGGCCCTCTGGGGAGCATATTATACTATGGGCCACTGTGGAGCTTTATACTGGGGGAAGAGACAGTGTGGGGAGCCTGTTATCCTGTGTGGGGCCACTGTGGAGTGTATTATATTGTGTGGGGCTTTTCGGGAGCATATGATACTCTGTGGGGCCATTGTAGAGCATTATACTGGGGGAACCCCTCTGGGGAGTATATAATACTGTGTGGAGGTCATTATGGAGCATGTTATACTGTGTTAGGCCACTGGAGCATTATACTGGGGGGGCATTGTGGGGTGAATATTATACTGAATGGAGCATATTATATTGTGTGGGGCTGCTGGGGAGCATATTGCACTGTCTGGGGCCACTAAGGGGTAGTATACTGTGTGGGCCACTGTGGAGTATTATACTGTGTGGAGCCTTACATACCATGTGGGGCCACTATGGGGGACTCAGGGGGGCATTTTATACTGTGTGGGGTCACTGTGGAGCATTATATACCATGTGGGAAACTGGAGGGCTCAGGAGAGCATTTTATACTGTGGAGCATTATATACCATGTGGAGCATTATACTGTGGGGGGGGGGGGGCTCACAATTCCTGCTGGCAGCCCTGTGTTCTGTGTCTGCATCACAGCTCCCACACTATAATTTTGCACATATGTGTAGTGTTGCATGGCCATGTCATTCCCCATACAGTACTGTGCATGAACCGGCCCTGGAGTTATTGGGGCCTGCACAGTATTATAGGGGCTGACTATACTGGGAACATACTCAGTATACGTTATTATAGGGGTTGCCACTGGAAGACGATGGCGTTTGCATATCAGCATTTGGGGCCCCGCTTTTAATTTTGCCCGGGGCCCCGCTTTTAATTTTGCCCAGGGCCCCACTTTGTCTAAAACCGGCCCTGCGTGCAGCGGCTACCGACCACAGCCCAGCGGGGACCAATTTCGGCAGAACGGGAGTCCTGGAGCCAAGGGGGGGACCCCAGATGTACGTTCCAGCAGACAGCTAACCCGGGCGCCGGTGAGTCAGGATTATATACAGGATTAATGAGCGGCTCTAACCGGAGCTCCGCTCACATGCGACCGACCGTGTTGAGCGCTAGCCACGCCCCCCACATTGTCTGATTTTTAAAGAATTTATTTGCAAATGATGGTGGAAAATAAGTATTTGGTCAATAACAAAAGTTCATCTCAATACTTTGTTATATATCTTTTGTTGGCAATGACAGAGGTCAAACGTTTTCTGTAAGTCTTCACAAGGTTGGCACACACTGTTGCTGGTATGTTGGCCCATTCCTCCATGCAGATCTCCTCTAGAGCAGTGATGTTTTGGGACTGTCGCTGGGCAACACTGACTTTCAACTCCCTCCAAAGGATTTCTATGGGGTTGAGATCTGGAGACTTGCTAGGCCACTCCAGGACCTTGAAGTGCTTCTTACGAAGCCACTCCTTCGTTGCCCTGGTGGTGTGCTTGGGATCATTGTCATGCTGAAAGACCCAGCCATCTTTCATCTTCAATGCCCTTGGTGATGGAAGGAGGTTTGCACTCAAAATCTCACGATACATGGCCCCATTCATTTTTTCATGTACACGGATCAGTCGTCTTGGTCCCTTTGCAGAGAAACAGCCCCAAAGCATGATGTTGCCACCCCCATGCTTCACAGTAGGTATGGTGTTCTTTGGATGCAACTCAGCATTCACTCTCTTCCAAACACGACAAGTTGTGTTTCTACCAGTTTTACTTTGGTTTCATCTGACCATATGACATTCTCCCAATATTCTTCTGGAACATCCAAATGCTCTGTAGCAAACTTCAGACGGGCCCGGATATGTACTGGCTTAAGTATGGGGACACGTCTGGCACTGCAGGATCTGAGTCCCTGGCGGCGTAGTGTGTTACTGACGGTAGCCTTTGATACGTTAGTCCCAGCTTTCTGCAGGTCATTCACTAGGTCCCCCCGTGTGGTTCTGGGATTTTTGCTCACCGTTATTGTGATCATTTTGACCCCACAGGGTGAGATCTTGCGTGGAGCCCCTGATCGAGGGAGATTATCAGTGGTCTTGTATGTCTTCCATTTTCAAATTATTGCTACCACAGTTGATTTCTTCACACCAAGCTGCTTGCCTATTGCAGATTCAGTCTTCCCAGCCTGGTGCAGGTCTACAATTTTGTTTCTGGTGTACTTCCACAGCTCTTTGGTCTTCACCATAGTGGAGTTTGGAGTGTGACTGTGTGAGGTTGTGGACAGGTGTCTTTTATACTGATAACAATGTCAAACAGGTGCCATTACTACTGGTAATGAGTGGAGGACAGAGGAGCCTCTTAAAGAAGAAGTTATAGGTCTGTGAGAGCCAGAAATCTTGCTTGTTTGTAGGTGACCAAATACTTATTTTCCACCATAATTTGCAAATAAATTGTTAAAAAAACAGTCAATGTGATTTTCTAGATATGTTTTCTCATCTCTCATCTTTTTAAGTGGGAGAACTTGCACAATTGGTGGCTGACTAAATAATTTTTCCCCACTGTGCATGTTTAAGCTGCATTGCAATATTTTACCACTAGATGGAGCAGCTGCTTCGTTTTCATTTCCTGTACAGTCTTATCTAGAAATACTAAGCACAATTATTGTTGCATTTTTAGTTGATATAAAAATAAAATTGACAATATCAGGTCTTTATTTGTTATTAAAGAAACAAAGAAACAATCCATTTGCTGTGGTAACCAAAAATCTCACTGAATGGCCGTATATAGATTATACCCCTCTTTCCTATAAACAGAACTCCTAATCTGAAACTGTTAGTTTACTGCCTCTATATTTCTGAATATGTAACAGTAAAGAAACTGGCTGGGATCTTCATATACCAGATATTCACCTTTTCTGGATTGTATTCTGTTGCACTGTATGCCTTTATATAACCGACCACAATGAGGTAGATGGAGCTGGTCCCCATATTCAGATAGCAGAACTATAGACTTGCAAAAGTATTCCTATCCCCTAAACTTTTTCACATTTTGTCACCTTACAACCACAAACTTAAATGTATTTTATTGAGATTTTAAGTGATACACCAACACAAAGTAGCAGATAATTATGAAGTGGAAGAAAAATGATACATGGTTTTTAAAATTTTAATCAAATAAAAATCTGAAAAGTGTGACATGCAAAAGTATTCAGCCCCCCTATATCAATACTTTGTAAAGCCACCTTTCACTGCTATTACAGCTGCAAGTCTTTTGAGGTATGTCTCTACCAGCTTTGCACATCTAGAGAAAGAGACTCTGGAGCCGGTCCCCACTGGCCCCATACACTTATTGTTGCAGGCCGGCTCCCGCGCGCCGAGATAGCAGGAGCCGACCTGTTCTTCTGACAGCCGGGAGCCTTATGAAGGCTCCTAGGATTGTCATTGCATTATAGCTACTGAGGCTGGTTTACGACCAGCCTCAATAGCTAGCGAATCTCCCATAGACTGCCATACAATTGTATGGGAGTCTATGGGACTTGCAATTAAATGATTGCAGGTTCAAGCCCCCTAGGGGAGGGGGCTAATAAAATAATTAAAAAAAAAAAAGTTTAAAAATATTACTGCAAGACACATACAGATTAGGTGTCTCTGTGTCTGAAAACGCCGGTCTACAAACTTCTAAAAATATTTTTCCTGTATGGTAAATGTCGTAGCGGGTAAAAAAAAAATCAAAAGTGCCAAACCGACATTTTTCGCTGTTTTTCTTCTGATAAAAATAAATTTGAATAAAAAGTGATCAAGCCAATAGACATTCCCCAAAATGTTATAACTAAAAAGTACACCTGGCCCTGCAAAAAAAGATTTCTGTACACGGAAATTTAAAAAAGTTACGGGTGTCAGAATATGGTGACTTTTAGAAAAAATTTTTTTTACAAAGTTTTAGATTTTTGTTAAGGGGTTAAATTGTTAATAAAACCATATTAATTTGTTATCCCTGGAATCGTATCAAAACAGGTGACATGTCATTTTGGCTGCAAAGTAAAAGAGGCAAAAACGAAGCCCATAAGAAAGTCACACAAATGCACTTTTTCTTCAAATCCACCCCATTCTGAATTTTTTTCCAGCTTCCCAATACATTGTACAGAATAATAAATCGTAGTATCATGAAGAACAATTTGTCCCGCAAACATTAAGCCCTCATATGGCTCTGAGAGCAGAAAAATGAAAAAAAAGTTATGGGGTTTGGAAGGTGGGGAGTCAAAAACGAAAATCGAAAAATGTCACTGGCGGTAAGGGGTTAATAATTTAGGAGCTTCTTTATTTTGTCTGCTTTATTGCTCATGTGTTGTCATATCATTGTCTACACTGAGAAACAGTTATAATTTCATCAATGCTCTTCATAAAGGCAACATGGCATCTCATAAGAGAACAATATGCTTTGTACACCCAGTATTACTGTGGCTAAGTTAAAGAACAACAGAATGAAGCACTGGAGAAGAGAAAACTAAGAAAAGTAGAAAGATCCCAATCTTAGCTCACCTTCATAAATGGATGGCTGTGTTTAAATGGAGGAGGAAACAGTCCATCCCTCCAGAAATAAGAAGCTCTAGTGCAATTCCAGGACCTAGCGGCATCAATATGGTGGAGGGCAGAGGTAAGAAATCATGTAGCACCTAAATATGATTTCATAAGCTTCTTATATAGAATTGATATCAGGACTAGACGGTAGGATGTGTGGTGCCTTTTGTTGATACCCTCACTATATGGTTTAATGTCATAAAGTATACAAATAATCATACTATAAAGTACTTATTTAAAAGTGCTTACAACATGCAGCCTAACTGAGAATTTCACTTTACAGTTTCAAAGATAACTGTGTTACACAATTCCCTTATCATAATACAATGCAAAAATAATATAATGTACAATGCCTAAGAATCAGTGCAATGTAAATAAATACCACCAAGCAGAGCTGAACAAGCACCAAACTTTTTATGGGCAGACTGACCATTATCCATTAAACTATTAACAAACAAATAAGCAAGCCAATCTGGCCTAAACCATCACAACTGTCATAAAACTATAATCCAAAGGTGTGATAGGGAAACTTAAAACATAGTGTAGCCCTATTTGGGGGGGGGGGGTATGAGTATTATCCCTCCCGCAACAGACTCTGGCGCTGACCTGTGTGTATAATGGGACCTGAAGCCTTCGCTGAAGGGAAGAGTGGGAACATATATGAAATATATCAGTGCCTCCACCCAGGATAGAGCCTCTGTATTACAGGGAGGATCTCTTCCTGGGACTTACCCATGAAATACAGTTAGTAGCCTTAACAAGGATCACTGTACTAATCTCACAGTCTGAAGAATACATACAGATACCACATAAGGTTATAACAGTAGCTTTATAAGAATCAACAGGGTAATAATACATACATAAAATATACTCAGAACACAGCAATACTACAACAACCAGCAAGTCCTCAACCGTCTTAGGTTATATACCCGGGTATATATATAGATATATAGCAAGAGTCCAGTGCACAATACCTCCAGGCAACAGAAGAGATGCAGGGGCCCCTGTGGATGACTGTGGATCCTCGGATTCTTCCAGGAGATGACAGACAGCCGATCAGGAGATGATGATGATGATGGTGAGATTCTTCACAGGCAGCAAACAGGGCGACGGTGACGGCAGTAGATGCAGGCCTGACTACCCTAACACTGAGTCCTTAACCTGCCAGCTAAACTACTAGTGCCACCGGGCCTCTAACTAGCTAGTTGGCCTTCGGAAGCCTAACCTATCACTGCCCTGAACTATATATATATATGGATCCCTAACTACGGTTACTAGCTAGGTCCTGTGAGTATATAGGGGGTAACACATACCTAACTATATACTGTGAAGTAAAGAGGAACAAGTGGCTCTTAGACTCCCCCAGACATAGCATGTCTGTCTCAGCAGCTCTGCTCACATCTCTCCCCCCAGCAGCTCTGCCTCACATGTGTCTGACTCACTGTATTTACAAAACAAAACTTGCACTAAATGCCTGGGGTCTCTGAAGCCAAACTGCAGGGGCAAAGAAGCCAGATACATTATATACTAGTAGAAATGGCAGTTCCCTACACTCTCCCTCTGGTGAAATCTTTACGTCACGTCAAAGACATACAAAGTCATAGTATACAGTCAACATTACCAATGACAATATCAATATGGTTGCTTTTGCATTTACAGAGTCACAACAGGTTAATAGGTATACATGCCAGCAGGAGCGAAAATTGGTAACATATTGACCAAAGTGGACACTGCACCCACCCAAGCATGGTATAAATGAGGCTGAGTAGTAAATCTGGGGTCCCCCAAACTATCATATGTCAGCATAGGTGGAGGGTGTCTAATTCTCTCTCCTCTCCGTACCTCTCTCTGAGGTAAACTAGCATGTCCAGGCCCTAAACTAGGGTTGTCTGCCATGGGAGGGGATGGTGCTGGTGGCGTAGGAGAGCTAGATCCCTGCTCATCTGTAGACACAGATCTAGGTACGAATTCTGGAGTTTGAGGGTTCATAGGTCTCCCTGAAGGAGAAGATACTGGTGATCTAGGAACTTCAGGAGCCACAGTCCAATCACTCTCAGGAGTTTCAGGAAGGTCAGGTGGAATATCGGCTAAGGACTGTGGAGAATCGCAGGCCGAGCCATCATTGGAGATATCCATACCATCAATCTGAGGTACAGGCAACAAATGATTTCTATGCCAAGTCCTGATCCTCCCGTCCCGTCCTTTTATCTTGTAGACTGGTATTCCAGGCAACCGATCTACCACTGTAAAGAGTTCACTCCGCCATCGATCAGCCAGCTTATGTTTTGCAGATGCTCCCAAATTCCGTAGCAGAACATGGTCCCCAGGGTTCAATTCTCGGTATCTTACTCGAAGATCAAATCTCCTTTTATTTCCTTCATTCACTTTGGCCGCATTTTCCTCAGCCAGCTGATAAGCACTCTTAAGCGTTTCTTTCAAACGTGCCACGTATCGGTAATGATCTCGATGACTGATACCATCGGTAGAGACTCCCAACAAGATGTCAATAGGTAGCCTAGGCTCTCTTCCAAACATCAGAAAGTATGGTGAATATCCTGTGCTCTCGTGCCTTGTACTATTATAGGCATGCACCATAGCCTCCACTTTTCGACTCCAGGATCGCTTATCCTCAATTCGTAAGGTACCAAGCATATCAAGTAAAGTCCTGTTAAATCTTTCAGGAAGGGCATCTCCCTCTGGATGGTAAGGCGTCGTCTGACTTTTGCGGATGTTCAACAACTGAAGTAACTCTTTGATCAGGTTACTCTCAAAATCCCGGCCTTGATCAGAATGCAACCGGTGTGGTAAGCCATAATGGATAAAATACTTTTCCCAAAGCACTCTTGCAACAGTGACTGCTTTTTGATCCTTAGTCGGAAAGGCTTGAGCATATCGTGTGAAGTGATCAGTCACCACCAATACATTTCCAAATCCTCTGGAGTCGTTGTCAATACAAAGGAAGTCTATGCAGACAAGATCCATGGGGCCCGAACTCTTCAAGTGTCCCATGAAGGCCGCTCGAACCGGGACAGTCTTCCTCTGCAAACATCTGCGACAGCACCTACACAGACGAGTCACGGTATCTCTCATTTTGGGCCAGTAGAATCGGTCTTGTATTAGGCCATAAGTCTTCTCAGGTCCCAAATGACCATGATAATCATGCAGACTTCGGAAAATCATCTTCTGAAAGCAGCTTGGAATAACTAGTTGGCGCCTTCCAGGGTGATCATGATACAGCACCACACGATAAAGTAGGCCATTGTCTATTTCAAACTTCTCCCAATCTCGTAGAAGTTGACTGCATTCAGAGGGTAGGGATGTCTTTAACATTTCTCTGTCTTGAGAACTCACTGCTTGATAAAGAGGTCCAATTAAAGGATCAGTCTTTTGACTCCAGATCATTCGCTTTGAAGATATAGAACAACTCTCAAAGGATCCTAAAGCGGCAGGGTAGGCAAACATGTCTGGTACAGCTTCGGGACCTCCCCCAATAGAGTCAATAAGCCGAGTTTCAGAAAAGGCTACTCGGTCTTCAACTACAGCAGCCATGGCACACAAAGCTCCTACTCCAGGACTTGGCACTTCTTCCCATTCATCCACTACTTCCGGACTAGGTAATCCAGGCCGTCTTGATAGAGCATCTGCCCCAATGTTCTTAGGCCCCGATTTATACTTGAGTGTGAATTGGTAGTTGGATAAAGCTGCCAACCAGCGATGTCCTGTAGCATCGAGTTTAGCGGTTGACAAAACGTATGTCAGTGGATTGTTGTCTGTTCTTACTTCAAACGTGGCTCCGTATAAATAGTCATGTAATTTATCAACAATGGCCCACTTGAGCGCCAAAAACTCCAATTTATGTACTGGATAATTTTTCTCGCTGGGAGAAAGACTTCGACTTATGAAAGCTATGGGCCGTAACCCGGCCGGGTATTCTTGGTGCAGCACGCCACCTAATCCTTCAAAGCTGGCATCTACATGTAGCACATATGGCTTCTGTGCATCAGCATAAGCCAGAACGGGAGCTTCTGTCAATTTCTTCTTCAACAACTTAAATGCTTCTTCACAATCCGCAGTCCACCTATCGCCAAAAAGGCTTTTGGAAGACCCTTTCTTCTTTCCCGGATCTCCTGCATCACTCTTCAACAGGTCGAGGAGGGCTCGAGCAATTTTTGAATATCCTTCCACAAATCGTCGATAGAATCCACAAAACCCCAAGAAAGATTGCAACTCCGTAATATTTTGCGGTCGGGGCCAATTCACCACAGCTTCAATCTTACCAGGATCGGTAGCAACTCCTTCAGCAGAAACAATATGACCTACATAAGTGACCGAAGATCTACAAAATTTGCATTTGTCAGCCAACAACTTCAGCCCCTCTTCTTTTAAGCGTTGGAGTACTCTCATGAGTCGTTCTTCATGTTCTTCCAGCGTCTTTCCAAACACAATAATGTCATCAAGATATACAAGGCATTCCCGGGGCACTAAATCACCTAACACTCTTTCCATCAACCTTTGGAACGTTGCTGGCGCACCTTTTGTACCTTGCGGCATACGAGTGAACTGAAAGAAACCCAAGGGGCATATGAAAGCTGTCTTTTCCTGATCCTCAGGTGCCATTGGGACTTGATAGTATCCCGATCTTAGGTCCAGCACTGTGAACCAACAGTTTCCATTCAGAGCTTCCAGAGCTTCTTCAATTCTCGGCAGTGTATACTGATCAGGTAAGGTTCTCCGGTTCAGAGTTCTGTAATCCACACATAGGCGAATTGCTCCAGATTTTTTTCTTACCACCACAATAGGTGAGGCATAGGGGCTCTTACTGTCCACAATGATCCCCTGACCTTTCATTTGCTGTAGAGTCTGTCTTAACTCATTAACATCCTTTGGAGCAACTCTCCGTGGTCGCTCCCGGAAGGGAGTAGAATCGGTCAATCGGAAAGTGTGTTGAGCACTTTTAGCACAACCTACATCCATATCATCCATGGAGAACACTTCCGATAATTCAGACAACTTCTGTGTCAGTCGCTGATTCCAGGCCTCTGGTAAATGTGGATCACTCAAGTCAAGATTGAGATTAGGGATTGCATCTCGGATTTGAATCCTGCACACTTCAGCGTATGGATTTACTCCAAGCACAGGGTAGCAGTGGGCCACATTCTGGTATGGTCCAATTACAATTGGATGCGGTGAACAGTTCCTCACTGTCACACAGGTAGATAACTCCACTTTATTTCTCCAGTCCTTTCTCTCTGGGATCACCATCCAGCCATTCTGGTTAATCATTTCTTCAGGGGTTTCCATAAGGACATAACTCCCCCCTTCAAGCAAATCGGGAGCAATGCTGGAGGCTACTCTCAGAACTCTCTCCCCGCCGGCAGGAACTTCCACGGTTCTCTCACCGATATGATATACCATTCCATGTCGATAGCCAGTAGACAGGGCATCACAGAGTTCTCTAAGATCAGAAGATATATTCACCGGCTGAGCTGCAGGGTTCCAATCTCTTCCAAGAAACTTCTGAAAAGCATAATGCACTGCGGGACAATTAGTGCCAAGTATCACAGGAGCTGCACAAGAATCCCCTGTATCAGGGCAGACAAGAGCCGTAATCTTCATGGGAGCGACACTCTGATCTTCTAATTCAGGGACAGCTATAACTACTTGTAGGCTGCCATCTACAGGATATGATCCTGAATTAAGCCCCCACAATTTCATTTGTCCTGTAGACTGAAGAGGTATATCCCTCAGATACTTTTGGTAGAAGGAGCGATAAATCAGGGTCACTTGAGATCCTGTATCAAACAGGGCAGGAGCGGCATGACCATTGACAGTGACTTTGACAACGGACCTGGAGCCCGCGATAGCGCCTCTGGTCTTTACTCGGCCCGCCTTCCTTCTGTGTCTTTGATTCTGAATAGAGAAGACAGCACTGTGTCCCAATCCCTCACTGTCCTCCGTACACTGTCTGGCAGTATGGCCCGTCTGACCGCTCCGTTGGTTTGTCCTTGTTTGAATTAGGAACAACATCTTCTTTAGAGATGCTTTTCGCTTTCTTAGGGGTACTAAAACTAATGTCAGCTTCTTGTTTCTTCACTAACTTCATTAAGTCGGGAAATGGAAGGACTCTATCAGATAGTAAGACCTTGAGTACTTGAGCAAGAGGATGATGAGGTTGTAACCCTCTCACCAACTGACTGGTTCTCATAGCGTCTACCTCTGAAGTAGATATAGCTGCGTGGTACACCAGACGTGAAAGAAGTAGCTGTAAACGGTTAATAAAAGTAGAGACATTTTCCCCTTCTTTTTGACGAACCATTCGGTAATCAGCAACCATCTGGGCAAGGTCATAGTATGGCTCAAAGTGATCAGACAGTACTTGTATATAGTCCAATGCACTCACTCCTTCATGAGAGTCTCTGTACAAGCGGATCAATTCAGCAGCAGGAGACCGCAAACTTTCACTGATACGCTGCCGCTTGCCTTCTTCAGAGCAAGACCATTCCTTCAGGCATTGGAGAGTATGTTCTTTCCATATCTCAAAGTTTTCCTCCCCTTGTGGTACTGGGACATTACCAGAGAATACCTTTAGTTTCTTGTAGTGAGTGGCCTGCAGGCCCTGAGCTAACATTTCAGTCAGCCTGGCTAAAGTGCTAATAGCACTGTCACTAGAGGAACTGCTAGCGACGGCCATACTGGGGGGGGTAACTGGCTGAGAGGGGTTCTTCCTTTACCTGAACCAGGGGAGGAACAGGAGGTCGGTAATCCCATGTAGTAGCTAGTGGGAGGTTCCCCTCTGAGCTATATCGCTTCTCCATATCAATGACTATTCCCACTTCTAAATCTCAGCAGTGCCTCCAAATGTAGCCCTATTTGGGGGGGGGGGGTATTAGTATTATCCCTCCCGCTACAGACTCTGGCGCTGACCTGTGTGTATAATGGGACCTGAAGCCTTCGCTGAAGGGAAGAGTGGGAACATATATGAAATATATCAGTGCCTCCACCCAGGATAGAGCCTCTGTATTACAGGGAGGATCTCTTCCTGGGACTTACCCATGAAATACAGTTAGTAGCCTTAACAAGGATTACTGTACTAATCTCACAGTCTGAAGAATACATACAGATACCACATAAGGTTATAACAGTAGCTTTATAAGAATCAACAGGGTAATAATACATACATAAAATATACTCAGAACACAGCAATACTACAACAACCAGCAAGTCCTCAGCCGTCTTAGGTTATATACCCGGGTATATATATAGATATATAGCAAGAGTCCAGTGCACAATACCTCCAGGCAACAGAAGAGATGCAGGGGCCCCTGTGGATGACTGTGGATCCTCGGATTCTTCCAGGAGATGACAGACAGCCGATCAGGAGATGATGATGATGATGGTGAGATTCTTCACAGGCAGCAAACAGGGCGACGGTGACGGCAGTAGATACAGGCCTGACTACCCTAACACTGAGTCCTTAACCTGCCAGCTAAACTACTAGTGCCACCGGGCCTCTAACTAGCTAGTTGGCCTTCGGAAGCCTAACCTATCACTGCCCTGAACTATATATATATATATATGGATCCCTAACTACGGTTACTAGCTAGGTCCTGTGAGTATATAGGGGGTAACACATACCTAACTATATACTGTGAAGTAAAGAGGAACAAGTGGCTCTTAGACTCCCCCAGACACAACATGTCTGTCTCAGCAGCTCTGCTCACATCTCTCCCCCCAGCAGCTCTGCCTCACATGTGTCTGACTCACTGTATTTACAAAACAAAACTTGCACTAAATGCCTGGGGTCTCTGAAGCCAAACTGCAGGGGCAAAGAAGCCAGATACATTATATACTAGTAGAAATGGCAGTTCCCTACAATAGCTTTTAATAAATATACCTCATACAGAACAGGCACACCGCCTGAGAGCATCCTTGTCCTCTCTCATTCATGCTTGGCATATTCCTGTGCTTGTGCATCTGGATTGCAGTTGAACCTAAGCTGGACAGAAGATGCAGTTTTGAGTATGCATGTTGTGACAGTTCTTGCTAGTTAACTCAACGCTGTCCGTTGGGAGTCCAGGTATGTTCTGTAGGCATGTTGTTGTATTTTTACACATTTGTATGATCCCTTGATGAATGCACACACTGACATATCTCCATCCACAGTACAGTAAAAAAGTTATAGTGTGTCAGAATACGGTGACCTCAGTAAAATTGTTCAATCAAAGCGATCATTAATGTACAAACTATTGTTAATATGTGTGTTGAGACACAATGTGAAAAGCAGCTTTAGGATTTTTTTCACATGAACGCGTGTCGGTTGTAACGGTAGTTATTGTAATAGCCATCAAACATCCATTTCTAGAGCAGATTGATTTCAATATGTCTATTCATGCAGCTATTGTTATGCTAGTCCGTTATATTGGGCCATCGATAAAATAGTACATTTCCTATTTTCTCCATCTTCACGGATACCACAATAGACTCAAGTCCATAAGGGATCTGTTAAAATGGATGACCCACAAATGCAAAATTGTCCTTAAGAAATAGGACTTGTCCGTTTTCATGCTGTATTTTTGAGTGTTTGTGGAAATGTATCCTTAAAGTGCTCAATATATGATAAAAATTACATCTTCTATATTTCATTACATTTACGAATTTTTAATGTTTTGCTACTGTTGCACAAAGAAATTACTATTAACACCTTGGCCACATCCTGCATACATGTAGGGCAGAAATCTGCGACTAACAGCCACAATCACAGCTGTTTAAGTATTATAAGTAATAGTTTAAGTATTATATTGATAAAATATTCTTAATTCCAAACATGACCCTTTCTAATTTACAAATAAACAAAAACATAATTGGTATTGCTGTGTCCAAAAATGCCAAACTATTAATATATAGAAGTATTTCTTCTGTGAATACAGCAATAGTAAAAAAAAAAAACTAAAAAAACACAATACACAAAGTACTATTTTCAGGCACCCCTCCCAAAAATTAAATTCAAGGTAATCAAAAATTAAGGTACCCCATAAAGGTACCAATGAAAACAACTGATCAACTGCACTGATCCATATGTCTTCTTCTGTAAACTCTCCTTATGTACCTGTGTACTCTGCTCTCCTGTATATATAAATATATATATTAATATAAGCACGACATTATATCCATTAACGCAGATTATTGGGACCTTTCCTCGTTACCGTCTGCTGTTGCTATTAGAGATGTGCGAATTTCTCAAAAGTTCGATTCTGCAGTTCGATTCGAAGTTCCAAAAAAATTCTCTTTGATCCAAATTAATTCACGAATATCACTAAAACCTCTTTCCTGGTTTCAGAGAGCCTGTATAGTGGTGTATAACACTGTGCCTTGCAGTAACACGCATAGGGAGCCTACTGTGGTAGTGAAACAATACTGTGAGTCAGTATGACACGCATATGACAGTCGTTGCTCTTAGAACCACTGCACACTTCACTTATTTGGCCTGTCACGGGGCCAAAACTGACCAACTAACTCAAGTGTGAACTCAGCCTTACAGGTCCATGTTAGTGCCAGGTAGAAAGAAAAGTGCAGAGGCCCAACATCCTACTGTAGCATGAAAGAGCGCACTCCTTTTACACCGTCATCTGCTGATTCCACATAGACATGTATTGGCAAGGCGACATAATGTGGAGGTGGCAAAAGCATGAGGAGGCCATACAGTGACCCAGTGGCAGCAGCATGAGGAGGCCATACAGTGACTCAGTGGCAGCGGCATGAGTAGGACATACAGTGAACCAAGGGCAGAGGCATGAGGGCATACAGTGACCCGGTGGCAGTAGCATGAGGAGGGCATACAGTGACCCAGTGGCAGCAGCATGAGGAGCCCATACAGTGACCCAGTGGCAGCGGCACTAGGAGGCCATGCATTGACCCAGTGGCAGCAGCATGAGTAGGGCATACAGTGGCAGCAGAATGGGGAAGCCATACAGTGACCCGGTGGCAGCAGCATGAGGAGGACGCAGAGTGACTTAGTGGAAACAGCATGAGGAGGCCATACAGTGACCCAGTGGCAGCGGCATGAGGACATACAGTGACCCGGTGGCAGCAGCGTGAGGAGGATGCAGAGTGAACCAGCGGAAACATCAAGAGGAGGCCATACAGTGACCTAATGGCAGTGGCATGAGGAGTATTCAGAGTGACCCAGTGGAATCGGCATGAGAAGGACATACAGTGACCCAATGACATTGTGGAGGTGTCAGCAGACTTAGGAGGCCATACAGTGAACAAGTGTTAGAGTGACCCACTGGAAGCAGCATGAGGAGGACATACAGTGACCCAGTTCCTCCCCTGTGTGACATTGTTTGCCCAGGCAAACGAGGTGTAGATGAGCGTGAAACCACTGTGTCCTGCACATGTGGTATGCTGGCGGAACATTGTGAATTGTCCCTGCAGTGGAGGCTGAGGAAAGAATGGAGGATGAGGTGGACATTGTTGCAGGACCAACGGCGTGAGAATGTGGAGGTGGAATCTGGCCAAGTTGCTGGTAACAAGGCGACAATGTGAAGTTGGCAGCAGCAGCATGAGGAGGCCATACAGTGACCCGGTGGCAGCGGCCTGAGGAGGGCATACAGTGACCCGGTGGCAGTGGCATGAGGAGTACACAGAGTGACCCAGTGGAAGTGGCATGAGGAGGCCATATAGTGACCCAGTGGCAGCAGCATGAGGAGGTCATACAGTGACCCAGTGGCAGCGGCATGAGGAGTACACAGAGTGACCCAGTGGCAGCGGCATGAGGAGGGCATACAGTGACCCAGTGGAAGTGGCATTAGGAGGCCATACAGTGACCCAGTGGCAGAGTGAGGAGGTGGCAGCAGCGTGAGTAGACCACAGAGTGACAAGGTGATATAATGTGTAGGTAGCAACAGCCTTAGAAGACCATACAGTGACCCAGTGGCAGCGGCATGAGGAGTACACAGAGTGACCCAGTGGCAGCGGCATGAGGAGGGCATACAGTGACCCAGTGGAAGTGGCATTAGGAGGCCATACAGTGACCCGGTGGCAGCAGCATGATGAAGACGCAGAGTGACCCAATGGAAACGGCATGAGGAGGCCATGTAGTGATCCAGTGGCAGCAGCATGAGGAGGTCATACAGTGACCCAGTGGCAGTGGCATGAGGAGTACACAGAGTGACCCAGTGGCAGCGGCATGAGGAGGGCATACAGTGACCCAGTGGAAGTGGCATTAGGAGGCCATACAGTGACCCAGTGGCAGAGTGAGGAGGTGGCAGCAGCGTGAGTAGACCACAGAGTGACAAGGTGATATAATGTGTAGGTAGCAACAGCCTTAGAAGACCATACAGTGACCCAGTGGCAGAGTGAGGAGATGGCAGCAGTGTGAAGAGGCCATACAGTCAACCAGTGGCAGAGTGTGGAGGTGGCAGCAGCATGAGTAGGCCACAGAGTGGCAAGGTGATATAATGTGTAGGTAGCAAAAGACTTATGAGGCCATACAGTGAACCAGTGACAGAGTGTGGTGAGGCAGCATGGATCATTTAATCTGATGCATCAGGCATTGGTGGGTGGAAATCCTGGCTGATCTATGCCTGATTCATCTTCATACAGGTCAGTATCTCCAAATTTTGGGTGGACAGGCGAGTTCTCCTTGGGGTAACTATGCACTAAACACCCACTCTGATACCACACTACTGGCCGGGCAGGACAGCTTTTCCAGGGCAAACTCGGCCAGCTGCGGCTACAAATCCAGTTTGGCTGCTCAGTAGTCCAGCGGATCTTTGATGATGGGTGGCAGGGTGCACTCTAAGTATGCCACCACCTGCTGGTTCAAGTTCTGCTCTGTGTCTAGCTGCTGATGAGCAGCTTCTTTACTATGCGGCTGAAGAAAACTGCTCATCAGTGACTCTAGGCTCAGGCTGCTGTTGATGGAACCGATACTGCTCCTGCTACCCCCACCCCCTCCCACAGCTGCCATGCCAGTGCAAGTTGAGCGCTCAGGGCCCCCCAGGTCGGACATGCGAGAGGATGGACGATGGCACAGATAGGCAGCGGCCAACTTGCTACATAGCATGTCTCTATAGTAGTTCAATTTGTCCTCCCTCTTGGGTGTAAAAAAGGCCCCCATTTTTCCCCGGTAGCGAGGGTCTAACATGGTGGAGAGCCAGTAGTCATCCCTGTGCTGAATGGTGACAATTCGGCTGTCACTGCGCAAGGAAGTGAGCATGCATCGGGCCATTTGCACAAGTGACTCCGAGGGACTCCCTGCATCCATCTCCACTGCATACTGCCACGGTGTGTCTGTGTCATCTGCCTCATCCTCCTCATCTCCCTCTGGCTGTTCTGGTTGCTCCTGCTCCTCCTCTCCACCCATTTTGCTACACATTGTTTGTGCTCCAATGTCCTCCTCATCCTCCTCCTCCTCCAGTTCAGCCCCCACAGGGCTCATGTGGCCTTGAGATGTAGACGCCACATCTCCAGTTCTCTGACCAGCCAGATTGAAAAGCATCTTTTCCAGGATGTGAATCAGTGGAATGACGTTGTTCATCCCGTAGTCCTGGAGGCTAACAAAGAGGCCTCCTCAAAGGGAACTAGCAAACGACAGGTGTCACACATGAGCTGCCACTGGCTAACGTTAAAGTTACACAGGGGAGTACCTCTGTCCGCTTGGATCATCAAGAAATTGTTTATGACTTTTCTCTGTTCATATAGTCAATCCAACATATGGAAGGTTGAATTCCAATGGGTGGAAAAATCGCATATCAGCCTATGTTATGGGAGGCTGTTCTGCCGCTGCAGCTCAAGGAGAGTGTGCTTGGCGGTGTACGAGTGGCTGAAGCGCATGCAAAGTTTCCTTGACATTTTTAGGATGTCTTGCAGATGGGTGGAACACTTAAGGAAACGCTTGACAACCAGATTGAACACATGCGCCATGCAGGATGCATGGCTCAGCCCTCCTTGACGCAAGGCCGACACTGGTGTGTCTGGGCAGGCACCACATTAACCCAGTGGGCCATAAATGACATATATTGTCCTTGACCATAGTTACAGCTCCACACATCGGCGCTACCGTGCACTTTGGCAGACACCTCCAGGCTCAAGGACTGGCCCACCTTCTCTTCTACATATTTGTACATGGCTGGTACTGCCTTCTTGGCAAAGAAATGACGGCTTGGGACTCTCCACCTCGGCTCAGCGCAAGCCAACAGTTCTCTGAAAGGTGCAGAGACCACCAAGTGGAAAGGGAGTGACTGCAGCACCTACAACTTGGACAGGAGAACATTCAGCTTCTGCACTGTTGGATGAGTTCACGCATACTGTTGTCTCTTAGATACAGATTCTGTGATTCTTTGCAGATGCAATAACTGACTAGGAGGAGGAGCAGGAACATCACGACCAGCAGATGATGGGAAGGACACACAGCTTCCTTCGGCTGAGGTGGTGGAGCCTTGGAAATGGGGTGCGTGCCACTGGGTGCTGCAGCAGTTGCTGCGGCAGGCTGGACCACCAAATTGGAGCCACGGCTCTCCCAAGCCACTTCATGGCGACACTGTGTATGTTGACGCAGGGCTGTGGTGCCAACATTGGCACCCTGACAACGCTTCACCTTCTGCCCACAGATTGAACATATGGCCATGTTCTCCTCCCCTGGCAGCTTTACAAAAAACTGCCACACCGCCGAGTAGGTGATTTTACCCCCAACACTCCGAGCTAACTGACTGCTACCGCCACTGCCTCCGTGAACCCCTGCACCACTGCTTTCCAGGCACATAGGCTACTGTGAAGCGGGTGGTCTACCCTGGGCACGTTTAACTCCTGACCTCACACTGCTGCCACCCTGCTGACTCCCCCGCTGCCTCATGCGCAAGCTTCAACCCTCTTCTCCTGATGACGATGAAGCCCCTTCGTCACCAATTATGATCGGCTACATCATCATCCACTACTGTCTGCAGGTCACTGATGTCCTCCTCAACACTAGCTCCCATGCCACTCTCCTCATCACTACTTGACCACCTACCTGAGGAAGCAGCGGATGTCTCCTCCAGATCTTGGCTTAGAAGTAGCTGCTGACTGTCCTCTAGTACCTTCTCCTCACTGTACAGTGGATCTGAGCGCACAGCATAGAGTACTTCTCTAGCTGAGGGAACAGAAAAGGACAGAGGCAGGTTGAGGACAGGTGAGGGCACAGGGCCTGCTGCCGGGCTATGCCAACTAAGGGTTGTGTCTGACGAACCCACTGACTCTTGGCTGGGAGTGTCTGATGTGACTTGGGATGAATTGGATGACCGAGTCAACCAGTCTACAACCGTTGGGTTGCTGGTCAAGACACGACCGCTATTTGACACTGGGAGCTCAGGCCTCTGTAACTGACCCCTGCTGCCATGCCCCCTTACTCTGCTGCGACCTGTGCCTGCGCCAGAAACATTTTCAATGAAAAAACGTAATTGCAAAGGGCAAAAAGGCCTATTATTTTCTACTTTGAAGAGAACAGCAAATATGCCTGTGAAAGATCCTCAGTGCGCCAACACCGCTTTGGCCCACACCTGAGTCTTCTTTCATAAAAAACCACACCCACCGTCAGTGACTGCTGGGTTCACAAGATAAATACAAGACAAGCTTTCTAAATTGTATATATTTATTAACCCCTAAATGGGTCGGTATTAACATCTAACACATGCAGATCAGAACAGATATGTAGATATATACAAGCATTAACAGTTACTAGTTACAAGATACAGTGCAATGAAATAAAAGGGCATAAAAGTGAAATAATTACTTTACCACGCATCTCCTTGATGTGGCTCTATAATCCAACACTCACACATGCTCTGTCATGTGTGAATAACCAGTGGAGGCTTCTTAGCATGTGGCATCAATCAACAATCCAGCCTGCATGCTCTTCACAGTGGTCTCTCACAGTGGAAGTTTGTCTGTAATCTCCTTTAGTCTATCTGTAAAAAACTCTCAGTAATAGTCTCTCAGTCTCTTGTAGTCTCATCATCGTCAGCAGCAGCATTCCAGCCTGCATGCTCATCACAGCAGCCTCTCCTCATAGTGTTCTCTTGTAGTCCCAGCACAATCTCCTCCCACTGACCTCTTACCTCATCTTATATACCCTTTATGCCACCTCCCAGAATGAGGTCACCGGCGACAGCAAGTCTGATTGACTAACGCACTCAAGTCCAGATTCTTTGTATTGAGCTGAGACCAAGTGAAATGATACAATGTTATCAGCCATATCTGATCTACCAGTGCAGGCTGGACAATGCATGTTTGTTTGATCACTCAGAGCGGTGTAGGAATTCAATGGAGCCCTGCTGGGATGGATACAAAGCCCTATTGTTCCAGTCCGGCCACTATTGGCAATATACCTATGATTATGGCTGCGCACCTTATGAGTAAAGAGATACGCTACCCATAGACCAAAATACATCTTTGAGTTATAGCCATATTTCAGTGGAATCATCACAATGCCCCTTATTTCTTCACCCACTAATGAACACCAGTAAAACAAGCGTGATAAAAGCAGAGATTTGCGGCTCAGTATTATTGAATTATTGACAATACTGTATTGATAAATGGCCAGCAACTTTATACTGGGAACAAATGGTGAATATGGTCCTCCTTATGGGTTTACACACTAATAAACACCTTTAAATAAGTGATAACTGCCAAGAATTATTGAATTATTATTGACAATACTGTATTGATAAATGGCAAAGCAACTTTATACTGGGAACAAAATGGCGAATATGGTCCTCCTTATGGGTTTACAACTAATAAACAGCTTTAAATAAGTGATACCTGTTAATAATTATTGAATTATTGAATTATTATTGACAATACTGTATTTATAAATGGCCAGCAACTTTAAACTGGGAACAAAATGGCGAATATGGTCCTCCTTATGGGTTTACAACTAATAAACAGCTTTAAATAAGTGATACCTGTTAAGAATTATTGAATTATTGAATTATTATTGACAATACTGTATTGATAAATGGCCAGCAACTTTAAACTGGGAACAAAATGGCGAATATGGTCCTCCTTGTGGGTTTTCACACTAAAAACACCTTTAAATAAGTGATAACCACCAAGAATTATTCAATTATTGAATTATTATTGACAATACTGTATTGATAAATGGCCAGCAACTTTATACTGGGAAAAAAATGGAGAATATGGTCCTCCTTATGGGTTTCCACACTAATAAACACCTTTAAATAAGTGATAACGGCTAAGAATTATTGAATTATTATTGACAATACTGTATTTATAAATGGCCAACAACTTTATACTGGGAACAAAATGGCGATTATGGTTGTTATGTCTTTTCCCACGTTAAAGGTGTTTATTACAGATAAGTGCAGATATTAATGGATGATAATTCAGTTTTCTTTGGCACTGTAGTACTGACAAATGGCCTGCAATGTTATGCTTTGGAAGAACAGTGAATAAGCCCCTTATAATAAACACATTTAAAAAGGCATTTATTACAGATACTTGCAGATATTAGTGGATGATAACTCAGTTTTTTGCTGTACAGAACTGCAAAAGGCTTGTTGTGTTCCACCTTGAAGACACAGGTATGAGTAATGAGCAGCAGTATAACAGCAGTGAGTGCTGCAATGTGTATTAAAATTCTTGCTGTAAATGACCCTGCAACCACCCCAAATTCTTCTCTCAATTCCTCCCTATCGTTTCCCTACAGTTCTAAGGTTCTTTCCCTGAACTTCTATATGTTTTCTAAGTCTTTGCCTAGCTCCTGCTGACGTCTGTCCTTACAGTAAGAGCGATGTGAAATGACTGTACCTAAAATGGCCGAGGGTTTTTATAGGGTTGTGACATCACAGGTCCAGCTGGCTGCTGAGTAGCTGCATGCTTGGCATTGTGGTGATCCCACGTTCCCAGAGTCCCTTGCCCCTTGTCCTAAACATGTGGCCATTTTATAAAAAAATGCGATTCGAGACATTAAAGCGTGAGGAAATCCGGAATTGAGGTGAATCAAAGATTTTCTGAAATTCGGATCAAATTCCACTTCTGCAGCTTTGATTCGCTCATCTGTGATTGCTATAAGTCTGATAGATTATATATATATATATATATATATATATATATATATATATTCATAGTAGTATATGCATAACATTATATCCATTAACAAAGGTTATTGGAACCTTTCCTGGTTACTGCTGTTGTTGCTATGAGATATGATGTCATAAAATCATGTGACTCAAGCCTAGGCATTATGACATCACGTAACCTTATATAAGGAGCTGCTGCCCGGAATGTTCTTTGAGGGTTCTACAGTTTGTAGAGTAGGAGTATAAGTATGCTGTGTCTGATGCTCCTGATTTACCATTATTTTTTAGCATTTTACTATTTTTTTCCAGCCTTTTACTATTTACTTTTATCTAATGACAGTGACTTCCCTTTCTTTTCTCCTTTCATTCTTTACTTCTTTATCTAAGCTGAATTCACAATTAAAAAAAAAAAAAAAGTTGTGGCCTTTTGTGCTGAATATAAATTGTTTTCTTCCCTTTCCAAACCATTTACAGCGCGATTCGCAAGCGTGTGTTTTTTTTCTGCCATGGGGAATTTCTCTTGTCGGAACATTAAGGTAAGTCAGAAATTGCTGTCCAGAATGAATGTACAAGTGCAGAATGGTGTGAGGCTGAATGTAGTGTTCAATATATGCATTAGCAGATAGCAGTATTATATCCACCAATGAGATACATAAAAAGTACAGACATAGACATGTACAGCACGAGATTAGGGCATAGGTACATAGTGATTCCAGTTTGACTTGTTTCCCCCTAGACTTCTATGTAGATTTAATATTTAATGCCTTGTGGCCTATATCCATGGCAAGTGCCAAGACCCTGCAGTAATGGACTGTCCAGTCAAAGACATATAAATGAGTATATGTGTACCCCCACTATCACATACCCCCTAAAGCCTTCAAATGGCCACATGGAAATGTCTAAAGCTGAACCTGAACATTACATTTTCTTCTTGCTAGATCCTAGCAAGCATCCTAGTGATTTCCATTGGATCTCCTTGTCATCTAATGTTTATGGAGACAAGCTGATGTGCTTGTGATGTCTCACGTTTGGAGAAATAACAACTGGGCAGGTTTTAAAAACAAATGTATTCCATAAGATAAGCAGCAACAGAGGTTCAGGGGACAGCCGCTTATTTATTTTTAATTGAAATAATATGCATATAAGGCTAGAGATAGAAAGATAGATAGATAGATAGATAGATAGATAGATAGATAGATAGATAGATAGATAGATAGATAAGGAAATTCAGGGCTGATACCTATCAATCATGTCTATGGCAGCATAGTCATCAATGAATAAAATATAACATTTCTTTCTGCATTTATAGAAATCATCATCAGATAAAGCCAACCTAATCCAGTAAGTGTATGTTTATTATAACTGTGTGATCTATATAAGGAGAAGATACCTCTTTGTACCGTATTAGTCAGTAAAAATGTAAAATCTTCAGTAGTGCGACACCCTTTATTGGCTGAAAAGGTGTTGACTAATAGCAAGCTTTCCAGATTACTTAGGTCTGGAATATCATGAAGAGACCTAAGTAGTTATGCCTGATAAAGACTTAAGTAGTCTTGAAAGCTTGCTGTTTGTTGTCATCTTTTTAGATAGACATTAAAATGTATCAAACAGTGTGTAAACTCACATATCTGAAACAGAATGTCCATCATGGTGTGTTCACATCCAAGTGAGGAAGCTCTTGGAGGCTGCTCATCTGTCCACTTCACCTCCATGTGCTTCCTCATTTGGATGTGAACACCCCGGTGATGGACGTTCCATTGTTGATATATAAGCTTACACGCTGTTTGTTATGAGCAAATTGTGAAATGGGATGGATATTGATGTATCATCATCTTTCATATTATGTATGGGGTGAGGACATGATACTGCGGGGGTAACTTGGACAGGGACATGAATCTGTGGGGGGCAACCTAGGGTGAGGACATGAATCTGTGGGGAGCAACTTGGAAGGGGACATTATAAGGGGCATATTGTATGGGGCCACTAGGGAGCCATTATACTGTGTGAGAGCCACTAAGGGACATTATACTATGAGGGAGCATTATAATTCATGCAGGTCAAGTATTTCTAGGTGGTGGTGATGGGGAGGGCCCACTTATGAAATCTTTGCACAGGGCCCACCAATGTGTTAAAACGGCCCTGCGTAGACAGGACTTGGTCATGTGCAAGTGCTCTTACTCTTGAGTATACTTTGACAGGGTTGATGAGGATGATAACAGACCAGATAAGATGTATATATATCATTATAACGTATTACATGACACATCAAGACATTGTCCATCCCCATGGATTGTGACAGGGGCCATGCAAAAGTTATAGTTATATTTTAGGTGTCAGGACTACATTACATCTTCAGTGTCACATCTGCATTACAAATTTTTAATATTTCTGTCTATGGAGGTGTATGAGGGCTAATTTTTTTGTGGGATGAGCAGTGTTTTTTATTAAAGGGGTTTTCAGGCCCCAATTTTTTTTTTCATACTGATGACCTATCCACAGGATTGGCCATCAGTATGTGATTTATCAGTGACACCTGGAGATCATGCAGATCAGATGTTGCAGCAGCCTCCGAGTTCCAGAAGCTTCTAGCGGATGAGGAGTGCTTACAGTACCACTCCTATACAAGCAATATCTTCTTTCAATTAATTTTGTTGATTCATAGAAATAAACTATCAAAGCTTCTATTTTTTAAAGCATTCTTGCTTTGTAGCATTTTTTCCCCACACTTGCCTAAAATCTTTGCACAGTAGTATATGTGATTTTTTTTAATATTGTCTTTCTCCCTTTAATTTCTCTAACAGATCGAAAAAGAAAATTAGGGCTTATCGCCCAGCTTTCAGGTATTGATTTTCCTATTACCCCAGTGAGTCTTCTCTTACATAGAGATACAGAAATAGTGCTCATGTCTGGGAAATAAAGAGGAGTACATGGTTCTGAGTCCGGCTATAGGACAGATTTATTAATCCTGCTTAATTTCTAGACAGTTTAGGCCCGGTTCACATCTGCGTTCAGGTGTCCGTTCGGGGAGTCTGCTTGGGGATCCCCCGAACGGAAACCTAGACGCATAAAAAAGCTGTTTACCTGGGAAACCCGTGGACCCCATAGACTATAATGGGATCCGTGCGGCTTCCGCTCGGTTTCTTGGCAATCGCTTTTTTATGCGTATAGATTTCCATTCGGTGGGTCCCCAAGCGGAACCGGGTCTTAGACAGACAGCCTGAAAATGTCTGAAATGTATTACAGTGTCTCATGCTCTACAATAAAACTCAAATCTTTAGACATTTTTGGCAAACTCTGTACTACCTTAAGGTTGATTTAGTTTGTACCTTATTGTTACATTCTAAACCAGTCCTCTTTTTCAGCTAAGCCATCCCTACTTGTCTAGACACATTTTAAAAGTGCCAAGTGTATTGGTAACATCTGTTCTTTTGGTGCATTCATATAATAAATATGTATGACAAGAAATATAACATTTTGTTCCAAAAATGTGTCAGATTCTGGCATATATAAAAGGCTTATTCACATATATGTATTTTACACATGTATGCAGTCCACATGTTTGTGTACGGCATACATATCCATTCATTTATTCAGTCTTTATTCAGATATCCATCTTTTTTTGTGGACCATGGGTCCGTAAAAAAAAAAGGAAGCAAGTTTGTTATTTTATATTGATGCAGATGTTTAATGAAATTTTATGAAAGAAAGCAGATGACATATGTGTGTTATGACCCAGACCCAGATACATGGAAATTACAAGAGCCACAATAGTAAATGTGGGCCTCTGTATTTAACTGAGTGACATGTGTTACTACAGATATTTTCTATAGATTTTATATTCTCCCTAGTATCAGCCATTCTCACTAGAGCTGTATTCTTCTATTATAGATATGGAAAATACCCAAAAAAAGTTTCCATGTGTCCTAGGCTGGACACTGTAAAGTAAGTTTTTAGAACAAGAAAGTCTGAATTTATTATAGTTCTCTTCAGATATACCCACTAGTACCACAATAACAAATTTACAGTTATGGATAAATTCATTATTGATGAAATATCTATAGAATCTATATATATATATATATATATATATATATATATATATATATGTTCATTTTGTTGTTCATTCTATTGTTCTATGTGTCTGAGTAAGGGGAATGTGGTTTAGACCTCATGAACACGACAGTGTGCATTGTCAGGGTTCTAGCTGTGTTTATCATGGCTAGCATACTGACCCATTCATTTCTATGGTCCCAAACACACCACCATGTACTTTTTCAGTCCTGTGTATGGGCCGTGAGTCTGGGGCAAAACTCAGGACAGGTCCTATTCCTGTCCGTTTTGTGGCCCGTGTTCACAGACCACAGTGAATGGGGCCGTATAATCACACCCCGGCAACATGAACACGGTTGTGTGTATGTCGCCTTAGGAATGTGGAGAAATTCCATTATAAGGAGTATGTGGGAACATGGATTTAGGGCCACAGTTATATACATGAGAATGGCCATTTTTCTGGAGAAATAACTCATATTTTTATACATATTTAGATACATACATACATAATCTAGTAATTCCCAGATTATGCAAATGGAGCTGTTATGGGCTAAACAATAGAAGGGGAAATAAGCACAAGTATCATGGGCAAAAAACGGGCATTTCTGTCCTCATTGGCAGTACCAAGCACCTTATGAGAGGAGCATTTTGATCCCTACTACAGAGCCCACTTCTCTCTCTGCTCCCTTAACTTCCCATCTGAACTAAATGCAAAATAAGTATGCCACTCTATGTAGTTTTTTTTTTCTCTAATGGATATTATAGCAGACAGCAATATTTTGTAAAGCAACCTAAAGTTATCCAGGTCTAAACTTCTCAATGCCGCACTGAGGACAGGTCTCATTGAAACATATGGGAATGCTACAATATGTGATCATACATACATTCTTAGTATACACACATACAGTATATGTTACCCCAATAACAAAATGAGTAGAGCCTTATACAACTTCACACATTCACTTATGAAGGCTTGTTATAGCATTGTATAAAACCCTTTAGACTGACACTGAGGTATTTGCATTTCATTCACTGGGTCTTTATTATTATTTTTCCTTTTTTTACAGAAGACCAAAGAAGATGTTTAGGTGAGTAGACACAAGATGTATTTGCTTCTCTTATAATAATAATAATAATAATAATAATAATAATAATAATAATTAATAATAATTGTTTTTTAATATTTTTTTATATTTTTACAGAAGACCAAAGATATGTAGGTGAGTAGTCACAAGATGTATTTGCATCTCTTTATTATTATCATGAATAATAATAATAATGCATATATAATAATAATAATATATTATTTTTTATATTTTTACAGAAAACCAAAGAAGATGTCTAGGTGAGTAGTCAAAAGTTAGATTTTGCATCCATTTATTCATGGAATTCCTCCTATTCACCAGTTTACAGATAAAGGTGCAGTAAGGGACTATCACAGGGAGTGCATGAGCATAGTGAATGACATCTACTTTATTATTATACCTTACAGACATCCTGATGACACTGACCTATATTATACAGTCAGTCCATACACATAATGCCATCAATAGTCTGATTAGGAATGGATTATAATAAGTGCAAACATGCTTGTAGCCTAGGGCCTGAGGCAGCTAGTGGGCCCAAAGGCAAGTAATTCCTCATTTGCCACCCACTGTAATCCAATCTCAATATCAACTGTATTAGCATCTCCCAGTACAGTTGGATATTGCGGTGGATCGTGGGAGTCTACTGAAGGTAAGGTGAGTACATGTTTCAACAATTTGATTCTGATTGAACACTTCTGAGCCAGGAATGCTATTATTTTACTCTGGGATCTCCCAGAGTATAATAAGTGGAGGCTAAGGGGAGGTCAGTAAACATAACAAACAGTGTTAGGGGCCATTCACATCACGTTTTGATCATCAGTTTAACTGATCAGTTTTGCGGATTCAAAAAACTGATGCGAAAAAAGGATGGTAACTGATGACCATCCGTTTACATACAGCCAATGTGAACTAAAAACAAATCAGTTACTGTAGCACAGGAAAGTAGGACAAACCACACTTTTTTGTTACACAAAAGAATAAACAGAAACTGACCCGTTTTTATTTAACATTGACGCTATGTTAATGGATGGTCATCAGTTTCCATCTGCTTTCATCTGTTTTTCGCATCAGTTTTATATATCCGCAAAACTGATGATCAAAATATGATGTGAACAGGCCTTTACTCACCTCTCTTGGGCTCTGTCGCAGCATCCAGCCCTCTTCCAGCCTACTGAATGAAGTCACTGAGGCCCATGATTGGGGGGGCATGCTGGCATCATGACACTTGCATATGTTACAAGGACTAAAAATATCAACAAGAATTGTTATGCCATATAAAAAGATCTTGTATTCTATTGAGTATATTAGACCCTGAGGAATATGACAATGTAATAACAGGATGCCCAAAATGTCCAAGGGCTAGGAAAATACTATATATCAAGGTGCCCTCCCAGTGTCATTCTGACATATATTATATTGTAAGAATTACCAAGAGCAACCTAGCTGCAACCATATTCGAATGACAATACATTAATTAATAAAAATTAATAAATATGAAAATCATATAAACGAATATAGAAAAATGACAAAGGGCTCACTGCCAGCCTTAAAATAATAAAAAAAATACCAAAAAAAAATACCATATTGGCCCAAGAGGCCCAGTAGTGTATAAAACAGCAACAGAGTGACATATACAACATACTCCTAAAAATGTTAACTATCTCCACAATAATGTAAGAGGTATGGTGGTGCAGAACCTGGCTTTGTCATGTAAATGTCCATACTTGTAAACTTTGTTATCCTTGCACAATGAAGGTCATAAACCTGAAAATAATCAGTCCTTTATCTAAACAGCTATCTGACTCTAGGTTCCTACTAGCATTGTCTCCATAGTTTAGTCCACCGGGGAACCCAAACAAAGGAGAGCTGGACTGTAAAAACAGTGGTTATACATGGACACTGATGGACCTCATTGACTATCATTCTCTCCACCGATTTTCGGTGCAGATGTGAACCCATTCTGAAAAAACTTGCTCAGCATATGTCTATGGCTGTGGCTCATATAGATATATATATATATATAAATATTGTGACAGCTTGGGGAATTAAACTCAAATGGCGGCAGGCTCCTGGTCCTAACAGCGGTGGTTCGTGGTACTGGGCGCCGGAAATATAGGGTTCAGACGGTCCAAGAGAAACATAAAAGTGGCTTTTATTCAGCTTAAACTGCAACGTAACAAAACAATAAACGCCTAGGCCACAGTTAGGGCACTAACTAACACCTCGAGCCCCTAAATAGCCTCTGGTTCACTTGAGCAGCCGGACTAATTCTCCACTCAGCAAAAGTCCACTGTGGCCCCAGCCCCTCTGGCACAGACCATCTATCTGTGCCGCTGGTCCACCACCTCCTGCTCCATGCAGGATACTCCAGCCTTCTGGAGTTACACGCCACCCCCTCAAAGGTGTGGCTGAAGGCCTTTTCAGGGCTGGGCCTGGGTCGCTCCACAGCGCCCTCTGGCTCACATACCTACAATATATATATATATATATATATATATATATATATATATATATAATGTAGATAATATATTTTGTACATCTTTACATCAATGATTACGGTGATTACAACTGTATTTTTTTTTTATAGAAAAACCAAAAGTCAGAAGACAATTGCCGAAATAGCAATGCAGTACGCCAAAATGTAAGTTTGTACAGTGGTGGGATTAAAATTTCTAACAATAGGTTTTTTTTTCCAGTTATCTAAAATGTTCATTGTTCCCCCCAATATACATTATGTCTCTGCATATGAAATGGGTTATCCACCTTACTAATACTGATGGCCTATCCTTAGGGCATCCAGGACTCCTGCAGATCAGCTGTTATGAGACAGCATGGCTACCAGTGATGTTAATATGCTGGGCGCCCTGCTGATCAACCACCATGATGTGCACTACTGCAGTACCTAAGCCAACAGCTACACGTTGTACAGCTGGATAACCCCTTTAATATTATCCACAATGTTTCTCATAGTTTAAGGGCCCCCCAAAAAGGATATTTGGAAAAACTCCCCCTCATACAGTATTTTAGCCCCATCACTGCCCCATATAGTATAATAGTCACAATCTCTGCCCCATACAATAAAGTGGTCTTGCCACTACATTACATAAAATGTAATATAACATGTCACATATTATATGTGCCCTGTTCTAGATCTGTTCCTGGATGAATGTATTGTTATGAGAGATTTTGACATACGGCAATTCTATATATGTGTTCTCTGTATAACTGCCAAATGTCATGATTTGCCCAAAATTTTTAGAAACAATCACGGCTTAATTAGGTGCTTCCCCCACAAAAGTGGGCAGTCCCACCTGCTTTAAGCCACTTTGTTGGTGGTCCAGTGCAGGACTTAAACATCCCTATTTTATGAATGAAAATATTGGTAAGCATGGCTTTGTTATATCTCTATAGAAAAGAAAAGGAAAAAGAGAGAGAGGAGGATCGAAGCAAAGATCTGAGAATTCAAGACATCATGTAAGTGAAGAGATATAATGAGATGATTTTATATAGACATTATATACTTTATATAACATTATACAGGTGTTTTTCCTAATAAACTAGAGGACTCTGTGTGCCAATCCACAAGCTTATAACACATAACTCAGCCATATGTGTAATGTATAATGCTAATCTGGCTCTGAGAGTCACACAATACTAATGATACTTCTATCTATAGTAATCACAGTAAATTATCACAAGGATCTCAGATGAGTTCATTAATCAAAACGTATCACATCAGACACATCAACTAGTCACCACCAGAAAGAGGCAGGACTTTTCTCTCCACTGATTTTCGGTGCAGATGTGAATCCAGCCTGAAAAAACTTGCTCAGCATATGTCTATGGCTGTGTCTCATATATCATATATATATATATATATATATATATATATATATACTAGAGAGGAAGGACCCGGCTTCGCACGGGTATATTTCATTTTTTGTTTGTGTAGTGACCTCATAAGAATTGGCCAGTTTTGCACTTGACATCCAGTATGGCAGTCCAGTATAGGTATAGTCTATTTATGGCTGTGTTGCTATGGAAACCTGGTAAATGAAATGTGAACTTACATTGGCTAATACACGTCATATGACTGAATATTTAAGGACCTGCGAACTGCTATTGACTCATACAGGACATAAATAGCTTGGTTGCTATGGAAACCTGGTGTAAACCTGTGTGTATGTCAAGACTGAACCTGCGATTTTCCATTGGTCCATAAGTGTCATGTGATCATGTGCATCTAAGTTTGGATATCAGTGAAAAACCTGCGATCGGTTGTTATGGAAAACCTGGAGTAAAGCTGTGTGTATGTGACCTTGTGTAACAGTGTCATCCACAGCGCCCTGCCCCTTTAAAGCTGACCTACAGCAGTGAAGAAAAATGGCTGGGTTGTTATTGAAACCTGGAGTGCAGCTGTGTGCATGTGGCTGACAATGCTTTGTCAGATTGGAGATGGGCTTGGGTCTGCTGGGGAGTTTCAGCAGCTCGCTGTTGTCTGTAACATACCTTATCAGATTGGAGACAGGGTTGGGTCTGCTGAGAGTTTTCATTAGCTTGAGCAGCAGCCATGCGTTTTGCTGCAGGGGACATGAGTAGTTTAAAAAGCATTTCAATTTATAAGAATGCTGAAATCCAGTATGGCAGTCCAGTCAGTGGCGTAAATACCGATTTAGCAGTGGTAGCAGCTGCCACAGGGCGCGGGACATTAGGGGACCCGGCAGGCCTCTGATGTTTTATTTTTTTTTAACACCAGCAGGTAACGGGCCCTATTTACTTACCGATACCCACTCCTGCTCACGGCCGCCTGCACTTCACCTTCTGCAGAGGCGGCTGTGAGCGGAAGCGGGGATTGGTAAGTAAGGCCTGTGGGCCGTGAACCCCACAAACACTGCTATCGTTATACTCTGGGGTCTTTTCAGCAGACTTCGGGCCTCCTTGGTGGCGTCCCAGATGTCGGTGGGCCAGTCCGACGTCATTATGCGTTGCGATACATGCCTGGCTCACGTGACATCTGGTCCAACATTGAAGAAGTAGCGGGAAGTGCGCATTATACTATATGAAGGAGCCACTATGATACTGTGTGCAGGGCCCACTATGGGGCAGAATACTGTGTGCAAGGGCCACTATGGGGCCTAATAGTGTATGCAGGGGCCACTATGGGGCATAATAGTGTGTGCAGAAATGCAGTTTGTGTGCATGGGGGGGGTTGCCGGGGGGGGGGGTCCCATGTCAAATGTTCGCCTTGGGGCCCTGCCATTTCTAGTTACGCCACTGAGTCCAGTATAGGTACAGTCTATTTATGGCTGTGTTGTTATGGAAACCTGGTAAATTAAATGTGAACTTATATTGGCTGATACACATGATATGACTGAATATTTAAGGTCCTGTGAACTGCTATTCACTAATACAGGTCATACATAGCTTGGTTGCTATGGAAACCTGTGTGCCTGAGGAGAGTAAGCGCCTGCGAGCTGTTATTGGCTGATAAGGGACATGTGACCGTGTGTGTGGCAGTTGGAATATGAGTGAAAGACTTGCAGGCTTGTATAGACTAATGCTGGTCATTTTTGGGGAATACTGTACCTCAGGAACGGTACGTCCAAGAGAGCTGAGACCCAGTCTATAATATTCCCGGACACCTGATGTACATGTGTGCCAAATTTGGTGAGGATCGGTCCAGACGTTTGGTCGTGCATAAAGAACAGACAGACAGACAGACAGACAGACAGATAGACAGACAGACAGACAGGAACTCATTTTTATATATATAAGATATATATATATATATATACCTGTATATATATATATATATATATATATATATATATATATATATAATGTAGATAATATATTCTGTACATCTTTACATCAATGATTACGGTGATTACAACTGTATTTTTTTTTTATAGAAAAAACAAAAGTCAGAAGACAATTGCCGAAAGAGCAATGCAGTACGCCAAAATGTAAGTTTGTACAGGGGTGGGATTAAAATTTCTAACAATAGGTTTTTTTTTCCAGTTATCTAAAATGTTCATTGTTCCCCCCAATATACATTATGTCTCTGCATATGAAATGGGTTATCCACCTTACTAATACTGATGGCCTATCCTTAGGGCAGCCAGGACTCCTGCAGATCAGCTGTTATGAGACAGCATGGCTACCAGTGATGTTAATATGCTGGGCGCCCTGCTGATCAACCACCATGATGTGCACTACTGCAGTACCTAAGCCAACAGCTACACGTTGTACAACTGGATAACCCCTTCAATATTATCCACAATGTTTCTCATAGTTTAAGGGCCCCCCAAAAAGGATATTTGGAAAAACTCCCCCTCATACAGTATTTTAGCCCCATCACTGCCCCATATAGTATAATAGTCACAATCTCTGCCCCATACAATAAAGTGGTCTTGCCACTACATTACATAAAATGTAATATAACATGTCACATATTATATGTGCCCTGTTCCAGATCTGTTCCTGGATGAATGTATTGTCATGAGAGATTTTGACATACGGTAATTCTATATATGTGTTCTCTGTATAACTGCCAAATGTCATGATTTGCCCAAAATTTTTAGAAACAATCACGGCTTAATTAGGTGCTTCCCCCACAAAAGTGGACAGTCCCACCTGCTTTAAGCCACTTTGTTGGTGGTTCAGTGCAGGACTTAAACATCCCTATTTTATGAATGAAAATATTGGTAAGCATGGCTTTGTTATATCTCTATAGAAAAGAAAAGGAAAAAGAGAGAGAGGAGGATCGAAGCAAAGATCTGAGAATTCAAGACATCATGTAAGTGAAGAGATATAATGAGATGATTTTATATAGACATTATATACTTTATATAACATTATACAGGTGTTTTTCCTAATAAACTAGAGGACTCTGTGTGCCAATCCACAAGCTTATAACACATAACTCAGCCATATGTGTAATGTATAATGCTAATCTGGCTCTGAGAGTCACACAATACTAATGATACTTCTATCTATAGTAATCACAGTAAATCATCACAAGGATCTCAGATGAGTTTATTAATCAAAACGTATCACATCAGACACCTCCACTAGTCACCACCAGAAAGATGCAGGACTTTTCTCTCCACCGATTTTCGGTGCAGATGTGAATCCAGCCTGGAAAAACTTGCTCAGCATATGTCTATGGCTGTGTCTCATATATATATATATATATATATATATACTGTATACAGTGGGGGAAAAAAAGTATTTAGACAGCCACCAATTGTGCAAGTTCTCCCACTAAAAAAGATGAGAGAGGCCTGTAATTGACAACATAGGTAGACCTCAACTATGAGAGACAAAATGAGAAAACATATCTAGAAAATCACATTGTCTGATTTTTAAAGAATTTATTTGTAAATTATGGTGGAAAATAAGTATTTGGTCAATAACAAAAGTTCATCTCAATACTTTGTTATAGATCCGTTGTTGGCAATGACAGAGGCCAAACGTTTTCTGTAAGTCTTCACAAGGTTGGCACACACTGTAGCTGGTATGTTGGCCCATTCCTCCATGCAGATCTCCTCTAGAGCAGTGATGTTTTGGGGCTGTCGCTGGGCAACACGGACTTTCAACTCCCTCCAAAGGTTTTCTATGGGATTGAGATCTGGAGACTGGCTAGGCCACTCCAGGACCTTGAAGTGCTTCTTACGAAGCCACTCCTTCATTGCCCTGGCGGTGTGCTTGGGATCATTGTCATGCTGAAAGACCCAGCCATGTTTCATCTTCAATGCCCTTGCTGATGGAAGGAGGTTTTCACTCAAAATCTCACGATACATGGCCCCATTCATTCTTTCATGTACACTGATCAGTCATCCTTATCCCTTTGCAGAGAAACAGCCCCAAAGCATAATGTTGCCACCCCCATGCTTCACAGTAGGTATGGTGTTCTTTGGATGCAACTCAGCATTCACTCTCCTTCAAACACGACGAGTTGTGTTTTTACCAAACAGTTGTACTTTGGTTTCATCTGACCATATGATATTCTCCCAATACTCTTCTGGAACATCCAAATGCTCTCTAGCAAAATTCAGACAGGCCCGGATATGTACTGGCTTAAGCAGGGGGGCACGTCTGGCACTGCAGGATCTGAGTCCCTGGCGGCGTAGTGTGTTACTGACGGTAGTCTTTGTTACGTTAATCCCAGCTTTCTCCAAGTCATTCACTAGGTCCTCCCGTGTGGTTCTGGGATTTTTGCTCACCGTTCTTGTGATCATTTTGATCCCACAGGGTGAGATCTTGTGTGAAGCCCCTGATCGAGGGAGATTCTCAGTGGTCTAGTATGTCTTCCATTTTCTAATTATTGCTCCCACAGTTGATTTCTTCACACCAAGCTGCTTGCCTATTGCAGATTCAGTCTTCCCAGCCTGGTGCAGGTATACAATTTTATTTCTGGTGACCTTCCACAGCTCTTTGGTCTTCACCATAGTGGAGTTTGGAATGTGACTGTTTGAGGTTGTGGCCAGGTGTCTTTTATACTGATAACAATTTCAAACAGGTACCATTACTACAGGTGATGAGTGGAGGACAGAGGAGCCTCTTAAAGAAGAAGTTACAGGTCTGTGAGAGCCAGAAATCTTGCTTGTTTGTAGGTGACCAAATACTTATTTTCCACCATAATTTGCAAATAAATTCTTAAAGAAACAGACAATGTGATTTTCTAGATATGTTTTCTCATTTTGTCTCTCATAGTTGAGGTCTACCTATGATGTCAATTACAGGCCTCTCTCATCTTTTTAAGTGGGAGAACTTGCACAAATGGTGGCTGACTAAATACTTTTTTTTCCCCACTGTATGTTTATAATGTAGATAATATATTCTGTACATCTTTACATCAATGATTACGGTGATTACAACTGTATGTTTTTTTTTATAGAAAAAACAAAAGTCAGGAGAAAATTGCCGAAATGGCAATGCAGTACACCAAAATGTAAATTTGTACAGGGGTGGGATTAAAATTTCTAACAATAGGTTTTTTTTTCCAGTGTTCTAAAATGTTCATTGTTCCCCCCAATATACATTATGTCTCTGCATATGAAATGGGTTATCCACCTTACTAATACTGATGGCCTATCCTTAGGGCAGCCAGGACTCCTGCAGATCAGCTGTTATGAGACAGCATGGCTACCAGTGATGTTAATATGCTGGGCACCCTGCTGATCAACCACCATGATGTGCTCTACTGCAGTACCTAAGCCAACAACTACACGTTGTACAGCTGGATAACCCCTTTAATATTATCCACAATGTTTCTCATAGTTTAAGGGTCCCCCAAAAAGGATATTTGGAAAAACTCCCCCTCATACAGTATTTTAGCCTCATCACTGCCCCATATAGTATAATAGTCACAATCTCTGCCCCATACAATAAAGTGGTCTTGCCACTACATTACATAAAATGTAATATAACATGTCACATATTATATGTGCCCTGTTCTAGATCTGTTCCTGGAGGAATGTATTGTCATGAGAGATTTTGACATACGGTAATTCTATATATGTGTTCTCTGTATAACTGCCAAATGTCATGATTTGCCCAAAATTTTTAGAAACAATCACGGCTTAATTAGGTGCTCCCCCCACAAAAGTGGGCAGTCCCACCTGCTTTAAGCCACTTTGTTGGTGTCCAGGGCAGGACTTAAACATCCCTATTTTATGAATGTAAATGTTGGTAAGCATGGCTTTGTTATATCTCTATAGAAAAGAAAAGGAAAAAGAGAGAGAGGAGGATCGAAGCAAAGATCTGAGAATTCAAGACATCATGTAAGTGAAGAGATATAATGAGATGATTTTATATATAGACATTATATACTTTATATAACATTATACAGGTGTTTTTCCTAATAAACTAGAGGACTCTGTGTGCCAATCCACAAGCTTATAACACATAACTCAGCCATATGTGTAATGTATAATGCTAATCTGGCTCTGAGAGTCACACAATACTAATGATACTTCTATCCATAGTAATCACAGTAAATCATCACAAGGATCTCAGATGAGTTTATTAATCAAAACGTATCACATCAGACACCTCCACTAGTCACCACCAGAAAGATCCACTCATGGATGAAGTCATTGCCTGGAGAAATATATTGATACAGTAATTCCATAAATGTAATGTCCTATGTTATCTCTTATAGTAAAGAAAGTGAAGAGCAGCAGCAAGAAGCTGAAAGAAATATAACTATAGTTGAAACACCAATGGAGGAAGAGACTGAGTAAGTGGAGAGAGATAATAAGATGAATAGATACTCTGTATAGTCAGATATGGGTCATGGGAAACTTATGCAAGGTTTGTGACAGCCATCTCTTTGAAACAAATGTCCAGGATACAGTAGGATAGTCCTGGTTTTCCTGCAATGTTTCAGAATTCCGCACCCTGCCCTGATAGAAGATCATAGATTACTTCTAGCAGATGGAATTCTCCATTGCTGATCCTAGACAATGACATGGGAAGTGGCTGCTATTTGCTGCTGACTGTAACTTCCTAATAGTAGAGATCAGTGCAGGATCATGGAAGATACAATTATATCATAGGACCACCAGGCCAGGTACACTTAGATTATAAAACCACTGGGCTGGGTACATTTATATTATACAACCACTGGGCTGGGTACACTGGTATGACAATTGTTATTATGATAGAAAGTTGACTTCATTTACATATCACCAACCTATTCTACAGCACTTTACAAATCAGGTTACAAGTGAAAGAAAAATTTACAAGAAAATAGGGGTGACACAAAAGGCAAAAGTGCTTGTTTTATACAAAGGTTCATCCATCCTGCCATAGAAGCAACTACTCTGTGAGCACTTCTACTGTATGTCAGTGATATCACTGAGTCCAGGCATTTAGAGAACAAGGTATTATTATCAGATCACATCCAGGGTTGTTTTGTAGGTGCGGTCTAGGTAACAAGGGGTAGAGCAAATATATGGGGTGCAGTATGTACTTCTTTGTTTACAAAATTGAGGGCCCAAACAAGCACCTTAGCTCTTCACAGCTCAATGATCCCATAAATCTTGTTCTCTTGTTGAGCTCTTAATGGTTTTCTTCAATGGGAAATATGATGTGTTAAAGTGAGAAAACATCAGAAAAGAAGTATATACACCAGATATATCAATAGATTGACCACATACAATGGACTAGAGAAAAGTTATAACTTTTGGTTATTTTCACATTATTTATCTTCTTTTTATGTTTCTGTTTTTCCATCTAGATCACAAGGAAGCTGGTTCAATAGGTGGGTGAGGAACATATAAGTAATATAAGGACAAAATATCTTTGTAGCCCAGAATTCTTCATCGTCTGCTGATCTTTAATGTACATTATTACCACTTGTGAATCACACAGAGTAGACATGAAAGTTTCAAGATGGGTTTGGGGTCCCCTATTCCCAAGATAGATGTGGGTCCCTGAGGTGGGATCTGCATGTATGGGACATGTATGGCATATACACAGAAATATCCCAAATGGGGAAAATATAGTTACAGAATTCTCCTATTCACACTTAAGAATATGAGGGAGTGGCTTAGTGTTCTTGGTTTAACACTAATTGAAAAAGGTGATGTCTACCTGAATAATGTGGTAACAGTCTCATTGCTACTAGAGTATCACTTTATAAGCTCAGCTACTGTATGCAATTCACAGTTGAGGAAAAACTATCAAACATAGACCTCAATATATTGCTGAAAGGGGTTCACATTGATGGATACTCTTCAACAATATTTTCCTATTCCATCAATTAAAAGGGGTTCTGTGGAAAAACAAAATAAATAAATACTGACCCTCCATATAAATATATTCTTAAATACTTATAATTATTTATTTCTGCTCGTTTTGTCTAGAATGGTATTAGCAGAAGATGTCTGTTATTTCATAAACATATTTTTATTTTTTTTTAGATGTCTCTTCATCTTCTGCTGCGGCAGTAAAAAGACCTGACTGCAAAGTGAGTATCAAAAATTCTTCCAGACAAGGACTTTCCACTTTCCCGTATTCACTTTCAGTGTTGATAATACTATATTTCATTACAATATCACTGAGTTGTTTTTTTTCGATTTGTTTTTTTTCAGCATACAAAGGACACATAAATCTGCTCACCGTAGGTCAACAGGGATAAGAGCAGCCACAGATATACAGATGATTCCCCTGGATCTGAAAAATAGTTTAAAACCAGGAAAAAATTTGAAAAAAAAACTATTATTATTTAAATTAAATCAAAGTCATAATTAACATAGATATATAGATTACACAATTAATACTGTTTAAAACTGGCAATAAAATTATATCTAACTCATCTGTATACATGAAAAATGGAAAGTACTCCATATTATTTTCTGAGCCTGCTTATTTATCAAGGTAACATTAGTTATCATTAGTTATCAAGGTAACATTACGGGCTTAGCAGCCCTTCCTCAGGACGAAGAAACACATATAATACAGACATTAGAAATAATCAGACTCTGTATCCATATATACAAAGGCCAATTATTGGGAGGAAAGGATTAAGGGGAAGGGAGGGAGATGACTGGGTGGGGGGGTGGGGGGGTACGTTCATACCAAGTAGACCAAGTAAGTTGCAGGACAACTGCTAGTGATGAAAAGTGGGTACAAAAAATGGGCTCATGAGAAGTGTCCCTGGCGGGAAACCTGGAAAATAATAGGTATCAGAACGTATAAGGTCATGTAAAATGCTTAGTCAGTCAATAATTGATACTATGTAAGAGTGCCTGCATATCTAAGTAGGACAATATACAAAGACATTGATACAAAAATACAAAAACATATATGCATATATATGCACACATACACATAATATATATATATATATATATATATATATATATATATATATACACACATCTACAGTACAGACCAAAAGTTTGGACACACCTTCTCATTCCAAGAGTTTTCTGCATTTTCATGACTATAAAAATTGTAGATTCACACTGAAGGCATCAAAACTATGAATTAACACATGTGGAATTATATACTTAACGAAAAAGTGTGAAACAACTGAAAATATGTCTTATATTCTAGGTTCTTCAAAGTAGCCACCTTTTGCTTTGATTACTGCTTTGCACACTCTTGGCATTCTCTTGATGAGCTTCAAGAGTTAGTCACCTGAAATGGTCTTCCAACAGTCTTGAAGGAGTTCCCAGAGATGCTTAGCACTTGTTGGCCCTTTTGCCTTCACTCTGCGGTCCAGCTCACCCCAAACCATCTCGATTGGGTTCAGGTCTGGTGACTGTGGAGGCCAGGTCATCTGGCGTAGCACCCCATCACTCTCCTTCTTGGTCAAATAGCCCTTACACAGTCTGGAGGTGTGTTTGGGGTCATTGTCCTGTTGAAAAATAAATGATGGTCCAACTAAACGCAAACCGGATGGAATAGCATGCCGCTGCAAGATGCTGTGGTAACCATGTTGGTTCAGTATTATTTCAATTTTGAATAAATCCCCAACAGTGTCACCAGCAAAGCACCCCCACACCATCACATCTCCTCCTCCATGCTTCACGGTGGGAACCAGGCATGTAGAGTCCATTCGTTCACCTTTTCTGCGTCGCACAAAGACACAGTGGTTGGAACCAAAGATCTCAAATTTGGACTCATCAGACCAAAGCACAGATTTCCACAGGTCTAATGTCCATTCCTTGTGTTCTTTAGCCCAAACAAGTCTCTTCTGCTTCTTCCCTGTCCTTAGCAGTGGTTTCCTAGCAGCTATTTTACTATGAAGGCCTCCTGCACACAGTCTCCTCTTAACAGTTGTTGTAGAGATGTGTCTGCTGCTAGAACTCTGTGTGGCATTGACCTGGTCTCTAATCTGAGCTGCTGTTAACCTGCGATTTCTGAGGCTGGTGACTCGGATGAACTTATCCTCTGCAGCAGAGGTGACTCTTGGTCTTCCTTTCCTGGGGCGGTCCTCATGTGAGCCAGTTTCTTTGTAGCGCTTGATGGTTTTGGCTACTGCACTTGGGGACACTTTCAAAGTTTTCCCAAATTTTCGGACTGACTGACCTTCATTTCTTAAAGCAATGATGGCCACTCGTTTTTCTTTACTTAGCTGCTTTTTTCTTGCCATAATGCAAATTCTAACACTCCATTCAGTAGGACTATCAGCTGTATATCCACCTGACTTCTGAACAACACAACTGATGGTCCCAACCCCATTTATAAGGCAAGAAATCCCACTTATTAAACCTGACAGGGCGCACCTGTGAAGTGAAAACCATTTCAGGTGACTACCTCTTGAAGCTCATCAAGAGAATGCCAAGAGTGTGTAAAGCAGTAATCAAAGCAAAAGGTGGCTACTTTGAAGAACCTAGAATATAAGACATATTTTCAGTTGTTTCACACTTTTTTGTTAAGTATATAATTCCACATGTGTTAATTCATAGTTTTGATGCCTTCAGTGTGAATCTACAATTTTTATAGTCATGAAAATACAGAAAACTCTTGGAATGAGAAGGTGTGCCCAAACTTTTGGTCTGTACTGTACATACATACATACACATCTCCACGTAAAGGTATACAACAGTGACAGAGCGCATGAATAATGGACGCATAGTTAGAGCAGCATAGAGACAGTAGGGAGAGCATATACCTAGCATAAAACAGTCATATAATAATTCAGCCATATAATAATTATAATGTTAATACATATATGTTGAGCATTGGCTTGTAGGTGTGTAGATCTACAGAGTATATGTCTAACGGGGGACATAATGAGGTCACACAGAACAACACTTAGGTGAGGGTAAATATATGGTATAGAGATACCAAGGCTATTACATAGCAATTGGCTGGACAACAGGTGGGTTTCTTGTGGAATAGGGAGGATAGGAGTAGTGGTACAGGGCTAGTGGTTAGCAAGACTTTAGACTAAAATGGGATCCGCTGGTTTTCCACCTGGTTTATGCTGAAAATGCCGAAGAGAAAAGTCTTCCTTGCAGGACTTTTCTCTCTGCCGATTTTAAGCGGAATGGGGGACAGAGTCTCATATGGAGACTCAAAAGCTATTGTGAACTTAGCATTAGAGATGTTTGTTTGCTTGTCACCAACAAAAGACTTTATGGAAGAAAGGAAGAAAGTGAACTTCTTATAAAACAAAAATACCATAACATTTTTATTATCCTGTAAAATCTAAAATGACACAGAAACCTTTATGTTGTTCCACGTGTTGTTTTCACCATTAAACAGGATATTAAATACATTTTCCCATTGTGTGTCATGTGTTTTCCAAAAAGCATACAATGGACTAACCACTTGGCATTTAGACTGGGGTGCCACATAGCGTAAAAGTTGTAAGCCGCAGCAAAAAACACAGCATTTTACAATCCCTGCAAACTGGATGGGACTTTGGCTAATCCTATCTACAGATTGCAGAAAATATTCTACAGCTGAAATGTATCAGCTGCAGTGAGTGCCACTTCATAGACCAGGGGTCGGCAACCCCCGGCAGGCGTGCCAAGAGTGGCATGTGAGGCTTATTTCCCTGGCACGACAGCCCGAGACCTCGCCCAGCAGTTTCTATCGGACCAAACACAGCCGAAACAAAACTGCTATTATTATACTGCAGGGTCTCTTCCGACGCCAGAGTATAATAAGCGGAGGCTCATGAGAGGTGATAAAACATTAAAAATTAATGTTACTTACCTGTCCTGCGCTCCGGAGCTACGCCCCGCTGTCTTCGGTGCTTCTGCCTGATGTAAGAGACCGTTGATAGAGAGCAAGGGTCACGTCGGTGTCATTACACATAATGACACCAATGTAACCCCTGAAACCCTATCAGCGGTCTGTAACATCAGGCATTAGCACCAAAGAGAACAGAGCCACTGTGGAGCGCAGGAGAAGTGAGTGATAGAAGTGACTGAAGAGACCCCACAGTATAATAATAGCTAGTGAGTGACAAAAATTAGTTGGAATATTATACCGTGTGCAGGGGCCACTATGTGACATAATACAGTGTGTAGGGGCCACTATGGGACATAATACCGTGTGCAGGGGCCGCTATGGGACATATACTGTGTGCAGTGGCTGCTATGGGACATAATACTGTGTGCAGGGGCCACTATGGGACATAATATCATGTGCAGGGGCCGCTATGGACCATAATACTGTGTGCAGGGGCCACTATGGGACATAATATCGTGTGCAGGCGCCGCTATGGGACATTATACTGTGTGAAGGGGCCACTATGGGACATTATTCTATATAATGGTGTGTTTTTGAGCAAAAATGCACCATGTGAACGAAGCTTTATATAGAAGTAAAAGTACCTGTGGCCTAAGAATATAGCTGCATCCATATACATAGTGGGTCACCACCCTAAGGGTGCTGCCATACAGTGCTCCTGGACGCATACATTTACCACTAATTGGGGGCTGCACATGTACTTTCATTGCTTCTAATGGGAAAGTACAGGTGCATCCCAAGAAATAGCAGTAAACACATGTGTCCAGAAGCATCTTGTGGCAGCACTTCTGTGTTTGTTTTGTGGTATATGACTTTAATATAGGGTTCGTCAGCCTTACAATTATTGCAAGGCACTATGGGTATCTCATCTTTGATTTCTTAATTTAAATCGGCACGCTGAACAAAAAAGGTTGCCTACCCTTGTACTAGACCATGTGACATCATGTTCACTGGTCATATGGCCTGTTTGCAACTCAGGCCTATTCAAATGAATGGGGATGAGCTGCAAAACCAAGCACAGCCCCTGCGCAATACATAGGAATCTGCTTGGTAAGTAAAGATGAGGCCTCTTCAAACAATTGACAAGTGGAGATGCCAGATGTTGTATAGGTCCTGGAAAACTCTTGTAACATTTATTGTCAGTAGTATCGCAGTGAATAGTATGAGCTATCAGAAAAGTAAAAGAAGAAAAAAAAAGTTTTTAAAAGTATAAAAAAATTAAAAAAAACACAAAAGTTCAAATCGCCTCCCCTTTTCCTAGATCAGATATAAAAGTAAATAAACAACCAGAGGGTGTGTCTACATTTCTCCCTGCGGAGCAGGCTCTATCAGGACCTCTAGTTCATTCAGTGGTCGTCCAGCTCCCAGTGGAAGCATCAAAATTTTCTCCTGTCGCGGTGGAATCTTCACTGGAGCACTCAGTGGTACCTTCACTTTCCCAATAGAGCGCCCTGACATGATGCTCTTTTGCAAACTACAGCTCCTCACCATCTGCTGTAGGACCTTCTGAGTTGGACGGTGTGTGGTGGCCCGCTGCCAGTATTTAGGCCCTTCCTTGGCATAAAGGTGATGATCTAGGTCTCTCAGCACGTTCATGCCCAGCGTTACATCTAATCCTCTTCTGGATGGATGGTCTACCAGCACGATCCCCTTTCTGCCAATGTCTTGCCCAAACAGCCGAACCCGCATCCAGACGATCTCTTGTACATCCATTGCACCATCATTGGCAGCTGTCAACCTGATGACACTTCCATCTTCCGGCTCCATTATATGTCTGAAATGTCTCTCGAAGAACTCCAGAGGCATCAGGGTGCACTCTGATCCAGTGTCAACTAGGCAGCGTACCTAACGGGGCTGCTAGCATATAAGTCGCGTTCATCGCGTATGGGGCTTAGTTTTTGGTGAACTGCCACAGGACGCCCCTTTACTGTGGCAGTTGGAAATTTAAAGCAGGCTCGGGTTCCATCTGTCCCTGGCACTCTCTGGCGATATGGCCATACTGTCGGCAGCTCCAGCAGAGGGGTCCCCTCAATCCCCGCACACCAGATGGGCCTTGGTTGGTGGGCCCTCGCACCCGGGGTACTCTCGGTGGAAGAGGGCAGGGTGATGTGACCCTTTCCAGAGCCATGGATGAAACTGCTTTCATCTGGGACACCTCCAGGTGGAGTTCTCTCATTTCTGCCCGTAGAGCCTGGACTACATCCTTCAAGGACCCCGCATCTTCAGGACCTACTCGGGCCCCTGTCACTTGGGTGCTACTCACTGCCTTCACACTTACAGCCATGGGCTCTTCTTCCCTCTCTACAGCAGCCAGGTAAACATTATAGAATGTCAGGTTGGCATCTGCCCGAGTCATCTCTTGCAGTTTATCCTGTAAAAACTTATTGGATAATCCTAGAATGAATTGGTCTCATAGTAGTCAGTCCAGGTCTTTGAAGTCTCCCATAGCTTCCAAATCTCGCCGCCGCACTTCATTCAGTATCTCCTGTAAGCGTTAGAGTATTGCATTAAAGCCTCACCCTCTCGCTGTGACCGATTAATGAAGTTGCTTCGCAACTGTGCTACTTTGGTACGCCCTCCCTGAGCTCCCTCTAGCAGGGAGAATATTTTTTCCAAGGTGTCTCTCTTTGATTCGGGCAGTACCATCACTGTCCGTCTAGTGTCACCTTCTAGGGCAGCCCCGGAATCAGGTTACTCAATTTAACTACGCTTCGTACCCTTTCGGTCCAGTCCGACAACGTCAGATTTTTACCATCAAACTTTGGCAGATGCTGCATTAGTGCCCCGGCTGATAAGTACCCTACTTGTGTTGGCATGACTGGTACTGGGGCTGGTAACTCTTGCTGTGCAGGGGCACCCTGGACCGGTGCAGCTGGAGCCGGGAGATTAATTCCCGCCACGTTCCCATCCATGACGGTCGCTGTATCCTGCCGACTATGCCAAGTTGTAAGCCGTGTATCGGGGTGGGCTCCACAGGATACAGCGAAGTCACGAACAAAGGAAGCGACTCCAAATCAATTTAGTAAAAAACAAGATTTTACTTTGAGTAGAAACACCTCTTTACCAAAAAAAACATTCCCAACTATTTACATACACTCAGCGAGTAAGCTGAGGCCCTGGTGTTGTACAGCGCAGTGCCCTCTCATGTGCAGCTCCAAAACACTCCAAGCTTTTAACTATCTGCAGGCTACTACTAACCATCCTCTTGTTACCTTTTTATCACCCTAGTCACAGGAACAATTCAGTGAGAGTGATAGGGTCACCGGCGGTATAACCAGGGCTGGCGTTAGGGGGGGGGGGCAAACTGGGCAATTGCCCAGGGCCCCGTCCCCAAAGGGGCCCCCGGGATCCGGAATCTGATGACTCCGGATCCCGGAGTCAGGCCCGGCCAAATCAATAACAGAAAGAGACCGCAGGGCCCCTTTCCGCTGTGAGTAAAAATAACAAACATTTTTACTCACCTGTCCTTGCGTCCGACGTCATCTTCTGGCATTCCAGACATCATTGCTGAGGCCAGGCCTCAGCCTTAGCGATCACGTGGGGCGTGCTGACAGCCTGCCTCACGTAATCGCTGAGGCCCAATCACAGGCCTCAGCGGTGACGTCCACAACGTGTGACGTCAGCCGCAGAGAAGAAGAAGCCAGCGCCGGCGGGGATAACGGAGCAGCGCGAGGAGGCCCAGCAGAAGTAAGGCAAGGTAAGTATAACTGTTTGTTATTTTTCCTTACCTCCCCCGGGCCTTCGAATATTATACTCTGGGGTCTGAAGCGACCCCAGAATATAATATAATAATAGCACTGTAGGGCCCCTGTGGAGTATTATACTGGGGGGCCCCTCTGAATAGCATATTATACTGTGTGGGGCCACTGTGAAGCATTATACTGGGGAAGGGGCCCTCTGGATAGCATGTTATATTCTGTGGGGCCTCTGTGGAAAATTATAATGTGGGGGGGGCTCTGGAGATAATGTTATATTATGTGGGGCCACTTTGGAGCATTATGCTCTCCAGAGGGGCCCCCCAGTATAATGCTCCACAGTGGCCCCACACAGTATAATATGCTCTCCAGAGGGGCCCCCCAGTATAATGCTCGAAAGTGGCCCCACAGAATATAACATGCTCTCCAGAGCCCCCCACTTTATAATACTCCATAGAGGCCCCACAGAATATAACATGTTCTCCAGAGGGCCCCCTCCCCAGTATAATGCTCCACAGTGGCCCCACACAGTATAATATGCTCTCCAGAGCACCCCCCCCAGTATAATGCTCCACGGTTTCTCCACATAGTATAATATGCTCTCCAGAGGGGCCCCCCAGTATATTATACTGTGCGGGGCTACTGTGGAGCATTATACTGGGGGGGGCTCTGGAGAGCATGTTATACTGTTTTGGGCCACTGTGGAGCATTATACTGGGGGGGTGGGGGCTCTGGAGAGCATATTATACTGTTTAGGACCGCTGTGGAGTATTATACTGGGGAAACCTCTATGGGCACTATATTATACATTGTGGGCCACTGTGGAGTATTATACTGTGTGGAGCCTTACATACCATGTGGGGCCACTATGGGGGGCTCAGGGGAGCATTTTATACTGTGTGGGGTCACTGTGGAGCATTATATACCATGTGGGGAAACTGGAGGGCTCAGGAGAGCATTTTATACTGTGGAGCATTATATACCATGTGGAGCATTATACTGTGGGGGGGGGGGTTGCTCACAATTCCTGCTGGCAGCCCTGTGTGCTATGTCTGCATCACAGCTCCCTCACTATAATCCTGCACATACGTGTAGTGCTCCATGGCCATGTCATTCCCCATACAGTACTGTGCATGACCCGTCATAGAGTTATTGGGGCCTGCACTGTATTATAGGGGGTGACTATACTCGGAACATACTCAGTAACTCCAGATAGTCAGCACATATGTAAGACTTCAGTGAAGGAGCCGCGGTGTAGGCTATTAGCAGGAAGCTGTTGGGTGGGGCCCCAGAACAAGATCCTCTGGTGGGCCTAAGGCCCTTCAGTCTGACACTGTATAACGGACAACTATTATATATAAGGGTGGGTTACTATATATAATTGGGAAACTGAAATATGAGAGGGCTATTATAAGGGGGAGCTATTATTTATAAGATGGGCTATTATTTATAAGGGGGAAACTATTATATATAATGCATCCATTATAAGGGGGGAGCTATTATTTATAAGAGGGAAACTGTTTATAAGGGGGGTATAATTGTTAAGTGGGCTTATTTATAAAGGGGGCTATTAGTGATAATGGGGACTATTATTTATAAGGGTAACTTATTTATGAGAGAGCTATTAATAAGGGAGCAGTATTATTTTTACGGGGTGACTTACTGATAAGGGGGAATATTACTGATACAGGGCACTATTTATCATTTATAAGGGTGCTATTACTGATAAAGGTGTAATATTATTTATAAGCATGGACTATTATTTATAAGGAGGCGCTATAATAACTGATGACTGGGTGCAAAAATCTATTAGGTGGTACAAAGGTGCTCATTTGAATTGTGTGTGGTAAAATGGGGCTTGTTATTACCTTTTTGTTGGCAGAAAGGAGGCGTTATTATGGGGGTTGTCACTGGAAGACGATGGTGTTGTTTGCATATCAGCATTTGGGGCCCCGCTTTTAATTTTGCCCAGGGCCCCACTTTGTCTAAAACCGGCCCTGGGTATAACACAAGAGCTTACAAACTTATCAAAATACCAATATTCCCCCCAAACAAAGTACAACCGAGTAAATATAATAGAAGGTCAGCTTGCAAGCCAAAGAAATATGACAATGTATAAAATGTCGCTTCTAGACTTCCTCAGAAGCTCCTCTCTGGGAGTTACAACTCAATAGAATTCTCTGAGTCAGTGGCGTAACTAGGGCCCCAAGGCGATCATTTGACATGGCCCCCCCCCCCCGAACCGCCGCCCCCTCCCCCTCCCCCAGGACCGCCCCCTCCAACCCCCCCCACCCCAAAAAAAAAAAAAAAAGCATTCCTGCGCACACTATTATGTGCCATAGTGGCTCCTGCACACAGTATCATGTCCCATAGTGGCCCCTGCACACAGTATCATGCCCCATAGTGGCCCTTGCACACAGTATCATGCCCCATAGTGGCCCCTGCACTCAGTATCATGCCCCATAGTGGCCCCTGCACTCAGTATCATGCCCCATAGTGGCCCCTGAAAACAGTATTATTCCCCATAGTGGCCCCTGCACACAGTATTTTGCCCCATAGTGGCCCCTGCACACAGTATTATTCCCCATAGTGGCCCCTGCACACAGTATCATGCCCCATAGTGGCCCCTGCACATAGTATCATGTCCCATAGTGGCCCCTGCACACAGTATCATGTCCCATAGTGGCCCCTGCACACAGTATTATATGTCCCATTGTGGACCACCCATGAACAATTATTATACTCTGGGGTCTTTTCAGATTTTTTAAATCTAGAGGGAAAATGTGAGCATTTCCACAGGTAAAATTGACATGATGCGTTTTTCCGCAGCAGTTTTTATTCTGCTATGTGTGGATGGGATTAGCTAGACCCTCATTCACTTTGCTGGTACTGTAAAACAGGAGCGTTTCCACAGCAGGAAAAACACTGCATTTCTGCAACGTGGGGCCCTAGTCATAGGCAACAATAGACAAGTTTACAATGAGTTTTGATGAAGTAAGTAAACAGTTGTTCGTTGCTTTAACTGAACTTTTTTCCATTGCATTTAATGGCTTAAATTGTTATAAGATATCATGGTGCTGCGAGGTATCAGATTCAAGTTCAAGACGGCTACATGTGCATTAACAGTTGGATACTTATACATATATGTTGCAGGAACAGATGGAGCAACGCCAAAATTCACCATTGAGTTTCAAACCTTTTACAGATATGGTAACAGAACTAAATTAAGGCTAAGACCCCATGTTGCGGAAACGCTGCTTTTTTTGTTGCAAATTTTGCTGCAGTTTTTTGAAGCAAAGCCAAGAGTGGCTTCAACAGGAATCGTTGATTATATTGTTAATCTGTTTTCCCTTAGTCCTAACAGCAGCACAATATGGGGTATTTCTCCCCCTGTGTGTTGTTTAGGACAGGTGGAACTTTTAATTAGCACAAAAATGTGCTTACTAACCTGCCCTATAAGAGGGCACGAGAGACCTCCCTCACCTGTGTAAATTATAAAGTAAAAGAAACAAGATTTTAGGGAGGGAAGCCTTGTGCTGCTGTTAGGACTAAGGGAAAACAGATTAACAATATAATCAACGATTCCCTTACGTCCTACAGCAGCACAATATGGGGATATAGCAAGTAATTCCCCTAGGGAGGGTTTCCTCGCCTTACAACCTCAAGAACTGTCTGGCCAAAGGCAGTCGCCTCGGAACTGAGGACATCCAAATGATAGTGTTTGACGAAAGTCAGCTGGGATGACCAAGAAGCAGCCGCACAAATTTGATCCAGTGGAAGCGAGCGATTCTCAGCCCAAGAAGTCGACACAGCCCTGGTCGAATGGGCTGTACAAAAAACTGGAGGAAGAAACCCTTGAGCAATGAAAGAAATTTTGATTGCCTCCTTAATCCATCTGGACAAGGAGGGTCTGGAAGCTTTAAGACCTCTGTCTTTACCATACATATTGATTAGGAGATTTTCAGCTCTCCTGATAGATTGTGTCCGCGATAAGTAAATTTGTAGACACCTCACCACATCCAAAGTATGAAGTTTAAACTCCTCTTCTGAGGATGGATCCGGAAGGAAAACAGGCAAAGAAATCAATTGATTATAGTTATTACGTGAAGGAACCTTAGGGATAAAGTCAGGCAAAAACCTAAGGTGGACCCTATCCGAAAAAAAATACAATATAAGGTTCTTTGGAGGAGAGCGCCTGTAGCTCTCCTACCCTTTTGGCAGATGTGATGGCTAACAAAAAAGTAGTTTTAAAGGCTAAAAATTTTAGCTCCGTAGCTTCCAGAGGTTCAAAAGGAGGACCACAAAGGCCTGAAAGGACCGTCGCAAGGTCCCATTGGGGAATAGGAGAAGATACCGCAGGTTTCAGCCTCGCCGCTCCTTTAAGGAATCTTGCAACCAGGGAATCCTGGGACAACCGTCTGTTTAAGTGGGCAGATAAAGCCGATACCTGTACCTTTAAAGTAGCAGGGGCAAGGCCCCTGTCCAAGCCATCCTGAAGAAAATCCAAAACATCAGAAGTCAAAGGATTAGAAATATCAACGCCTCTTTTGGAGTACCACGCCAAAAAAATCTTAGCCGTCCTCTGGTAATTCCTTTTGGTGGATTCAGCTCTAGCACAGGAAAGCGTCTTCAGGACGTCTTCTGACAGTCCTCTATACATTCGTAGGGACTGGTCAACCTCCAGGCTGTCAGGTTGAATCTCCTCAGATCCTGGCACTTCAGTGATCCTTGGGAAACCAGGTTCTGGGTGGGGGGAAGCCTCCAATATATCCCTCGACTCATCACCATGAGCTGGGAAAACCAAGCTCTTTTTGGCCAGAATGGAATGATGGCTATTACAGAGGCTTGGTCCTGTCTTATTTTCATCAATACTCTGGGTATCATAGGAATTGGAGGGAAAATGTATGACAGCCTGGACCTCCAAGGGATGGACAGGGCATCCACTGCCAAGGGATTGTCCTCCTGGTACAGGGAACAGAACGTCTCCACCTTGGCATTGAGTCGGGTTGCCATGAGGTCTATCTCCGGTAGACCGTATTTCAGGGTAATCTGATGAAACACTTCTGGATTGAGTGACCATACTCCTGATACGGCACGACCCCGACTCAACCGATCTGCTACTGAGTTCAGGGAGCCCTTGATGTGAACCGCGGATAGATGGGTCAGATTTTTCGGCAACTTTTCAGGAGGCCGAGAGCGTCCATCAGAACTTTGATGAAAATCCTAGGTCTGATGTCATCTTCCATCATGGCGGTTCCTTGGGCCTTATGGCATCTACGTCCTCTTCAGATGGAAATCCTAGGAATTTGGGATCGCTCTCTGTCCGGTCTGTATCAGACACAATGTAGGCCAGAAGGTGAGAAGGGGTGAGTACGTGCTTGTGTGTATTGATCTCTTTTCAGGATGGCCTGAGGCATTTCTGGTGCAGAAAGCCATCACAAAAGGAACTGCAGATAAACTATTGAAAGAAGTAGTGTGCAGGTATGGGATCCCCGAGGCCATCGAAAGTGATAATGGAACTCACTATACAGGACAGGTAACGAGAGAAATAATGGAGGTTGTGGGAATACAGCAAGTGTTCTTTACCCGTACCGTCCCCAGAGAAGTGGAGAACATTGTCACTTGTAGTTGTCTTTCTGTAAGGTACACTCCTGACAGAAGGATTGGCCTCAGCTCCTAGAGTATTTGAATTGTATTTTTCACAATTGTTCCAAATGTAGTATGGTGTAGTATGGTGTGACTATGTGATAGATTGTCAAAAACATTTGACTAATGTACACTTTTGAGTTTTCTCCTTCCTTCCAGATCCTAAGTCAGTGGAAGGAACCTATAAGCTACAACCCAAAAATTGGGTGCTGATAAAGAGACATGTGAGAAGGGCCTCAACTCGACGGTGCCTTCCAGCCCCTGTTGACAACCAGGACAGCTGTGAAACTACAAGGAAAACCTTGTTGTTATGGTGGTGTCCCCTCTGGATGACGTTCATAAAGACAAATGGGACAATAATCTGTTAAAGGAGAAACCCAAAAGACTGTTGGACCAATCTGCACCTATAATTCTGTTATACTTCTATGCAATGTGCAAATTGATTGTGTATTGTAGAGAAATGTTGACCCAAATAGGGATTGCTATAGGATGTGTTCTTCTGGTACTGATGATACTCTCAATTTGTGTTATCTCCTGTATCAGGAAGATGGCGATTAAAACTATAGAAGCAGGAACAAAGGGAGTATTTGTAAACCACACAGAAATGGACCCACTGATGACAGGACCTGAAATTGATATGGAGACAATAAAGGTGTATGATGACGTAGCAGCTCTCCCCCCCCGGGAATATGCTGAGTTAATTTAGGGATAGTAAGGATCTGACTTTCCCATGTGAAAGGCCTTTAAGTGGGATCCTATCCACAAGGGATAGGTTGTCACCCAGGAGGTGAAAAGGAGCGAAACACATTGGAACAGATCAGCAGGTTCAAAGGGGTAGGGAAAGAAAAATGGAAAAAATTAGTATTTAGGGGGGAATGTCAAGTCTCAGGTCATGAAAAAATATTTTGGTACTTTTATATTTTTCTATTTTTATATGTTACAAATACTAATTTTTCCTTGTTACTAATTGCTGACAGCTTAAGGACAAAAGAATGTAACCAAAGATGGCGCCGACATCCTGCATACCACACCTAATGGCTGATGCCTCAGGCTGGAATTGAGGCTGCACCTGGCTGTACGTCAGAATCAAGAGCCAATGGGGGATGAACAGCTCAGGAATGTCAGAGAAACTTTATACTACACTATGCATTAACCCGCCCCTTTCCTTTCCTGTACAAATATGTGTGACGTGAATAAACCCGGCAGTGCTGAGTCTGTAAGGGCAAGAGCATGAGCTGGCTGTGAGACAGAAATTCCTGTCTGTGTCCTTCTTAGCGCCATGCACACATGCTTACTGATTTGGACTGACTGATTGATCCGATATTTGTTGATTACGACCCCGACACTACATCACCACCTCGTCAGTCTATCGCCCACGCACCACTTGGACAATACAACGTAGACTCGGTACAAAAAAAGAGATATGCAGAACATATATAATACCGTATAAATCAATTATAAATATACAAAAACATGCAATCAATAAATCAAGGATAACAATAAGAATACAATCCAAGATGAGAGGTCGTGGATACTCCCATCGTCTCCCACCCCTCACGGTGTAAATAAATGAATGGCAGTACTCAATGAGGGAGCCGTATATTGAGTTACCGAAGTATTGCACCATGTTCCCCACACCTTATGGAATTTCTGAGGACATCCTCTCCCTTTATACACAATCTGGTTAAAAGGAAGAACAGTATTAACAAGTTTCCTCCACTGAGATACTGATGGGGGTCTCGAGGCCATCCATCGCAGTGCGATAGCTTTCCTGGCATAAAATAAAGACTCCCGCAAGAAGATTCTAACATGGTGTTGTCATAATTCTTCATCTAATATGCCAAAGAGGCATACCTCTGGGGTTAATGGTATAGGTTTAGCCAGAACTTCCACCAGGAGATCCACGACCCCTTTCCAAAAACATTGTATGATCGGACAGACCTAAATCATATGCCAAAAATCTGACTGTGGACAGGGAAACCTAAGGCAACCTGGGTTGGGTAGTCGTCCCATTTTGTAAAGACGGGAAGGTGTCAAGTAGCATTGGTGTAGAATATATGTTTGAATCAGTTTGTTATTTGCTGAGGGTGACACATGCTGAGGAGATTCAAGGATGTCTTGAAACATCTCATTTGTGAGAACTGGGATATTAATGCGCCATCGCGTCAGGGCCGGGGCGTCCAATAAGGACACCTTGGCCTGTATCAGATGTGCATACAAAGTAGGGATCAAACCCCCAGGGCCCTGCGAGCGAAGTATTACGATAAGCGGATACTCAGATATATTGTCCATCCGATCTGGGAACTGAGAAGAGAGTGCATGTCGAATCTGTAAATATCTAAAGAACTGTGCTCTAGGGATGCCATAGGAAGAGCTTAGTGAGTCAAAAGTTCTAAAAACGCCTTGAGTATACAGGTCATTAAGAGAGGACACGCCATACTGCGACCAGGCCCGAGCGCCAGGCAGGGCAAATAGCGCCGTCAGACCAGGGTTGCGCCAAAGCGGGGTCTCCGCAGGTACATCAGAGTAGGCAGACACCTTTTTCGCCTGACGCCAAACCTGTCCCGTCAGAGCATGAATAGGCAACAATTTACCCCTGAACATGGTTGGGTGTTCCAACACTGGCCACAGAATACGCAGACCCAGGTGGTGAGCCAGATGTGCCTCGGACCCCGGCAGGGGATCAGATGAGAGCCACTTCTGGATGAAACGGAGCTGTCCTGCCAGGTAGTAAAGAAACAGATCAGAGAGCGATGTACCACCGAGCTGTTTCGGTCGTTGTAGAGATGACAACCTAAGCTTAGATCTAGAATTCCCCCATACAAAGGAGATAATAAGAGAGTCCATTTGTTTAAAAAATCTAAGGGGCACAGACACAGCAGAATGGCTTAAAGCATATAGACATTTAGGCAGCACTATCATTTTAACAAGGTTGATTCTACCAGCCACCGACAAAGGTAGTGTAGCCCAGAGGTTAAACTTGGCCCTAAAGTGCGAGATAAGCGGAAAAATGTTCTGTTCCAAAAAAGACTTATGGTCTTTAGATATAAAAATGCCCAAATATTTGCATGTTGAGACAGTCATCAACCCACATACCACATCCCCCTCAGCTACACTCGACGTGCGGCCAATATGCATGTATGAGGACTTAGTCCAATTGGTCCGCAGGCCAGAATAATTACCAAACTCATCAATTACAGCCATGGCTCTGGGCAGGGACTGGGAGGGGTCACTCATGAACAGGAGTAAATCATCAGCGTAAAGTGCTGTCCTCTCCTCCCGGGTGCCTATCACTATGCCTCTGTATATGGGGTCGTTCCGAAGCAGTATTGCCAAGGGCTGCAACGCCAAAGCAAACAGTAGCGGTGCAATGGGCAGCTCTGACTTGTACCCCTACCTAGGGGAAAGTAGGAGACAACGTGCCATTAATCGACAGCGCCGCTCTAGGGGAACTGTATAAAAGGGAAATCCAGGTAATCAACCCCTCTCCAAATCCGTATCCACGCAACACCTGCAATAAGAAAGGCCACTCGAAAGAGTCGAACGCCTGTGTTGCATCTAAAGAGGCCACCACCCAGTCATGTGAGGATGATGCAGCAATCTGAGTTATCACCTGAACCCGTCTGAGATTATCCGATGTGGATTTTCCAGGTATGAAGCCTGTCTGATCCGGGTGAACAAGGTCGAGAACAACAGAATTGAGCCTATTTGCCAACATTTTAGTAAGGAGTTTATAGTCTATATTAAGCAGTGATATAGGCCTATATGAGCCGCAGTCCAGCGGATCCTTGTCAGGCTTAAGTAACAGGATAATAGTGGCATCGTAAAAGGACCTCGGGAGACTGCGGCCCACAAAGGCAGCATTGTAACATTCAAGCAACAACGGGAGAAGCAGGTCCCCATACTGGGCGTAAACCTCCACCGGGATGCCATCCGGGCCAGGTGATTTGCCCCTTGCCATATCTGCCAGGGCTCCCGAAAGTTCCCCCAGCGTAAAAGGGGAATCTAAAAAAGCACGTTGGTCATCTGACAAAGTAGGAAGGGGGACCAAATCCAAATAGGTAGCAAGTTTCCGTTCGGTGACTCTAAGCTTGGAGAGGTATAACTCACTGTAATACCTATGAAATCTGTCACTAATGGCCAAGCTATTGGACAGTACCTCCCCCGTCTCTGAATGCACCCGTAATACTGCAGGTGAGGCTGTGTTTTGATGTATCAGTTGAGCCAGAAGGCTGCTTGACTGGTTACCAAGTTCGTAAAACTTCTGTTTGCTAAAAAACAGAGACCTAAGTGCCTTGTCATGTAGTACAGTCATGGCCAAAAGTTTTGAGAATGACACAAATATTATATTTTCACATGATCTGCTGCCCTCTGGTTTTTATGTGTGTTTGTCAGATGTTTTTATCACATACAGAAATATAATTGCATTCATATTATGAGTAACAGAAGCTTATATTGACAGTTAGAATGAGTTAATGCAGCAAGTCAATATTTGCAGTGTTGACCCTTCTTCTTCAGGACCTCTGCAATTCTCCCTGGCATGCTCTCAATCAACTTCTGGACCAAATCCTGACTGATAGCAGTCCATTCTTGCAGAATCAATGCTTTAATTTTGTCTGAATTTGTTGGTTTTTGTTTGTCCACCCGTCTCTTGATGATTGACCACAAGTTCTCAATGGGATTAAGATCTGGGGAGTTTCCAGGCCATGGACCCAAAATCTCTATGTTTTGTTCCCTGAGCCATTTTGTTATCACCTTTGCTTTATGGCAAGGTGCTCCATCATGCTGGAAAAGGCATTGTTGAGCGCCAAACTGCTCTTAGACGGTTGGGAGAAGTTGCTCTTGGAGGACATTCTGGTACCATTCTTTATTCATGGCTGTGTTTTTAGGCAAGACTGTGAGAGAGCCGATTCCCTTGGCTGAGAAGCAACCCCACACATGAATGGTTTCAGGATGCTTTACAGTTGGCATGAGACAAGACTGGTGGTAGCGCTCACCTCTTCTTCTCCGAATAAGCTGTTTTCCAGATGTTCCAAACAATCGAAAAGGGGATTCATCAGAGAAAATGACTTTACCCCAGTCCTCAGTAGTCCACTCCCTGTACCTTTTGCAGAATATCAGTCTGTCCCTGATGTTTTTTCTGGAGAGAAGTGGCTTCTTTGCTGCCCTCCTTGAGACCAGGCCTTGCTCCAAGAGTCTCCGCCTCACAGTGCGTGCAGATGCACTCACACCTGCCTGCTGCCATTCCTCAGCAAGCTCTGCACTGCTGGTAGCCCGATCCCGCAGCTGAAACACTTTTAAGAGACGGTCCTGCCGCTTGCTGGTCTTTCTTGGGCGCCCTGGAGCCTTTTTGGCACCAATGGAACCTCTCTCCTTGAAGTTCTTGATGATGCGATAGATTGTTGACTGAGGTGCAATCTTTCTAGCTGCAATACTCTTCCCAGTTAGGCCATTTTTGTGCGGTGCAATGATGACTACACGTGTTTCTTTAGAGATAACCATGGTTAACAGAAGAGAAACAATGATGGCAAGCACCAGCCTCCTTTTAAAGTGTCCAGTGGTGTCATTCTTACTTAATCATGACAGATTGATCTCTAGCCCTGTCCTCATCAACACCCACACCTGTGTTAATGGAGCAATCACTGAAACGATGTTAGGTGGTCCTTTTAAGGCAGGGCTGCAATGATGTTGAAATGTGTTTTGGGGGATAAAGTTCATTTTCTAGGCAAATATTGACTTTGCAAGTAATTGCTGTTAAGCTGATCACTCTTTATAACATTCTGGAGTATATGCAAATTGCCATTAGAAAAACTGAAGCAGTAGACTTTGTAAAAATTAATATTTGTATCATTCTCAAAACTTTTGGCCATGACTGTATATGCAGCTACTGTCTTCCCGTCTGTAACCACTGAGATCTAGCCTCATCAGTTGGATTAGCCACGTAGGCGGCTTCGAGAGAAGCACACTGGGTCGCCAAGGTAGTTTCCAACAGTGAGGACTCCCTTTTACAAAGGAAATGGAGGACTTAATACAACCTCTAAGATATGCCTTGGTGGTCTCCCATAAGAGGAGTGGTGAAGTATCTGGGGAATTAATGGTCAAAAACGTCTGAAGTTGGTCGGGTATTCGATCATGTGGTACAAATAGTTTCAACCAAAATGGGTAGATTCGCCAACCCTGTCGTGGTCTGGCAGCCGTACTACTATTTAATTGGACTAACAAAGGGGAATGATCAGACACTGCCCTAGGTAAATAGGATATGGTCTGCAACAGAGAACAGGTTTTAGTATTTCCAAAAACATGGTCAATCCTAGACAGAGTATGTCTGTTGGCAGAGTGACAGGAAAAAGTGCGGGCCTCTGGAAACCGAACCCGCCACAAATCCTGCCATCCTAGTTCATGGATTATTTTGGCCATTGTAGTAGGGCGAGGTAGAGAGGGGGAGTCCGGCTCCGCAGAGAACCGGTCCAAAGCAATATCCATAACTTTATTAAAATCACCCAGACATAATACAATAGCCCCAGGGAATCTGGTCGCAAACTGCGCAGCCTGCTGGAGCACAGAGAGATCAGATGCCGGTGGCAGGTACACGCCCAGGATAACATACAGGACCGAATCAACCCAGGCCTGGGCAAAAACGTATTGTCCCTCGGGGTCCCTTACAATGAGGCCCGGCTCCTACCTGAGTCTACGATGCACCAAGATGGACACCCCTTTGGAATAGGAAGTATGTGTAGAATGAGCCGCCCACTGAACCCATGGCTTTTGAAGTCGTCTGGAATTGTCTGAAACCAAATGAGTTTCTTGAAGGCATATGAGGAGTGGGTCAGCCCTCCTAATCTGGGAAAAAACTAGCGACCTCTTTCGTGGGCTGCCCAGGCCCCTCACATTCCAAGATAGTACACTAAATGACGCCAAGGTTGTCTAAGAATATAATCATGGCAGTTCAGGACCCCAAAAATGACCCGCATATGAGTGTGTAGTGCGTGGTTGAGTGAGACACAGAGTGGTGTGCAGCAACCTAAGAACCGTATACAAACTAAATAAACCATTGCACCCCTAAAGGGTGTGAGACATATTACTGACATAAACAAAACAATATTCGTTAAGATAACCGTGGCTACAAATAACGGGGGTAAGAAGTGCACCCAAAATGGTTGGTATACGGGGCACTGTCTTAAAGGTATAGGTGATCAATAGGCTAGGGAATATACTTTCAACAGAGCTAGGTTCTAAATAAGTAAATAGGATACACCGGCGCCTCGGGGGCCGCCAGCCAAGGTAACTATAAAGATACAGGATAATATGATAACAGAATCGCACATTATCATAAAACTACTATGCAGTAAAACGAGAACATCCCGTAAAACATAGTCCTTATGTATGGTCCAACCGGACCCCTCACCACACGCCATCAAGATCAGCGCCTCGGAGATCGAGGTAGAAGATATAGCCAGTCCTCCACATCCTTTGGTGAAGTGAAGAAGAGGGACCTGCCGTCATGGATGACACGAAGACGAGCTGGGTAAATCATGGAGTATTGTATAGACTTTTCTCGCAGCCGTCTTTTCACGGCCACGAAGGATTCTCGGCAGAGGCGTAGCTAGCGGGGGGGCAGAGGGGGCGACGGCCCCGGGCCCAGTGAGAAGGTGGGGGCCCACTAACGGTATCAAAAGATTTCTATCTACATCAGCTGCTTAGCGCTACACATCCTAGACTGGTTCCTCGCTCCCTGGCTGAGGAAGACATATTAACCGAGTGAGGAACCAGCCCAACATGTGTAGCGCTGAGCAGCGCATGTTGCTGACTGTTACAGCGCTTACTTCTCCTGCTCACCACTTACTGGCTGACTGAGGTTGAGCAGGGAACGATACCTGCAACTGATTAGAGCAGAGCGTCGGCACGTGACGCGCAGCGTGCCGAAACTCCGCCCCCTGGTCCCTGCCTGTGCTCTATGTGCTAACAGATACTGCAGAAAGTAGCAACAGGTCGTTCTGCAGGGTGTCCTCCACATCAGGGTCCTTCTAGGCCAAGCTGCAGTTTCAAAAGTGGTCAGTACTAAGTTTAATAGGCTGTATTTGTGTGATCTTAACAGTGTCCCTTTTCAGCACTTTTAAAAGAGTTGTTTAGTTTTGAAGATATTTGATACTGTTGACCTCTCCATGGGAGAGGTCATCAGTATCAGATAGGTCAGGTGACAGTGAATCCCAAAACTGAACCCTACAGTCAGAGGCGTAGCTAGCTTTTAACTAGATATGTGTCTGCAGACACAGATCTAGTTAAAAGGCTTCCTGGTGCTTAACCGTCTTGTAAACCGCAAGCCAATACAGGCCTGCGGTTTACAAGACGCTGAGACCACAGACGGATGTCTGCTTCTCAGCACGGCGGCACGATGACGTCACAATATCGTGCCGCCCGCGCTCAGACACAGACGTGCTGTGCGTGGACAGAGAGGAAGCGCCGACGGCTCTGTTCATCATCATCGCAAGTAGGTGAGTATGACTTTTTTTTTGTGGGTATATTAATAGTATAAGGGGTGGTTAGGAGGGGGAAATATAACTATAAGGGAGGATTCATTAGGGGGCATTATGACGATGGGGGGGATCATTTATATAAGCGTTATTGGGGGGTATTATTAATACAAGGGGGAGGTTATTTATATAAGGGGCCATTAGGGGACATCATTTATATTAGGAGGCATTATGAATATAAGGGGGTGGTCATTGATATAAGCGGTCATTAGGGGTGCATTATTTATGTCAGGGGGAATCAGGGGCATAATATGAGGGTCAATTTAATTTAATGAAAATGGCACTTGGGGTTTATTAAGACTAAGGCCCCACGTAGCGGGCTGCAGGTAAAACCATGGTGGTAACATTGTGGTTTTTCCTGCAGAGCTTTTCACAGAAGGTCCGCAGAGGTTTCCCCTGTGGACTTTCTGTTTTCAATACAGCTATATGGAAACCGCCAGAGTTTCTGTAGGTATAATTGACATGCTGCGATTTCCAAAACCGCAACGTTTTTGGAAATCGCAGTGTGTCTGCTGCACTTATTTTTCCGCAATGTGTGGATGGGATTTGCTAGAATGCCACGGTTTTTTTCTGTGGATTTTTGCCACAAGGGGCCCCATCCCATCCCCACTTTGCAGTAAAATATGCGCAGCAGAAACGCTGCGATTTCCAAAACAGTTGCAGTTTTGGAAATCGCAGCATGTCAATTATACCTACTGAAACGCCGGCGGTTTCCCTATAGATATAATTGAAGCAGAAAGTCCGCAGAGGAAACCTCTGTGAACTTTCTGTGGAAAGTGCTGCAGGAAAAACCGCGATGCGTCTCTGCCACGTTTTTTCCCACAGCTGTTTTTTGCTGCGGGACGCCACGTGGGGCCTTGGCCTTAAGGTGTTTTCCATCTCATTTTTATCGATGGTCTATCCTCAGAATAAAACATCAATAAGAGATAAGTGACTCCCCACTGATCAGCTGTATGAAGGGGTCCCGGCGCCTGTTTATATCACACGCTGTCTGTTTATAGTGTCCGTGTGATGTAATTACAGCCTTGTCACATAGATGTGTATAGGACGAGGCTGTAGTTACATTACATGGTCGCTATGAAAAGAATGACACTATGTAAATAGAGAAGGGGTCACGGCGCTTACACAGGTACCACAGTTCATTCAAACAGCTGATCCTGGGGGTCCCGGGTATTGGAACCCCAATAATTTTTTTTCCCATGTTTTTTTTTTTTTCCCTTTTCAATTAGGAAATACCTGGGACATTATTAATAAGGGGCACTATTTAAAGGGGGTGCACAGGGAAGTTATTCATTTAAAGATGCACTTGGGGGTATTATTCATTATAGGGGGTTATATTATATATTTTATAATTGGAGGTAGCAGCAGGATGGGGGCTTTGTGTAGGTGAGGACAATGTGGGTCAGGTGCCTGGAAAAGTGAGGAGCCAAAGATGTCTGTGTTGCAAACTTTACAGAGACTGGAAGAAGTGGTCATGGCCGTTCGGATGAAAGAGATGGGGAATGTGAAGGATTAGTCAGAGACGTCACCGGTAAGTCACAAAATGTTACTGTCCTGTATTCACCTAAATTGTCTGCAGAGCCCTGTGTAGAGCTGCTATATACCACTATATGCTCACCGTATACTGATAGTATCAGTATACAAACATGTCCAAGTTGGGGGCCCACTTGGACATGTTCGCCCCCCTGTGCTGAACCCCTAGCTACGCCTCTGATTCTCGGGTCTTCTGGAGAGCCGCTGAGAAATCTGGAAACATGGCCACTGCAGCTCCGTTGTATTTAAGCTCACCAGCCTGGCGTGCAGCTCGCAATGCCGTATCTCGATCTGTGCTATTAATCAGACGGGCCAACAAGGGCCGAGGAGGTGCGCCCTGAGGCGGCGGTTTAGCTGGAACTCTGTGGGCCCGTTCCACTGCAAATATTGGTGAGAAGTGAGCCTCCGGCAAGACATTCTTCAGCCACCCCCTCCACAAAGGCCCGAGGATCGTCACCCTCCGCCCACTCCGGCAGGCCCAGAATACGGAGATTATTTCATCGCAGTCTATTCTCCAAATCATCTGCACGCTGGGTCCACAGATTTGCAGCCCTCTCCAGGTCCTGAAGCTTGGCAGGAAGTGGGTTAACAGTGTCCTCCACCTGAGAGACCCGATCCTCCACCTCACGCACCCTGTCTCGTAAGGTCTGAAAGTCCTGGCGGAGCAGGCCCAGGTCAATTTTTACCTCTTCAATTTTCCCGGTCAGCGAGGAAGTGCCGGCATGGATCGCCTTCAGTAGCTGTCCAGTAACTTGTTTTAAAGTGGGCTCGGAGTCTTCCTCTGGAAGGGCAAGAGAGGCTGCCTCAAGCGATGAGGATGCAGAAGAGGATGCGGCCTCAGGTGATCAGAGACAGAGGTTGATTGCGGGCGACTCATTTTAGAGAGTTGGCGGCCGCTTTTCCTGCGTACCGTAAGGGTGGGTATGATGGCAAAGGAGGAGGTGTGGTTATGGCAAGACCAGGTCGGTCTCAGAGGATTATAAGCAAAGTCTCTGGCTAAGAACAGTTGAACGGTAGGAGCCTATGTGTCGGGCCACTAAGGCCAATCAACCAGCCGAAGACAGACGGTAACTCAACAGTCCAATAGTACAGATGGCAACTGTCACTGGATTATAAGCGATGCCTCCAAGAGAGAGCTGTCAGCAGAGTAGTGAAATAAATAGATTGTCAGGAGGAACTAGGAGAGGGCGGATGGTAACTCAACAGTCCAATAGTACCGATAGCAACATTCACTGGATTATAAGTAAAGCCTCCAAGAGAGAGCCATCAGCGGAGTAATAAAGTAGATAGATTGCCAGGAGGAACTAGAGGAGGACAGATGGCAACTCAACAGTCCAATAGTACATACAGCAACCTTCACTGGATTATAAGTAAAGCCTCCAAGATGCAGAACGCCAAGCCGCATAGGGCAGGCGATAGTGACTGTAGCAGTGAGGGCGAGTATAGGGTTAAGCTGGTTCCCCTTTTCCCTCCTCCTCCTATACATCTTTGGCAGGAGGGGAAGGGTTTGGGATGAGCTATTTAGAGGGGTTGTTGTTAGAGCCTATACGGAGTTAGGGGAGAATAGGGTCTGCCTCGGGGTGCCCCCACCCCCTATGGATTTATGGTGGGAGTTAGTGGTATACCCCAAGGGAATATAAGGGAAGTTCACCCCCGCCCAGCTCCCTCTTACCGGATCTCCAGAGAAGCGTTTAGCAGGTCCCAGGACGCTGTTACTTATCCTCTGCTGCGAGATGTCCGACGAGAGCCTGCTTGCTGCGCTGCGTGCCAAGCTGGAAGCGGAGGGTTCAGGCTGGCCGTATAACATCGTCTCTCAGTTGAGAGATACGGCGCCTACCCCTGCTGCACCCGGTGAGTGTCGGGCCGAGCGTCGCTTCACGCGGGTGTCCCGCCCCCTAATAGGCTGAGCCCAAGTCGCTTGCCTGCTCCAACTGCTCGGCGGCGGGGAGCAGGTTCGCCTGGACTGTCGGCGGCCGCTCAGTCTCAGAGCGCAGGGGGCGTGTCCGGCTGGGAGTTTGGCCCCACCCCCTTTCTGACGTCACATCCGCGCGAGCTGACAGTGGGTTTCCGGCGGTTACCAGGGAGGTTAGCGCGGGCGGGCAGCGTTCGCAGGGTATTAGTAGCACCATGGGGGGAAGACATAGCGCAGCGACGGGCGAGGCTGATCCCATTACCCCACCACCTTCTCAGGCAGTGGGATCCACTTCCCCCAGCCCCAGGGGAGGGCAGGAACACGTGGGTGGCGTTGGATCGGCGGGGGAGGTGCGGTCCGTGGGCGTTGCGGAGGTGGACCCCCCCGTTCTTTGATGCGATGGGGGTCTCTCAAATGGCCTTTTATAATGTTGCTGCTCCTCCCGCTATAGGTGTCCAATCTCCAGCTGCGGAGGGGCAGTCAGTGGCGGATGGTAGAAGGAGGTCTCGGGGAATCAGGCGGTCCAGATCCTCGTCTGAATCCTCCTCCCAGGGTTCTCGCCGACGGCGTCGCCGGAGGACCGCTGGGCACGGGGGGCGCTGTTCCCGTCATAGCTCCAGGGCTTCTCGCTGCAGCCGGGTGTCCCGACGCTCCATATCGTCTAGATGGAGGTCGCCATCATCCAGCGATGAGTCATGCAGTTCAGGGGAATGCAACAGGCCCTCCCGGCAGTGTCGGTATAGGCAGGAGCCTGAATTGTTGGCTGTTCAGCCGTCCCGCGGGGACAGTCGGTCCCGCGCGGATCCAGGATTGTCCAGCGCTGTGTCTTCAGCCGTTCCTGTTTATTCTCCTCCACCTGGTGAGTACAATTTTGTGGATGCGTGGGGGGCTGGTAAGGATGTTGCCGCCTTGGCTCCTGCCATTAAGGCGTTGCTCACGGGTTTGTCAGGTATGCCTAGCTCGACCCCTACTGGGGCGAAGGAGGTTCCCGCTGCTAGGGCGGGTATCCATAAGGAGGCATTCTTCTGTGGGATTAGCCCCCTGGGTGCGCATTTAGATAATGAAACTAAGGAGAAGATCTGGGAAAATAAATTTATTGATATTTGGTCTCTTGTATCGGTGGATCAGCACACGGTTGACCGGGAGCGTCGGTCGTATGCTGAAAAGCCGGCAGAGTGCAAGCCGAAGGTCGCTAGGACCATGAATAATTAGCTGCAGGCCTTTTTTGTGCTGGGGTGCGTGATGGGTGAGCGTCATCCAGAGCGCTGTTCGGATATGTTTGTTTATGCCGATACGATCTATTACACTTATAAGTCTCATGGTGGTAGTGCTTGGTGGCGGTATGACAATGAATTTCGTCGCCGTCTGGCTTTGCAGCCGCAAATCGGTTGGGGGGGTTAAGGCTACTGACGTATGGCTGCGACTTATGCGACTTTCAGCCAGGGGCCGCTGGTCCAGGAACCCCTCAGGGATCAGTGGCCGTGCGTAGGCCGGGAGCCTGCTGGCTCTTTAACGAGGGCCACTGCAGATTCTTCGGTCTTTGCAAATACAAACATGAGTGTTCCGCCTGTGGTGGAGGACACGCCTCAATCCGCTGTACCCGTCCGACTAAACCAGGTGTTAAGTCACCAAGTTCCGCTGAAGGGAAAGACGCCAGTGAGCGTAGCCGCGATGGCGCCGTGGTTAGACCGGTACCCTAATAGAGAGGCGGCTGAACAGTTGAAAACCGGTTTCTTGTTTGGTTTCTTTATCACGTTTGTTTATTCCGGTTCCCCTTATTTTTCGGATAACCTGAGGTCTGGTAGAAACATGCCCGAGGTTCTCCGGGAAAAAATAGCAAAGGAGGTGTCGTTGGGTAGGGTTGTCGGTCCGTTTTCTTCTCCGCCTTTTAGGAATTTAAGGGTCTCGCCACTGGGGGTGATTCCCAAGAAGGACAGTGGAAAATTCCGGCTTATCCACCATTTGTCCCATCCTAAAGTTTCTTCTGTAAACGATGGGATTTCTAGAGAAGAGGCGTCGGTGTCATACGTTTCTTTTGATAGGGCTGTGGCGTTGCTGAGAGCGGCCGGTCCTGGTGCTTTGATGGCTAAGTCGGACATTGAGTCCGCATTTCGATTACTCCCAGTTCACCCTGAATGTTATCACCTCCTTGGGTGTTGTTTTGAGGGTTGTTTTTACTATGACACCTGCCTCCCTTTGGGGTGTTCCATTTCTTGCCATTTTTTCGAGTTGTTTAGTTCATTCCTTGAGTGGGTGGTAAGGTATGAAACATGCTCCCGATCTATCATCCATTATTTGGATGATTTTCTGTTTATTGCCCCTGCCGGAGACGGCCGTTGTCAATTTTTATTGGATTCATTTCGGTTTTTGATGAAAAAGTTTGGGGTTCCGTTGTCCGAGGAGAAGACGGAGGGCCCGGTTACAGTTCTTTCATTTTTAGGTATTGAGCTTGATTCCGATCTCCTGGTATTCCGTCTTCCCCGGGACAAGTTGGAGCGCATGGTAGGGTTGCTTGACGGTTTTCTGGCGGTCCCCAAAGTTACTCTTAGGCACATGTAGTCTTTGTTGGGTCTCCTGGTATTCGCCTGCCGCATTATGCCAATGGGACGGGTGTTCTCGCGCAGGCTGGCGATGGCTACCCGGGGGTTAAGCACCCTAGTCACTGTATTCGTTTGACGCGTTCTCTGAAGGCGTATTTGTCGGTTTGGCGTGACTTCTTGTATTCCTATAATGGCCGCACTTGTGTTCAGGGTACCGAGGTTAGCAGTCAAGACATATGCCTCTTCACGGATGCGGCCGGTTCTGTGGGTTTTGGGGCTATCTTGGGCCATGAATGGTGTGCAGGCCCCTGGCCTCAGGACTGGCGGGAGCTGGGTCTGTGCAAGAACCTGACTTTTTTGGAATTCTTCCCCATAGTGGTGTCGGTGGTCCTGTGGGGCTCAGCCTTGAGAGACAAGCGGGTGTGTTTTTGGACTGATAATGAAAGTGTTGTCCATTGTATTAACCATTTAACTTCTTCCTCCCCTCCTGTTTTGAATTTGCTTAGGCATTTGGTTCTACACTGCCTGGGGCTCAATATATGGTTTCGGGCCCATCATGTTCCAGGGATATTTAATGATAAGGCTGACGTACTCTCACGTTTCAATTGGCAGGTGTTCCGGGATCTAGCGCCGGAGCCGGCGAGAGAGGGGCATTCCTGTCCCCCGTACCTCTGGGAACTGGTGACGAGCGGCTCTTGCAGTTGATCCAGCAGTCGGTGGCTCCATCAACCTGGACTGGTTATGGTAAGGCGTGGAGGGAGTGGTGTGCATTAATCCGGGACGAGAGGGTGGAGCTGTGTGAGCGGGATAGACTTTCGGTGTCCCTGCGATGTATGTCTTTTTTGAGGGATAAGGGGTTATCGGTGGCGGTTGCTCGACGGCGCTTTTCAGGGGTTAATTTTCACTTTCAGTTAAGGTGTTGAGAGGATCTTTTTTGTTTCGGCAGGCCCTGAAGGGGTGGTCAAGGGGGGTGGAGACTAAAGATTCAAGACGTCCGGTGTCCTTTGACCTGTTGCTACGGTTGGTGGGAGTTACACGGGCGGTATGTTGTTCCGGTTATGAGTCTCTGATTCTATCGGTCGGTTTTTCGTTGGCCTTTTTTGGGGCCCTTCGGGTGGGTGATCTCCTCCCGCCATCAAAATCGCGGCCTGGGGGTTTGCTTTTTGCCAACGTGGTTCCGGCTAATGGGTCCCTGCGGCTGCAAATCCGCAAATCTAAAACTGACCCCATGGGAAAGGGCGTGTGGGTTCAATTGCATGCGGTCGGGGGTGCGGCTTGTCCGGTCCGGCTGGTTCAGGAGTTTTTGGGTGTTAGGGTGTCAGGAGTGTCCTTCCTCTCACCCTGTTTTCTATTTCGTTCCCTTTTGGGGGGTGTTTGGGGGGGGGGGGGGGGGGAGGAAGGAATGGGGGGGGCGCTGCCGGGGGGGGGGGGGGGGGGGGGGGGGGGGGGGGGGGGGGCCCCGGTGGGGGGGGGGGGGGGGGGGGGGGGGGGAGAAAAGTTTTTTTTGGGGGGTGTGTGCCCCCCGTGGTTGGGGGGGTGATTTTTTTTTTTGTTGTTGGGGGGCGGCCGTTTTTTTTTTGGTTTGGCGGGGGGTGCTGGGGGGGGGGGGGGGGGGGGGGGGGGGGGGGGGGGGGGGGGGGGGTGCGGGGGGGGGGGGGGGGGGGGGGGGGTGGGGGGGGGGGGGGGGGGGGGGGGGGGGGGCGGGGGCCCGGGGGGGGGGGAAGGTGGGGGGGGGGGTTGGCTTTGGGGGGGGTGGTGGTGGGGGGGGGGGGGGGGGCGGGGGGGGGGGGGGGGGGGGGGGGGGGGGGGGGTGGGGGGGGGGGGGGGGGGGGGGGGGGGGGGGGGGGGGGGGGGGGGGGGGGGGGGGGGGGGGGGGGGGGGGGGGGGGGGGGGGGGGGGGGGCGCAGCGCTTGTTCTGTCCCACGTTACCACCACTGGTACCGGTGATGAGGGGGCTGCACAAATGTTGGTGGTGATTGTTCCCCCGGGGCGCTTCCCCTATACTGTGCCGACTGGTGGTGTTTGGGGCGCCCTGATGTTGTCGGTGCAGAGTCAGACACAGAAACGGTTGTAAAGTTGAACTTTTACTTCCATGGGTGTGGAGGCACAAATGCTTAAACAGTTTCTTCAATACAAAACAACGGGGTACGCCTGGTGACACAGCAAAGTCCTGGGGTGCAGGGTAGACTTGATGAAAGGTGTTCCTAGCCCCTTATACTTCAGTGTTACAGCCCTAAGGTGCATCTGGGTTCCTATTTGGCTCATAGGAGGATGCCCACCATGATACTAGTACATAATATTCCCCACTCACGTTATGTGGTCCTGATAGCTCAGAGTTTCGGGGTGCAATAGTCAGGGTGGCAGGATATTCCACAGGTCTGGCCTTGGCCCCTGGATCCTGTGATACTGGCTATGGAGCACGTGTTCCAGAATGTTCTCTCCACAGTCTCATGCGAAGAAGGCCCCGGGGGGGGGGGGGGGGGGGGGGGGCGGGGCCGGGGGGGGGGTGGGGGGCGCCCCCCCCCCCCGGGGGGGGGGGGGGGGGGGGGCGGCCTTTACTTCCCGTTTCTTGGGGGGGGATCTCACTTCTCCCCCCCCCCCCCCCCCCCCCCCCCCCCCCCCCTTCCCCCCCCGCGCGGGGGGGGGGGGGGGGGGGGGGGGGGGGGGGGGGGGGGGGGGGGGGGGGGGCCCCCCCCCCCCGGGGGGGGGGGGGGGGGGGGGGGGGGTGGGGCTGGGGGGGGGGGGGGGGGGGGGGGGGGGGGGGGGTAGGGACGCCCCTGCGATGTCACACAGGCTATGAAGCAACAGGAAATAATACAATGCACAGAGATCACCCTCAGCCCGGCCATGGGCGGCTCGGGGGGGGCACATTAGGCGTTGTAAAAGCGGTGAAGGGGCCGTAAAAAAAAACGGCTTAAAAAGGGGGGTAGAGCCCGCGGGGTTTTTTTACACATACGTGCAGATATGCCTTTGGCACAGTAGTACTGAATAATTTTATGCCTTGTAAGAACAGTGAATAAGCCCCTTATAATAAATGCTTTTAAAAAGGCTTTTTTTTACAGATATGTGCAGATATGGCTTTGGCACAATAGTACTGAATAATTTTATGCCTTGTAAGAACAGTGAATAAGCCCCTTATAATAAAGGCCTTTAAAAAGACTTCTTTTACAGATGTTAGTGTATGATATTTCATATTTTTTGCTGTACTGCACTGCAAAAGGCTTATGTTGTGTTCCACCTTGATGACACAGATATGAGTAATGAGCAGCAGTATAACGGCAGTGAGTGCTGCAATGTGAATTATTCTGCAAATTCTTGCAGAGCCCCCCCGCCCGCCATTCGCAGACCCCGTTGCATCCCCCTTGGGCCCAGGGGGGAGCCGGAGCCCCCCCGCCCGCCAGCCGCAGACCCCGTCGCGTTCCCCTTGGGCCCAGGGGGGAGCCGGAGCCCCCCCGCCCGCCAGCCGCAGACCCCGTCGCGTCCCCCTTGGGCCCAGGGGGGGAGCCGGAGCCCCCCCGCCCGCCAGCTGCAGACCCCGTCGCGTCCCCCTTGGGCCCAGGGGGGGAGCCGGAGCACCCCCCGCCCGCCAGCCGCAGACCCCGTCGCGTCCCCCTTGGGCCCAGGGGAGAGCCGGAGCCCCCCGCCCCCCGCCCGCCAGCAGCAGACCCCGCCGCCCCGTCGCCCTTGGGCCCAGGGGGGGAGCCGGAGCCCCCCGCCCCCCGCCCGCCAGCCGCAGACCCCGTCGCGTCCCCCCTGGGCCCAGGGGGGAGCCGGACCCCCCCGCCCGCCAGCCGCAGACCCCGTCGCGTCCCCCTTGGCCGGAGCCTCCCCGTCCGCCAGCTGCAGACCCCGTCGCGTCCCCCTTGGGCCCAGGGGGGGGAGCCGGAGCCCCCCCGCCCGCCAGGCCGCAGACCCCGTTGCGTCCCCCTTGGGCCCAGGCCCCCTTGGGCTCAGGGGGAGCCGGAGCCCCCTCGCCCACCAGCCACAAACCCCGTTGCGTCCCCGTTGGGCCCAGGAAGGAGCCGAAGCCCCCGCCGCAAGCCCCGTTATACAATAATATCATGTAGTTTTATTGGTACACAAGTATATACAGGAATGTCAATTAGATGCCAATAAATATAAAAACAATATGTATATCATATATAATGTACAACATTATATAGTTTAACAAATGGGCACATTCTAGGAGTTTTATCTACATTATAGGAGGCGGGGGGGTAAGCCACATATCTCTTATTATTCAAGGATATGATAAGAGAAGGAAATGACAAGGAGACTTGGGATGAGGCAGAGGGAGATCAGCTAAACAGCAGGCCGGGGATGGGACCTTACAGCATGGAGAAGGATTCTCTTTCCTGATCTTACATACTGTGTTGTCTATTTAATATGTCATAAAATAGAAATAAAGCTACAAATCTCAGTTGGGGTGATAATAAAGGTAATTATTCTATGCTATAATATGGTATGGCATGAGGTATGGCCGGAGGACTTCTATATAACACTGACACTGAGGATAGTAAAATAAACCGCAGACAGGACACAGACAAGGCTTTTCTCTTATCTTTTCATGTAAGGTCAGTGATCGCCGGATACGGGATGAAGCCAATTCTAGTTCACGGGTGTTGTAAGTGCGCCAGGCTGGATAATGTCTGCAGCTCCATAAGAAGATCCGACCGGTCACTCTCTGACGTCTTCTACATCTGATTACACGGAGAGGTAAAATACTGAGAATTAGTCACAACTATAGGCTATATACAGGAGAGGCGTCCACCATTACCTTATATCACATATGGACAATATAGAATGCAGACAACATGGCCCATACATAAAGTCTCCGTCGGTTTCCTTCTCAGACATGTGAGAAAATAGTGTCAGAGAGGGTCCAGGCACTAGGGGGCCCCCCGCCTCATACTGTAGTCAGAGATTTCTCCTGCCCGGCTCTACGGACTACAATGGAGAAACTGACAGGGTGATGGAGGAAGAGAGGATAGGAGAGCGACAAGTGGAGACAATATCACCAGTGCTTAGGCTCTGTTCACATTATGTCTGAGGCTTCTTTTTGACATATTTATCTATAAATACTGCATGTAACAGTCGGCCTCACACGTGTATATATCATATATAGGCCACCATTGTAAGAGCAAGTATAGCACAGTATACATTATACTACACGCTTCACCGTCCTATACACTGAGAATAGGAGCATCATATCTGTTATATGATGGGCATAATAATGTACAAAGAAACTCATGTGACCAGAGACTAATACTGGACATTATATAGCAGCCCCTCCCCATATCTGTACTATAAATGATGGTATAGAATAATGTACAGAGAAGCTCATGTGAACAGAGACTAATACTGGACATTATAGTGAATTCGGTTCAGCACTGACCTCAGCTTTATTCTTCTGTTCTTACAGTAAAACATCCTGTACATGACATCACACATTCAGTGCCCTCACTATAAGACCCCCGGCCGACTACCCAGTATCTGCACAAACAGCAGATCCCACCAACTCTCCTGGTTCTGTCACCCACAGGCCCTAGCACAGCCTGTGCATTATGGGAAGGATTGACACATTACTTGTAGTACCTCCACTTGACTGATAATTAACCACATTAACAACCCACTTGTCTGCAAACCAAATGAAACACCCAACTTTCCAGAGACTTTTCTCTTCCACACTGATAATAATTGTATAATTTACATTTTTATTCTCTTTTCTGATGTTTTCATATAATTCCATCATTTTCCATATTCTCACGTTGCTGCTTGCTGACTCCCACTGACACTCTCAAAATGGCTGCCGCTACCATGGCAACCAGTGCAACAATGGCCACACAGTTCCAATGAGTCCCTAAATTGTCCCTGTGACTGCTCTGTTAGATATAAAATATTTGAGAACATAGCCAGAATTATTTTATCTGTATCTTTGACCTTTGGGTTACAGAGTGTCCTCCTGAACCCCTTCTCTCTACCCTTCACTGAATTACCCACTGACCAGCAGGGCCCCCACTCACCATGTGCTATTTATAATATTTGTGTCTTTAGGCCCCCTCATCCTCCAGGGCCCGGTATACACTGCTACCTCTGCACCCCCTATAGCTACGCCCCTGCTGCTGATCCACCATACAATTACTATTGGTGGCTTTTCGTCCCCTTGTAGGAAACCCCGAATCCAAATCTGACCTTACCTTCATGTTGCCTTGTGCTGTGGTCCAGAAGCCGGAGCCCCCCGCCTGCCAGCCGCAGACCCCGTCGCGTCCCTCTTGGGCCCAGGGGGGAGCCGGAGCCCCCCCGCCCGCCAGCCGCAGGCCCCGTCGCGTCCCCCTTGGGCCCAGGGGGGAGCCGGAGCCCCCCCCGCCCGCCAGCAGCAGACCCCCCGCCGGGCCCAGGGGGAGCCCCCCCGCCCGCCAGCCGCAGACCCCGTCGCGTCCCCCTTGGGCCCAGGGGGGAGTAGGGGCCCTTCCGCCCGCCAGCCGCAGACCCCGTCGCGTCCCCCTTTGGCCCAGGGGAGAGCCGGAGCCCCCCCGCCCGCCACCCGCAGACCCCGTCGCGTCCCCCTTGGGCCCGGGGGGAGCCGGAGCCCCCCCCCACCCGCCAGCCGCAGACCCCGTCGCGTCGCCCTTGGGCCCAGGGGGGAGCCGGAGCCCCCCCGCCCACCAGCCGCAGACCCCGTCGCGTCCCCCTTGGACCCAGGGGGGAGCCGGAGCCCCCCCGCTCGCCAGCCGCAGACCCAGACGCGTCCCCCTTGGCCGGAGCCCCCCTGCCCGCCAGCCGCAGACCCCGTCGCGTCCCCCTTGGGCCCAGGGGGGGAGCCGGAGCCCCCCCGACCGCCATTCGCAGACCCCGTCGCGTCCCCCTTGGGCCCAGGGGGGAGCCGGAGCCCCCTCCACCCGCCATTCGCAGACCCCGTCGCGTCCCCCTTGGGCCCAGGGGGGAGCCGGAGCCCCCCCGCCCGCCAGCCGCAGACCCCGTCACGTCCCCCTTGGGCCCAGAGGAGAGCCGGAGCCCTCCCGCCCGCCAGCCGCAGACCCTGTCGCGTTCCCCTTGGGCCCAGGGGGGAGCCGGAGCCCCCCGCCCGCCAGCCGCAGACCCCGTCGCGTCCCCCTTGGGCCCAGGGGGGAGTAGGAGCCCTTCCGCCCGCCAGCCGCAGACCCCGTCGCGTCCCCCTTGGGCCCAGGGGGGAGCCGGAGCCCCCCCGCCCGCCAGCCGCAGACCCCGTCGCGTCCCCCTTGGGCCCAGGCGGCAGTAGGGGCCCCCCCGCCCGCCAGCCGCAGACCCCGTCGCGTCCCCCTTGGGCCCAGGGGGAGAGCCGGAGCCCCCCCCCCCGCCAGCCGCACACCCCGTCGCGTCCCCCTTGGGCCCAGGGGGGGAGCCGGAGCCCCCCCGCCCGCCAGCCGCAGACCCCGTCGCGTCCCCCTTGGGACCAGGGGGGGAGCCGGAGCCCCCCCGCCCGCCAGCCGCAGACCCCGTCGCGTCCCCCTTGGGCCCAGGGGTGATCCGGAGCCCCCCCGCCCACCAGCCGCAGACCCCGTCGCGTCCCCCTTGGGCCCAGGCGGGAGCCGGAGCCCCCCCCGCCCGCCAGCAGCAGACCCCGTCGCGTCCCCCTTGGGCCCAGGGGGGAGCCGGAGCCCCCCCGCCCGCCAGCCGCAGACCCAGTCGCGTCCCCCTTGGGCCCAGGGGGGAGCCGGAGCCCCCCCCGCCCGCCAGCAGCAGACCCCGTCGCGTCCCCCTTGGGCCCAGGGGGGAGCCGGAGCCCCCCCGCCCGCCAGCCGCAGACCCCGTCGCATCCCCCCTTGGGCCCAGGGGGGAGCCGGAGCCCCCCCCGCCCGCCAGCCGCAGACCCCGTCGCGTCCCCCTTGGGCCCAGGGGGGAGCCGGAGCCCCCCCCGCCCGCCATTCGCAGACCCCGTCGCGTCCCCCTTGGGCCCAGGGGGGAGCCGGAGCCCCCCCGCCCGCCAGCCGCAGACCCCGTCGCGTCCCCCTTGGGCCCAGGGGGGAGCCGGAGCCCCCCCGCCCGCCAGCCGCAGACCCCGTCGCGTTCCCCTTGGGCCCAGGGGGGAGCCGGAGCCCCCCCGCCCGCCAGCCGCAGACCCCGTCGCGTCCCCCTTGGGCCCAGGGGGGAGCCGGAGCCCCCCCCCGCCCGCCAGCAGCAGACCCCGTCGCGTCCCCCTTGGGCCCAGGGGGGAGCCGGAGCCCCCCCCGCCCGCCAGCCGCAGACCCCGTCGCATCCCCCTTGGGCCCAGGGGGGGAGCCAGAGCCCCCCGCCCGCCATTCGCAGACCCCGTCGCGTCCCCCTTGGGCCCAGGGGGGAGCCGGAGCCACCCTCTGCCCGCCATTCGCAGACCCCGTCGCGTCCCCCTTGGGCCCAGGGGGGAGCCGGAGCCCCCCCACCCGCCAGCCGCAGACCCCGTCGCGTCCCACTTGGGCCCAGGGGGGAGCCGGAGCCCCCCCCGCCCGCCAGCCGCAGACCCCGTCGCGTTCCCCTTGGGCCCAGGGGGGGAGCCGGAGCCCCCCCGCCCGCCAGCCGCAGACCCCGTCGGGTCCCCCTTGGGCCCAGGGGGGAGGCGGAGCCCCCCCCGCCCGCCAGCCGCAGACCCCGTCGTGTCCCCCTTGGGCCCAGGGGGGAGCCGGAGCCCCCCGCCCGCCGCCAGCAGCAGACCCCGTCGCGTCCCCCTTGGGCCCAGGGGGGGAGCCGGAGCCCCCCCCGCCCGCCAGCCGCAGACCCCGTCGCGTCCCCCTTGGGCCCAGGGGGGAGCCGGAGCCCCCCCGCCCGCCAGCCGCAGACCCCGCCGCGTCCCCCGTCGCTCCCCTTGGAGGGGGGGCCGGAGCCCCCTCCGCCCGCCAGCCGCAGACCCCGTCGCGTCCCCCTTGGGCCCAGGGGGGAGCCGGAGCCCCCCCGCCCGCCAGCCACAGACCCCGTCGCGTCCCCCTTGGGCCCAGGCCCCCTTGGGCCCAGGGGGGACCCGGAGCCCCCCCCCGCCCTCCAGCCACAAACCCCGTTGCATCCCCCTTGGGCCCGGGGGGAGCCGGAGCCCCCCCGCCCGCCAAACGCAGACCCCGTCGCGTCCCCCTTGGGCCCAGGGGGGAGCCAGAGCCCCCCCCGCCCGCCAGCCGCAGACCCCGTCGCGTCCCCCTTGGGCCCAGGGGGGGATCCGGAGCCCCCCACCCGCCAGCCGCAGACCCCGTCGCGTCCCCCTTGGGCCCAGGGGGGGCCGGAGCCGGGCCCCCCCGCCCACCAGCCGCAGACCCCGTCGCGTCCCCCTTGGACCCAGGGGGGAACGGGAGCCCCCCCCCCCGCCAGCCGCAGACCCCGTCGCGTCCCCCTTGGCCGGGGGGGCCGGAGCGCCCCCGTCCGCCAGCCGCAGACCCCGTCGCGTCCCCCTTGGGCCCAGGGGGGAGCCGGAGCCCCCCCCGCCCGCCAGCCGCAGACCCCGTCGCGTCCCCCTTGGGCCCAGGGGGGAGCCGGAGCCCCCCCGCCCGCCAGCCGCAGACCCCGTCGCGTCCCCCTTGGGCCCAGGGGGGAGCCGGAGCCCCCCCGCCCGCCAGCCGCAGACCCCGTCGCGTCCCCCTTGGGCCCAGGGGGGAGCCGGAGCCCCCCCCGCCCGCCAGCCGCAGACCCTGTCGCGTCCCCCTTGGGCCCAGGCGGGAGTCGGGGCCCCCCCGCCCGCCAGCCGCAGACCCCGTCGCGTCCCCCTTTGGCCCAGGGGAGAGCCGGAGCCCCCCCGCCCGCCAGCCGCAGACCCCGTCGCGTCCCCCTTGGGCCCAGGGGGGAAGCCGGAGCCCCCCCGCCCGCCAGCCGCAGACCCCGTCGCGTCCCCCTTGGGCCCAGGGGGGAGCCGGAGCCCCCCCCCCCCGCCCGCCAGCCGCACACCCCGTCGCGTCCCCCTTGGGCCCAGGGGGGGAGCCGGAGCCCCCCGCCCGCCAGCCGCAGACCCCGTCGCGTCCCCCTTGGGACCAGGGGGGGAGCCGGAGCCCCCCCGCCCGCCAGCCGCAGACCCCGTCGTGTCCCCCTTGGGCCCAGGTGTGATCCGGAGCCCCCCCGCCCGCCAGCCGCAGACCCCGTCGCGTCCCCCTTGGGCCCAGGCGGGAGCAGGAGCCCCCCCCGCCAGCAGCAGACCCCGTCGCGTCCCCCTTGGGCCCAGGGGGGAGCCGGAGCCCCCCCGCCCGCCAGCCGCAGACCCAGTCGCGTCCCCCTTGGGCCCAGGGGGGAGCCGGAGCCCCCCCGCCCGCCAGCAGCAGTCCCCGTCGCGTCCCCCTTGGGCTCAGGGGGGAGCCGGAGCCCCCCCCGCCCGCCAGCCGCAGACCCCGTCGCATCCCCCTTGGGCCCAGGGAGGAGCCAGAGCCCCCCCCGCCCGCCATTCGCAGACCCCGTCGCGTCCCCCTTGGGCCCAGGGGGGAGACGGAGCACCCTCCGCCCGCCATTCGCAGACCCCGTCGCGTCCCCCTTGGGCCCAGGGGGGGGAGCCGGAGCCCCCCCGCCCGCCATTCGCAGACCCCGTCGCGTCCCCCTTGGGCCCAGGGGGGAGCCGGAGCCCCCCCGCCCGCCAGCCGCAGACCCCGTCGCGTTCCCCTTGGGCCCAGGGGGGAGCCGGAGCCCCCCCGCCCGCCAGCCGCAGACCCCGTCGGGTCCTCCTTGGGCCCAGGGGGGAGCCGGAGCCCCCCCGCCCGCCAGCCGCAGACCCCGTCGCGTCCCCCTTGGGCCCAGGGGGAAGCCGGAGCCCCCCGCCCGCCAGCCGCAGACCCCGTCGCGTCCCCCTTGGACGGAGCCCCCCCGTCCGCCAGCCGCAGACCCCGTCGCGTCCCCCTTGGGCCCAGGGGGGAGCCGGAGCCCCCCCGCCCGCCAGCCACAGACCCGGCCGCGTCCCCCTTGGGCCCAGGCCCCCTTGGGCCCAGGGGGGACCCGGAGCCCCCCCGCCCGCCAGCCACAAACCCCGTTGCATCCCCCTTGGGCCCACGGGGGAGCCGGAGCCCCCCCCGCCCGCCAGCCGCAGACCCCGTCGCATCCCCCTTGGGCCCAGGGGGGAGCCGGAGCCCCCCCGCCCACCAGCCACAGACCCCGTCGCGTCCCCCTTGGGCCCAGGGGGGAACGGAAGCCCCCCCGCCCGCCAGCCGCAGACCCTGTCGCGTCACCCTTGGCCAGGGGAGCCCCCCCGTCTGCCAACCGCAGACCCCGTCGCGTCCCCCTTGGGCCCAGGGGGGAGCCGGAGCCCCCCCGCCCGCCAGCCGCAGACCCCGTCGCGTCCCCCTTGGGCTCAGGGGGGGAGCCGGAGCCCCCCGCCCCCCAGCCGCAGACCCCGTCGCGTCCCCCTTGGGCCCAGGGGGGGAGCCGGAGCCCCCCCGCCCACCAGCCGCAGACCCCGTCGCGTCCCCCTTGGACCCAGAGGGGAACGGAAGCCCCCCGCCCGCCAGCCGCAGACCCCGTCGCGTCCCCCTTGGCCGGAGCCCCCCCGTCCGCCAGCCGCAGACCCCGTCGCGTCCCCCTTGGGCCCAGGGGGGGAGCCGGAGCCCCCCTGCCCGCCAGCCGCAGACCCCGTCGTGTCCCCCTTGGGCCCAAGGGGGAGCCGGAGCCCCCCCGCCCGCCAGCCGCAGACCCCGTCGCGTCCCCCTTGGGCTCAGGGGGGGAGCCAGAGCCCCCCGCCCCCCAGCCGCAGACCCCGTCGCGTCCCCCTTGGGCCCAGGGGGGAGCCGGAGCCCCCCCGCCCGCCAGTCGCAGACCCCGTCGCGTCCCCCTTGGGCTCAGGGGGGAGCCGGAGCCCCCCCGCCCGCCAGCAGCAGACCCCGTCGCGTTCCCCTTGGGCCCAGGGGGGAGGCGGAGCCCCCCGCCCGCCAGCCGCAGACCCCGTCGCGTCCCCCTTGGGCCGGGGGGAGCCGGAGCCCCCCCGCCCGCCAGCCGCAGACCCCGTCGCGTCCCCCTTGGGCCCAGGGGGGAGCCGGAGCCCCCCCGCCCGCCAGCCGCAGACCCCGTCGCGTCCCCCTTGGGCCCAGGGGGAGCCGGAGCCCCCCCGCCCGCCAGCCGCAGACCCCGTCGCGTCCCCCTTGGGCCCAGGGGGGAGCCGGAGCCCCCCCCCGCCCGCCAGCCGCAGACCCCGTCGCGTCCCCCTTGGGCCCAGGGGGGAGCCGGAGCCCCCCCGCCCGCCAGCCGCAGACCCCGTCGCGTCCCCCTTGGGCCCAGGGGGGAGCCGGAGCCCCCCCGCCCGCCAGCCGCAGACCCAGTCGCGTCCCCCTTGGCCGGGGGAGCGCGGCCCCCTCGCCCGCCAGCCGCAGACCCCGTCGCGTCCCCCTTGGGCCCAGGGGGGGAGCCGGAGCCCCCCCGCCCGCCAGCCGCAGACCCCGTCGCGTCCCCCTTGGGCCCAGGGGGGGGGAGCCGGAGCCCCCCCTCCCGCCCGCCAGCCGCAGACCCCGTCGCGTCCCCCTTGGGCCCAGGGGGGAGCCGGAGCCCCCCCGCCCGCCAGCCGCAGACCCCGTCGCGTCCACCTTGGGCCCAGGGGGGAGCCGGAGCCCCCCCGCCCGCCAGCCGCAGACCCCGTCGCGTTCCCCTTGGGCCCAGGGGGGAGCCGGAGCCCCCCCGCCCGCCAGCCGCAGACCCCGTCGCGTCCCCCTTGGGCCCAGGGGAGAGCCGGAGCCCCCCCGCCCGCCAGCCGCAGACCCCGTCGCGTCCCCCTTGGGCCCAGGGGGGAGTCGGGGCCCCCCCCGCCCGCCAGCCGCAGACCCCGTCGCGTCCCCCTTGGGCCCAGGGGGGAGCCGGCCCCCCCCCGCCCGCCAGCCGCAGACCCCGTCGCGTCCCCCTTGGGCCCAGGGGGGAGCCGGAGCCCCCCCGCCCGCCAGCCGCAGACCCCGTCGCGTCCCCCTTGGGCCCAGGGGGGAGCCGGAGCCCCCCCCGCCCGCCAGCCGCAGACCCCGTCGCGTCCCCCTTGGGCCCAGGGGGGAGCCGGAGCCCCCCCCGCCCGCCATTCGCAGACCCCGTCGCGTCCCACTTGGGCCCAGGGGGGGGAGCCGGAGCCCCCCCGCCCGCCAGCCGCAGACCCCGTCGCGTCCCCCTTGGGCCCAGGGGGGGAGCCGGAGCCCCCCCGCCCGCCAGCCGCAGACCCCGTCGGGTCCCCCTTGGGCCCAGGGGGGAGCCGGAGCCACCCCCGCCCGCCAGCCGCAGACCCCGTCGCGTCCCCCTTGGGCCCAGGGGGGAGCCGGAGCCCCCCCACCCGCCAGCCGCAGACCCCGTCGCGTCCCCCTTGGGCCGGGGGGCGGAGCCCCCCCGTCCGCAAGCCGCAGACCCCGTCGCGTCCCCCTTGGGCCCAGGGGGGAGCCGGAGCCCCCCCCCCGCCCGCCAGCCACAGACCCCGTCGCGTCCCCCTTGGGCCCAGGGGGGAGCCGGAGCCCCCCCGCCCGCCAGCCGCAGACCCCGTCGCGTCCCCCTTGGGCCCAGGGGGGGAGCCGGAGCCCCCCCCGCCCGCCAGCCGCAGACCCCGTCGCGTCCCCCTTGGGCCCAGGGGGGAGCCGGGGCCCTTCCGCCCGCCAGCCGCAGACCCCGTCGCGTCCCCCTTGGGCCCAGGGGAGAGCCGGAGCCCCCCCGCCCGCCAGCCGCAAACCCCGTCGCGTCCCCCTTGGGCCCAGGGGGAAGCCAGACCCCCCCCGCCCGCCAGCCGCAGACCCCGTCGCGTCCCCCTTGGGCCCAGGGGGGGAGCCGGAGCCCCCCCCGCCCGCCAGCCGCAGACCCCGTCGCGTCCCCCTTGGGCCCAGGGGGGAGCCGGAGCCCCCCCGCCCGCCAGCCGCAGACCCCGTCGCGTCCCCACTTGGGCCCAGGGGGGAGCCGGAGCCCCCCCGCCCGCCAGCCGCAGACCCCGTCGCGTTCCCCTTGGGCCCAGGGGGGAGCCGGAGCCCCCCCGCCCGCCAGCCGCAGACCCCGTCGGGTCCTCCTTGGGCCCAGGGGGGAGCCGGAGCACCCCCCGCCCGCCAGCCGCAGACCCCGTCGCGTCCCCCTTGGGCCCAGGGGGGAGGCGGAGCCACCCCCCGCCCGCCAGCCGCAGACCCCGTCGCGTCCCCCTTGGGCCCAGGGGGGAGCCGGAGCCCCCGCGCCCGCCAGCAGCAGACCCCGTCGCGTCCCCCTTGGGCCCAGGGGGGAGCCGGAGCCCCCCCGCCCGCCAGCCGCAGACCCCGTCGCATCCCCCTTGGGCCCAGGGGGGAGTAGGGGCCCTTCCGCCCGCCAGCCGCAGACCCCGTCGCGTCCCCCTTGGCCCAGGGGAGAGCCGGAGCCCCCCCCGCCCGCCAGCCGCAGACCCCGTGGCGTCCCCCTTGGGCCCAGGGGGGAAGCCGGAGCCCCCCCGCCCGCCAGCCGCAGACCCCGTCGCGTCCCCCTTGGGCCCAGGGGGGGGAGCCGGAGCCCCCCCGCCCGCCAGCCGCAGACCCCGTCGCGTCCCCCTATGGGCCCAGGGGGAAGCCGGAGCCCCCCCGCCCGCCAGCAGCAGACCCCGTCGCGTCCCCCTTGGGCCCAGGGGGGAGCCGGAGCCCCCCCCGCCCGCCAGCCGCAGACCCCGTCGGGTCCCTCCTTGGGCCCAGGGCGGGAGCCGGGGCCCCTCTCCGCCCGCCAGCCGCAGACCCCGTCGCGTCCCCCTTGGGCCCAGGGGGGGAGAGCCGGAGCCCCCCCCGCCCGCCAGCCGCAGACCCCGTCGCGTCCCCCTTGGGCCCAGGGGGGAGCCGGAGCCCCCCCGCCCGCCAGCAGCAGACCCCGTCGCGTCCCCCTTGGGCCCAGGGGGGAGCCGGAGCCCCCCCGCCCGCCAGCCGCAGACCCCGTCGGGTCCCCCTTGGGCCCAGGGGGGAGCAGGGGCCCTCTCCGCCCGCCAGCCGCAGACCCCGTCGCGTCCCCCTTGGGCCCAGGGGGGAGCCGGAGCCCCCCCCGCCCGCCAGCCGCAGACCCCGTCGCGTCCCCCTTGGGCCCAGGGGGGAGCCGGAGCCCCCCCGCCCGCCAGCAGCAGACCCCGTCGCGTCCCCCTTGGGCCCAGGGGGGAGCCGGAGCCCCCCCGCCCGCCAGCCGCAGACCCCGTCGCGTCCCCCTTGGGCCCAGGGGGGAGCCGGAGCCCCCCCGCCCGCCAGCCGCAGACCCAGTCGCGTCCCCCTTGGGCCCAGGGGGGAGCCGGAGCCCCCCCGCCCGCCAGCCGCAGACCCCGTCGCGTCCTCCTTGGGCCCAGGGGGGAGGCGGAGCCCCCCCGCCCGCCAGCCGCAGACCCCGTCGCGTCCCCCTTGGGCCCAGGGGGGAGCCGGAGCCCCCCCGCCCGCCAGCCGCAGACCCCGTCGCGTCCCCCTTGGGCCCAGGGGGGAGCCGGGGCCCCCCCCCCCGCCAGCCGCAGACCCCGTCGCGTCCCCCTTGGGCCCAGGGGGGGAGCCGGAGCCCCCCGCCCGCCAGCCGCAGACCCCGTCGCGTCCCCCTTGGGCCCAGGGGGGAGCCGGAGCCCCCCCGCCCGCCAGCCGCAGACCCCGTCGCGTCCCCCTTGGGCCCAGGGGGGAGCCGGAGCCCCCCCCGCCCGCCAGCCGCAGACCCCGTCGCGTCCCCCTTGGGCCCAGGGGGGAGCCGGAGCCCCCCCCCGCCCGCCAGCCGCAGACCCCGTCGCGTCCCCCTTGGGCCCAGGGGGGAGCCGGAGCCCCCCCCGCCCGCCAGCCGCAGACCCCGTCGCGTCCCCCTTGGGCCCAGGGGGGAGCCGGAGCCCCCCCGCCCGCCAGCCGCAGACCCCGTCGCGTCCCCCTTGGGCCCAGGGGGGAGCCGGAGCCCCCCCGCCCGCCAGCCGCAGACCCCGTCGCGTCCCCCTTGGGCCCAGGGGGGGCCGGGGCCCCCCCCGCCCGCCAGCCGCAGACCCCGTCGCGTCCCCCTTGGGCCCAGGGGGGAGCCGGAGCCCCCCCGCCCGCCAGCCGCAGACCCCGTCGCGTCCCCCTTGGGCCCAGGGGGGAGCCGGAGCCCCCCCGCCCGCCAGCCGCAGACCCCGTCGCGTCCCCCTTGGGCCCAGGGGGGGAGCCGGAGCCCCCCCGCCCGCCAGCCGCAGACCCCGTCGCGTCCCCCTTGGGCCCAGGGGGGAGCCGGAGCCCCCCCGCCCGCCAGCCGCAGACCCCGTCGCGTCCCCCTTGGGCCCAGGGGGGAGCCGGAGCCCCCCCGCCCGCCAGCCGCAGACCCCGTCGCGTCCCCCTTGGGCCCAGGGGGGAGCCGGAGCCCCCCCGCCCGCCAGCCGCAGACCCCGTCGCGTCCCCCTTGGGCCCAGGGGGGAGCCGGAGCCCCCCCGCCCGCCAGCCGCAGACCCCGTCGCGTCCCCCTTGGGCCCAGGGGGGAGCCGGAGCCCCCCCGCCCGCCAGCCGCAGACCCCGTCGCGTCCCCCTTGGGCCCAGGGGGGAGCCGGAGCCCCCCCGCCCGCCAGCCGCAGACCCCGTCGCGTCCCCCTTGGGCCCAGGGGGGGAGCCGGAGCCCCCCCGCCCGCCAGCCGCAGACCCCGTCGCGTCCCCCTTGGGCCCAGGGGGGAGCCGGAGCCCCCCCCGCCCGCCAGCCGCAGACCCCGTCGCGTCCCCCTTGGGCCCAGGGGGGAGCCGGAGCCCCCCCGCCCGCCAGCCGCAGACCCCGTCGCGTCCCCCTTGGGCCCAGGGGGGAGCCGGAGCCCCCCCGCCCGCCAGCCGCAGACCCCGTCGCGTCCCCCTTGGGCCCAGGGGGGGAGCCGGAGCCCCCCCCGCCCGCCAGCCGCAGACCCCGTCGCGTCCCCCTTGGGCCCAGGGGGGAGCCGGAGCCCCCCCGCCCGCCAGCCGCAGACCCCGTCGCGTCCCCCTTGGGCCCAGGGGGGAGCCGGAGCCCCCCCCGCCCGCCAGCCGCAGACCCCGTCGCGTCCCCCTTGGGCCCAGGGGGGAGCCGGAGCCCCCCCGCCCGCCAGCCGCAGACCCCGTCGCGTCCCCCTTGGGCCCAGGGGGGAGCCGGGCCCCCCCGCCCGCCAGCCGCAGACCCCGTCGCGTCCCCCTTGGGCCCAGGGGGGAGCCGGAGCCCCCCCGCCCGCCAGCCGCAGACCCCGTCGCGTCCCCCTTGGGCCCAGGGGGGAGCCGGAGCCCCCCCGCCCGCCAGCCGCAGACCCCGTCGCGTCCCCCTTGGGCCCAGGGGGGAGCCGGAGCCCCCCCGCCCGCCAGCCGCAGACCCCGTCGCGTCCCCCTTGGGCCCAGGGGGGAGCCGGAGCCCCCCCGCCCGCCAGCCGCAGACCCCGTCGCGTCCCCCTTGGGCCCAGGGGGGAGCCGGAGCCCCCCCGCCCGCCAGCCGCAGACCCCGTCGCGTCCCCCTTGGGCCCAGGGGGGGGAGCCGGAGCCCCCCCGCCCGCCAGCCGCAGACCCCGTCGCGTCCCCCTTGGGCCCAGGGGGGAGCCGGAGCCCCCCCGCCCGCCAGCCGCAGACCCCGTCGCGTCCCCCTTGGGCCCAGGGGGGAGCCGGAGCCCCCCCGCCCGCCAGCCGCAGACCCCGTCGCGTCCCCCTTGGGCCCAGGGGGGGGAGCCGGAGCCCCCCCGCCCGCCAGCCGCAGACCCCGTCGCGTCCCCCTTGGGCCCAGGGGGGAGCCGGAGCCCCCCCGCCCGCCAGCCGCAGACCCCGTCGCGTCCCCCTTGGGCCCAGGGGGGAGCCGGAGCCCCCCCCGCCCGCCAGCCGCAGACCCCGTCGCGTCCCCCTTGGGCCCAGGGGGGAGCCGGAGCCCCCCCGCCCGCCAGCCGCAGACCCCGTCGCGTCCCCCTTGGGCCCAGGGGGGAGCCGGAGCCCCCCCGCCCGCCAGCCGCAGACCCCGTCGCGTCCCCCTTGGGCCCAGGGGGGAGCCGGAGCCCCCCCCGCCCGCCAGCCGCAGACCCCGTCGCGTCCCCCTTGGGCCCAGGGGGGGAGCCGGGCCCCCCCGCCCGCCAGCCGCAGACCCCGTCGCGTCCCCCTTGGGCCCAGGGGGGAGCCGGAGCCCCCCCGCCCGCCAGCCGCAGACCCCGTCGCGTCCCCCTTGGGCCCAGGGGGGAGCCGGAGCCCCCCCGCCCGCCAGCCGCAGACCCCGTCGCGTCCCCCTTGGGCCCAGGGGGGAGCCGGAGCCCCCCCGCCCGCCAGCCGCAGACCCCGTCGCGTCCCCCTTGGGCCCAGGGGGGAGCCGGAGCCCCCCCCGCCCGCCAGCCGCAGACCCCGTCGCGTCCCCCTTGGGCCCAGGGGGAGCCGGAGCCCCCCCGCCCGCCAGCCGCAGACCCCGTCGCGTCCCCCTTGGGCCCAGGGGGGGAGCCGGAGCCCCCCCGCCCGCCAGCCGCAGACCCCGTCGCGTCCCCCTTGGGCCCAGGGGGGGGAGCCGGAGCCCCCCCGCCCGCCAGCCGCAGACCCCGTCGCGTCCCCCTTGGGCCCAGGGGGAGCCGGAGCCCCCCCCGCCCGCCAGCCGCAGACCCCGTCGCGTCCCCCTTGGGCCCAGGGGGGAGCCGGAGCCCCCCCGCCCGCCAGCCGCAGACCCCGTCGCGTCCCCCTTGGGCCCAGGGGGGGAGCCGGAGCCCCCCCGCCCGCCAGCCGCAGACCCCGTCGCGTCCCCCTTGGGCCCAGGGGGGAGCCGGAGCACCCCCCGCCCGCCAGCCGCAGACCCCGTCGCGTCCCCCTTGGGCCCAGGGGGGAGCCGGAGCCCCCCCGCCCGCCAGCCGCAGACCCCGTCGCGTCCCCCTTGGGCCCAGGGGGGAGCCGGAGCCCCCCCGCCCGCCAGCCGCAGACCCCGTCGCGTCCCCCTTGGGCCCAGGGGGGAGCCGGAGCCCCCCCCGCCCGCCAGCCGCAGACCCCGTCGCGTCCCCCTTGGGCCCAGGGGGAGCCGGAGCCCCCCCCGCCCGCCAGCCGCAGACCCCGTCGCGTCCCCCTTGGGCCCAGGGGGGAGCCGGAGCCCCCCGCCCGCCAGCCGCAGACCCCGTCGCGTCCCCCTTGGGCCCAGGGGGAGCCGGAGCCCCCCCGCCCGCCAGCCGCAGACCCCGTCGCGTCCCCCTTGGGCCCAGGGGGGAGCCGGAGCCCCCCCGCCCGCCAGCCGCAGACCCCGTCGCGTCCCCCTTGGGCCCAGGGGGGAGCCGGAGCCCCCCCGCCCGCCAGCCGCAGACCCCGTCGCGTCCCCCTTGGGCCCAGGGGGGAGCCGGAGCCCCCCCGCCCGCCAGCCGCAGACCCCGTCGCGTCCCCCTTGGGCCCAGGGGGGAGCCGGAGCCCCCCCGCCCGCCAGCCGCAGACCCCGTCGCGTCCCCCTTGGGCCCAGGGGGGGCCGGAGCCCCCCCCGCCCGCCAGCCGCAGACCCCGTCGCGTCCCCCTTGGGCCCAGGGGGGAGCCGGAGCCCCCCCGCCCGCCAGCCGCAGACCCCGTCGCGTCCCCCTTGGGCCCAGGGGGGAGCGGAAGGCCCCCCCCCGCCCGCCAGCCGCAGACCCCGTCGCGTCACCTGGGCCCAGGGGGGCCGGAGCCCCCCCGTCCGCCAGCCGCAGACCCCGTCGCGTCCCCCTTGGGCCCAGGGGGGAGCCGGAGCCCCCCCGCCCGCCAGCCGCAGACCCCGTCGCGTCCCCCTTGGGCCCAGGGGGGAGCCGGAGCCCCCCCCGCCCCCCCAGCCGCAGACCCCGTCGCGTCCCGTCCCCCTTGGGCCCAGGGGGGGAGCCGGAGCCCCCCCGCCCACCAGCCGCAGACCCCGTCGCGTCCCCCTTGGGCCCAGAGGGGAGCGGAAGCCCCCCCGCCCGCCAGCCGCAGACCCCGTCGCGTCCCCCTTGGCCGGAGCCCCCCGTCCGCCAGCCGCAGACCCCGTCGCGTCCCCCTTGGGCCCAGGGGGGAGCCGGAGCCCCCCCGCCCGCCAGCCGCAGACCCCGTCGCGTCCCCCTTGGGCCCAGGGGGGAGCCGGAGCCCCCCCGCCCGCCAGCCGCAGACCCCGTCGCGTCCCCCTTGGGCCCAGGGGGGAGCCGGAGCCCCCCGCCCGCCAGCCGCAGACCCCGTCGCGTCCCCCTTGGGCCCAGGGGGGAGCCGGAGCCCCCCCCGCCCGCCAGCCGCAGACCCCGTCGCGTCCCCCTTGGGCCCAGGGGGGAGCCGGAGCCCCCCCGCCCGCCAGCCGCAGACCCCGTCGCGTCCCCCTTGGGCCCAGGGGGGAGCCGGAGCCCCCCCCGCCCGCCAGCCGCAGACCCCGTCGCGTCCCCCTTGGGCCCAGGGGGGAGCCGGAGCCCCCCGCCCGCCAGCCGCAGACCCCGTCGCGTCCCCCTGGGCCCAGGGGGGAGCCGGAGCCCCCCCGCCCGCCAGCCGCAGACCCCGTCGCGTCCCCCTTGGGCCCAGGGGGGAGCCGGAGCCCCCCCCGCCCGCCAGCCGCAGACCCCGTCGCGTCCCCCTTGGGCCCAGGGGGGGGAGCCGGCGCCCCCGCCCGCCAGCCGCAGACCCCGTCGCGTCCCCCTTGGGCCCAGGGGGGAGCCGGAGCCCCCCCGCCCGCCAGCCGCAGACCCCGTCGCGTCCCCCTTGGGCCCAGGGGGGAGCCGGAGCCCCCCCGCCCGCCAGCCGCAGACCCCGTCGCGTCCCCCTTGGGCCCAGGGGGGGAGCCGGAGCCCCCCCGCCCGCCAGCCGCAGACCCCGTCGCGTCCCCCTTGGGCCCAGGGGGGAGCCGGGGCCCCCCGCCCGCCAGCCGCAGACCCCGTCGCGTCCCCCTTGGGCCCAGGGGGGAGCCGGAGCCCCCCCCGCCCGCCAGCCGCAGACCCCGTCGCGTCCCCCTTGGGCCCAGGGGGGGAGCCGGAGCCCCCCCGCCCGCCAGCCGCAGACCCCGTCGCGTCCCCCTTGGGCCCAGGGGGGAGCCGGAGCCCCCCCGCCCGCCAGCCGCAGACCCCGTCGCGTCCCCCTTGGGCCCAGGGGGGAGCCGGAGCCCCCCCGCCCGCCAGCCGCAGACCCCGTCGCGTCCCCCTTGGGCCCAGGGGGGAGCCGGAGCCCCCCCGCCCGCCAGCCGCAGACCCCGTCGCGTCCCCCTTGGGCCCAGGGGGGCGGAGCCCCCCCCGCCCGCCAGCCGCAGACCCCGTCGCGTCCCCCTTGGGCCCAGGGGGAGCCGGAGCCCCCCCGCCCGCCAGCCGCAGACCCCGTCGCGTCCCCCTTGGGCCCAGGGGGGAGCCGGAGCCCCCCCCGCCCGCCAGCCGCAGACCCCGTCGCGTCCCCCTTGGGCCCAGGGGGGAGCCGGAGCCCCCCCGCCCGCCAGCCGCAGACCCCGTCGCGTCCCCCTTGGGCCCAGGGGGAGCCGGAGCCCCCCCCCGCCCGCCAGCCGCAGACCCCGTCGCGTCCCCCTTGGGCCCAGGGGGGAGCCGGAGCCCCCCCGCCCGCCAGCCGCAGACCCCGTCGCGTCCCCCTTGGGCCCAGGGGGGGAGCCGGAGCCCCCCCCGCCCGCCAGCCGCAGACCCCGTCGCGTCCCCCTTGGGCCCAGGGGGGAGCCGGAGCCCCCCCGCCCGCCAGCCGCAGACCCCGTCGCGTCCCCCTTGGGCCCAGGGGGGAGCCGGAGCCCCCCCCGCCCGCCAGCCGCAGACCCCGTCGCGTCCCCCTTGGGCCCAGGGGGGAGCCGGAGCCCCCCCGCCCGCCAGCCGCAGACCCCGTCGCGTCCCCCTTGGGCCCAGGGGGGAGCCGGAGCCCCCCCGCCCGCCAGCCGCAGACCCCGTCGCGTCCCCCTTGGGCCCAGGGGGGAGCCGGGGCCCCCCCGCCCGCCAGCCGCAGACCCCGTCGCGTCCCCCTTGGGCCCAGGGGGGGAGCCGGAGCCCCCCCGCCCGCCAGCCGCAGACCCCGTCGCGTCCCCCTTGGGCCCAGGGGGGAGCCGGAGCCCCCCCGCCCGCCAGCCGCAGACCCCGTCGCGTCCCCCTTGGGCCCAGGGGGGAGCCGGAGCCCCCCCGCCCGCCAGCCGCAGACCCCGTCGCGTCCCCCTTGGGCCCAGGGGGGAGCCGGAGCCCCCCCGCCCGCCAGCCGCAGACCCCGTCGCGTCCCCCTTGGGCCCAGGGGGGGAGCCGGGCCCCCCCGCCCGCCAGCCGCAGACCCCGTCGCGTCCCCCTTGGGCCCAGGGGGGAGCCGGAGCCCCCCCGCCCGCCAGCCGCAGACCCCGTCGCGTCCCCCTTGGGCCCAGGGGGGAGCCGGAGCCCCCCCGCCCGCCAGCCGCAGACCCCGTCGCGTCCCCCTTGGGCCCAGGGGGGAGCCGGAGCCCCCCCGCCCGCCAGCCGCAGACCCCGTCGCGTCCCCCTTGGGCCCAGGGGGGAGCCGGAGCCCCCCCGCCCGCCAGCCGCAGACCCCGTCGCGTCCCCCTTGGGCCCAGGGGGGGAGCCGGAGCCCCCCCGCCCGCCAGCCGCAGACCCCGTCGCGTCCCCCTTGGGCCCAGGGGGGAGCCGGAGCCCCCCCGCCCGCCAGCCGCAGACCCCGTCGCGTCCCCCTTGGGCCCAGGGGGGAGCCGGAGCCCCCCCCGCCCGCCAGCCGCAGACCCCGTCGCGTCCCCCTTGGGCCCAGGGGGGGAGCCGGAGCCCCCCCGCCCGCCAGCCGCAGACCCCGTCGCGTCCCCCTTGGGCCCAGGGGGGAGCCGGAGCCCCCCCGCCCGCCAGCCGCAGACCCCGTCGCGTCCCCCTTGGGCCCAGGGGGGAGCCGGAGCCCCCCCGCCCGCCAGCCGCAGACCCCGTCGCGTCCCCCTTGGGCCCAGGGGGGAGCCGGAGCCCCCCCGCCCGCCAGCCGCAGACCCCGTCGCGTCCCCCTTGGGCCCAGGGGGGAGCCGGAGCCCCCCCGCCCGCCAGCCGCAGACCCCGTCGCGTCCCCCTTGGGCCCAGGGGGGGAGCCGGAGCCCCCCCGCCCGCCAGCCGCAGACCCCGTCGCGTCCCCCTTGGGCCCAGGGGGGGAGCCGGAGCCCCCCCGCCCGCCAGCCGCAGACCCCGTCGCGTCCCCCTTGGGCCCAGGGGGGAGCCGGAGCCCCCCCGCCCGCCAGCCGCAGACCCCGTCGCGTCCCCCTTGGGCCCAGGGGGAGCCGGAGCCCCCCCCGCCCGCCAGCCGCAGACCCCGTCGCGTCCCCCTTGGGCCCAGGGGGGAGCCGGAGCCCCCCCGCCCGCCAGCCGCAGACCCCGTCGCGTCCCCCTTGGGCCCAGGGGGGAGCCGGAGCCCCCCCGCCCGCCAGCCGCAGACCCCGTCGCGTCCCCCTTGGGCCCAGGGGGGAGCCGGGCCCCCCCCGCCCGCCAGCCGCAGACCCCGTCGCGTCCCCCTTGGGCCCAGGGGGGGAGCCGGAGCCCCCCCGCCCGCCAGCCGCAGACCCCGTCGCGTCCCCCTTGGGCCCAGGGGGGAGCCGGAGCCCCCCCGCCCGCCAGCCGCAGACCCCGTCGCGTCCCCCTTGGGCCCAGGGGGGAGCCGGAGCCCCCCCCGCCCGCCAGCCGCAGACCCCGTCGCGTCCCCCTTGGGCCCAGGGGGGAGCCGGAGCCCCCCCCCGCCCGCCAGCCGCAGACCCCGTCGCGTCCCCCTTGGGCCCAGGGGGGGAGCCGGAGCCCCCCCGCCCGCCAGCCGCAGACCCCGTCGCGTCCCCCTTGGGCCCAGGGGGGAGCCGGAGCCCCCCCGCCCGCCAGCCGCAGACCCCGTCGCGTCCCCCTTGGGCCCAGGGGGGAGCCGGAGCCCCCCCCGCCCGCCAGCCGCAGACCCCGTCGCGTCCCCCTTGGGCCCAGGGGGGAGCCGGAGCCCCCCCCGCCCGCCAGCCGCAGACCCCGTCGCGTCCCCCTTGGGCCCAGGGGGAGCCGCGGGGCCCCCGCCCGCCAGCCGCAGACCCCGTCGCGTCCCCCTTGGGCCCAGGGGGGAGCCGGAGCCCCCCCCGCCCGCCAGCCGCAGACCCCGTCGCGTCCCCCTTGGGCCCAGGGGGGAGCCGGAGCCCCCCCGCCCGCCAGCCGCAGACCCCGTCGCGTCCCCCTTGGGCCCAGGGGGGAGCCGGAGCCCCCCCGCCCGCCAGCCGCAGACCCCGTCGCGTCCCCCTTGGGCCCAGGGGGGAGCCGGAGCCCCCCCGCCCGCCAGCCGCAGACCCCGTCGCGTCCCCCTTGGGCCCAGGGGGGAGCCGGAGCCCCCCCCGCCCGCCAGCCGCAGACCCCGTCGCGTCCCCCTTGGGCCCAGGGGGGAGCCGGAGCCCCCCGCCCGCCAGCCGCAGACCCCGTCGCGTCCCCCTTGGGCCCAGGGGGGAGCCGGAGCCCCCCCGCCCGCCAGCCGCAGACCCCGTCGCGTCCCCCTTGGGCCCAGGGGGGGAGCCGGAGCCCCCCCGCCCGCCAGCCGCAGACCCCGTCGCGTCCCCCTTGGGCCCAGGGGGGAGCCGGAGCCCCCCCCGCCCGCCAGCCGCAGACCCCGTCGCGTCCCCCTTGGGCCCAGGGGGGAGCCGGAGCCCCCCCGCCCGCCAGCCGCAGACCCCGTCGCGTCCCCCTTGGGCCCAGGGGGGAGCCGGAGCCCCCCCCGCCCGCCAGCCGCAGACCCCGTCGCGTCCCCCTTGGGCCCAGGGGGGAGCCGGAGCCCCCCCGCCCGCCAGCCGCAGACCCCGTCGCGTCCCCCTTGGGCCCAGGGGGGAGCCGGAGCCCCCCCGCCCGCCAGCCGCAGACCCCGTCGCGTCCCCCTTGGGCCCAGGGGGGAGCCGGAGGGGCCCCCCCGCCCGCCAGCCGCAGACCCCGTCGCGTCCCCCTTGGGCCCAGGGGGGAGCCGGAGCCCCCCCGCCCGCCAGCCGCAGACCCCGTCGCGTCCCCCTTGGGCCCAGGGGGAGCCGGAGCCCCCCCGCCCGCCAGCCGCAGACCCCGTCGCGTCCCCCTTGGGCCCAGGGGGGAGCCGGAGCCCCCCCGCCCGCCAGCCGCAGACCCCGTCGCGTCCCCCTTGGGCCCAGGGGGGAGCCGGAGCCCCCCCGCCCGCCAGCCGCAGACCCCGTCGCGTCCCCCTTGGGCCCAGGGGGGAGCCGGAGCCCCCCCGCCCGCCAGCCGCAGACCCCGTCGCGTCCCCCTTGGGCCCAGGGGGGAGCCGGAGCCCCCCGCCCGCCAGCCGCAGACCCCGTCGCGTCCCCCTTGGGCCCAGGGGGGGAGCCGGAGCCCCCCCGCCCGCCAGCCGCAGACCCCGTCGCGTCCCCCTTGGGCCCAGGGGGGAGCCGGAGCCCCCCCCCGCCCGCCAGCCGCAGACCCCGTCGCGTCCCCCTTGGGCCCAGGGGGGAGCCGGAGCCCCCCCCGCCCGCCAGCCGCAGACCCCGTCGCGTCCCCCTTGGGCCCAGGGGGGAGCCGGAGCCCCCCCCGCCCGCCAGCCGCAGACCCCGTCGCGTCCCCCTTGGGCCCAGGGGGGGAGCCGGAGCCCCCCCGCCCGCCAGCCGCAGACCCCGTCGCGTCCCCCTTGGGCCCAGGGGGGAGCCGGAGCCCCCCCGCCCGCCAGCCGCAGACCCCGTCGCGTCCCCCTTGGGCCCAGGGGGGAGCCGGAGCCCCCCCGCCCGCCAGCCGCAGACCCCGTCGCGTCCCCCTTGGGCCCAGGGGGGAGCCGGAGCCCCCCCGCCCGCCAGCCGCAGACCCCGTCGCGTCCCCCTTGGGCCCAGGGGGGGAGCCGGAGCCCCCCCCGCCCGCCAGCCGCAGACCCCGTCGCGTCCCCCTTGGGCCCAGGGGGGAGCCGGAGCCCCCCCGCCCGCCAGCCGCAGACCCCGTCGCGTCCCCCTTGGGCCCAGGGGGGGAGCCGGAGCCCCCCCGCCCGCCAGCCGCAGACCCCGTCGCGTCCCCCTTGGGCCCAGGGGGGAGCCGGAGCCCCCCCGCCCGCCAGCCGCAGACCCCGTCGCGTCCCCCTTGGGCCCAGGGGGGAGCCGGAGCCCCCCCGCCCGCCAGCCGCAGACCCCGTCGCGTCCCCCTTGGCCCGGGGGGGAGCCGGGGCCCCCCGCCCGCCAGCCGCAGACCCCGTCGCGTCCCCCTTGGGCCCAGGGGGGAGCCGGGGCCCCCCGCCCGCCGCCAGCCGCAGACCCCGTCGCGTCCCCCTTGGGCCCAGGGGGGGAGCCGGAGCCCCCCCGCCCGCCAGCCGCAGACCCCGTCGCGTCCCCCTTGGGCCCAGGGGGGAGCCGGAGCCCCCCCCGCCCGCCAGCCGCAGACCCCGTCGCGTCCCCCTTGGGCCCAGGGGGGAGCCGGAGCCCCCCCGCCCGCCAGCCGCAGACCCCGTCGCGTCCCCCTTGGGCCCAGGGGGGAGCCGGAGCCCCCCCGCCCGCCAGCCGCAGACCCCGTCGCGTCCCCCTTGGGCCCAGGGGGGGAGCCGGAGCCCCCCGCCCGCCAGCCGCAGACCCCGTCGCGTCCCCCTTGGGCCCAGGGGGGAGCCGGGAGCCCCCCCGCCCGCCAGCCGCAGACCCCGTCGCGTCCCCCTTGGGCCCAGGGGGGAGCCGGAGCCCCCCCGCCCGCCAGCCGCAGACCCCGTCGCGTCCCCCTTGGGCCCAGGGGGGAGCCGGAGCCCCCCCGCCCGCCAGCCGCAGACCCCGTCGCGTCCCCCTTGGGCCCAGGGGGGGAGCCGGAGCCCCCCCGCCCGCCAGCCGCAGACCCCGTCGCGTCCCCCTTGGGCCCAGGGGGGAGCCGGAGCCCCCCCGCCCGCCAGCCGCAGACCCCGTCGCGTCCCCCTTGGGCCCAGGGGGGAGCGGAAGCCCCCCGCCCGCCAGCCGCAGACCCCGTCGCGTCCCCCTTGGCCGGGGGAGCCCCCCCGCCCGCCAGCCGCAGACCCCGTCGCGTCCCCCTTGGGCCCAGGGGGGAGCCGGAGCCCCCCCGCCCGCCAGCCGCAGACCCCGTCGCGTCCCCCTTGGGCCCAGGGGGGAGCCGGAGCCCCCCCGCCCGCCAGCCGCAGACCCCGTCGCGTCCCCCTTGGGCCCAGGGGGGAGCCGGAGCCCCCCCGCCCGCCAGCCGCAGACCCCGTCGCGTCCCCCTTGGGCCCAGGGGGGAGCCGGAGCCCCCCCGCCCGCCAGCCGCAGACCCCGTCGCGTCCCCCTTGGGCCCAGGGGGGAGCCGGAGCCCCCCCGCCCGCCAGCCGCAGACCCCGTCGCGTCCCCCTTGGGCCCAGGGGGAGCCGGAGCCGGAGCCCCCCCGCCCGCCAGCCGCAGACCCCGTCGCGTCCCCCTTGGGCCCAGGGGGGAGCCGGAGCCCCCCCCGCCCGCCAGCCGCAGACCCCGTCGCGTCCCCCTTGGGCCCAGGGGGGAGCCGGAGCCCCCCCGCCCGCCAGCCGCAGACCCCGTCGCGTCCCCCTTGGGCCCAGGGGGGAGCCGGAGCCCCCCCGCCCGCCAGCCGCAGACCCCGTCGCGTCCCCCTTGGGCCCAGGGGGGGAGCCGGAGCCCCCCCGCCCGCCAGCCGCAGACCCCGTCGCGTCCCCCTTGGGCCCAGGGGGGAGCCGGAGCCCCCCCGCCCGCCAGCCGCAGACCCCGTCGCGTCCCCCTTGGGCCCAGGGGGGAGCCGGAGCCCCCCCGCCCGCCAGCCGCAGACCCCGTCGCGTCCCGCCCCTGGGCCGGAGCCCCCCCGCCCGCCAGCCGCAGACCCCGTCGCGTCCCCCTTGGGCCCAGGGGGGGAGCCGGAGCCCCCCCCGCCCGCCAGCCGCAGACCCCGTCGCGTCCCCCTTGGGCCCAGGGGGGAGCCGGAGCCCCCCCCGCCCGCCAGCCGCAGACCCCGTCGCGTCCCCCTTGGGCCCAGGGGGGAGCCGGAGCCCCCCCCGCCCGCCAGCCGCAGACCCCGTCGCGTCCCCCTTGGGCCCAGGGGGGAGCCGGAGCCCCCCCCGCCCGCCAGCCGCAGACCCCGTCGCGTCCCCCTTGGGCCCAGGGGGGAGGGGGGGAGCCCCCCCCGCCCGCCAGCCGCAGACCCCGTCGCGTCCCCCTTGGGCCCAGGGGGGAGCCGGAGCCCCCCCCGCCCGCCAGCCGCAGACCCCGTCGCGTCCCCCTTGGGCCCAGGGGGGAGCCGGAGCCCCCCCGCCCGCCAGCCGCAGACCCCGTCGCGTCCCCCTTGGGCCCAGGGGGGAGCCGGAGCCCCCCCGCCCGCCAGCCGCAGACCCCGTCGCGTCCCCCTTGGGCCCAGGGGGGAGCCGGAGCCCCCCCGCCCGCCAGCCGCAGACCCCGTCGCGTCCCCCTTGGGCCCAGGGGGGGAGCCGGAGCCCCCCCGCCCGCCAGCCGCAGACCCCGTCGCGTCCCCCTTGGGCCCAGGGGGGAGCCGGAGCCCCCCCCGCCCGCCAGCCGCAGACCCCGTCGCGTCCCCCCTTGGGCCCAGGGGGGAGCCGGAGCCCCCCCGCCCGCCAGCCGCAGACCCCGTCGCGTCCCCCTTGGGCCCAGGGGGGAGCCGGAGCCCCCCCGCCCGCCAGCCGCAGACCCCGTCGCGTCCCCCTTGGGCCCAGGGGGGAGCCGGAGCCCCCCCGCCCGCCAGCCGCAGACCCCGTCGCGTCCCCCTTGGGCCCAGGGGGGGAGCCGGAGCCCCCCCGCCCGCCAGCCGCAGACCCCGTCGCGTCCCCCTTGGGCCCAGGGGGGAGCCGGAGCCCCCCCCGCCCGCCAGCCGCAGACCCCGTCGCGTCCCCCTTGGGCCCAGGGGGGAGCCGGAGCCCCCCCGCCCGCCAGCCGCAGACCCCCGTCGCGTCCCCCTTGGGCCCAGGGGGGAGCCGGAGCCCCCCCGCCCGCCAGCCGCAGACCCCGTCGCGTCCCCCTTGGGCCCAGGGGGGAGCCGGAGCCCCCCCGCCCGCCAGCCGCAGACCCCGTCGCGTCCCCCTTGGGCCCAGGGGGGAGCCGGAGCCCCCCCGCCCGCCAGCCGCAGACCCCGTCGCGTCCCCCTTGGGCCCAGGGGGGAGCCGGAGCCCCCCCCCGCCCGCCAGCCGCAGACCCCGTCGCGTCCCCCTTGGGCCCAGGGGGGGAGCCGGAGCCCCCCCGCCCGCCAGCCGCAGACCCCGTCGCGTCCCCCTTGGGCCCAGGGGGGAGCCGGAGCCCCCCCGCCCGCCAGCCGCAGACCCCGTCGCGTCCCCCTTGGGCCCAGGGGGGAGCCGGAGCCCCCCCCGCCCGCCAGCCGCAGACCCCGTCGCGTCCCCCTTGGGCCCAGGGGGGGAGCCGGAGCCCCCCCGCCCGCCAGCCGCAGACCCCGTCGCGTCCCCCTTGGGCCCAGGGGGGAGCCGGAGCCCCCCCGCCCGCCAGCCGCAGACCCCGTCGCGTCCCCCTTGGGCCCAGGGGGGGAGCCGGAGCCCCCCCGCCCGCCAGCCGCAGACCCCGTCGCGTCCCCCTTGGGCCCAGGGGGGAGCCGGAGCCCCCCCCGCCCGCCAGCCGCAGACCCCGTCGCGTCCCCCTTGGGCCCAGGGGGGGAGCCGGAGCCCCCCCGCCCGCCAGCCGCAGACCCCGTCGCGTCCCCCTTGGGCCCAGGGGGGAGCCGGAGCCCCCCCGCCCGCCAGCCGCAGACCCCGTCGCGTCCCCCTTGGGCCCAGGGGGGAGCCGGAGCCCCCCCGCCCGCCAGCCGCAGACCCCGTCGCGTCCCCCTTGGGCCCAGGGGGGAGCCGGAGCCCCCCCGCCCGCCAGCCGCAGACCCCGTCGCGTCCCCCTTGGGCCCAGGGGGGAGCCGGAGCCCCCCCGCCCGCCAGCCGCAGACCCCGTCGCGTCCCCCTTGGGCCCAGGGGGAGCCGGAGCCCCCCCGCCCGCCAGCCGCAGACCCCGTCGCGTCCCCCTTGGGCCCAGGGGGGAGCCGGAGCCCCCCCCCGCCCGCCAGCCGCAGACCCCGTCGCGTCCCCTTGGGGCGGGGCGGCGGGGGCCCCCGCCCGCCAGCCGCAGACCCCGTCGCGTCCCCCGGGCCCAGGGGGGAGCCGGAGCCCCCCCGCCCGCCAGCCGCAGACCCCGTCGCGTCCCCCTTGGGCCCAGGGGGGAGCCGGAGCCCCCCCGCCCGCCAGCCGCAGACCCCGTCGCGTCCCCCTTGGGCCCAGGGGGGGAGCCGGAGCCCCCCCGCCCGCCAGCCGCAGACCCCGTCGCGTCCCCCTTGGGCCCAGGGGGGAGCCGGAGCCCCCCCCGCCCGCCAGCCGCAGACCCCGTCGCGTCCCCCTTGGGCCCAGGGGGGAGCCGGAGCCCCCCCGCCCGCCAGCCGCAGACCCCGTCGCGTCCCCCTTGGGCCCAGGGGGGAGCCGGAGCCCCCCCGCCCGCCAGCCGCAGACCCCGTCGCGTCCCCCTTGGGCCCAGGGGGGAGCCGGAGCCCCCCCGCCCGCCAGCCGCAGACCCCGTCGCGTCCCCCTTGGGCCCAGGGGGGAGCCGGAGCCCCCCCGCCCGCCAGCCGCAGACCCCGTCGCGTCCCCCTTGGGCCCAGGGGGGAGCCGGAGCCCCCCCGCCCGCCAGCCGCAGACCCCGTCGCGTCCCCCTTGGGCCCAGGGGGGAGCCGGAGCCCCCCCCGCCCGCCAGCCGCAGACCCCGTCGCGTCCCCCTTGGGCCCAGGGGGGAGCCGGAGCCCCCCCGCCCGCCAGCCGCAGACCCCGTCGCGTCCCCCTTGGGCCCAGGGGGGAGCCGGAGCCCCCCCGCCCGCCAGCCGCAGACCCCGTCGCGTCCCCCTTGGGCCCAGGGGGGAGCCGGAGCCCCCCCCGCCCGCCAGCCGCAGACCCCGTCGCGTCCCCCTTGGGCCCAGGGGGGAGCCGGAGCCCCCCCGCCCGCCAGCCGCAGACCCCGTCGCGTCCCCCTTGGGCCCAGGGGGGAGCCGGAGCCCCCCCGCCCGCCAGCCGCAGACCCCGTCGCGTCCCCCTTGGGCCCAGGGGGGAGCCGGAGCCCCCCCCCGCCCGCCAGCCGCAGACCCCGTCGCGTCCCCCTTGGGCCCAGGGGGGGAGCCGGAGCCCCCCCCGCCCGCCAGCCGCAGACCCCGTCGCGTCCCCCTTGGGCCCAGGGGGGGAGCCGGAGCCCCCCCGCCCGCCAGCCGCAGACCCCGTCGCGTCCCCCTTGGGCCCAGGGGGGAGCCGGAGCCCCCCCGCCCGCCAGCCGCAGACCCCGTCGCGTCCCCTTGGGCCCAGGGGGGAGCCGGAGCCCCCCCGCCCGCCAGCCGCAGACCCCGTCGCGTCCCCCTTGGGCCCAGGGGGAGCCGGAGCCCCCCCCGCCCGCCAGCCGCAGACCCCGTCGCGTCCCCCTTGGGCCCAGGGGGGAGCCGGAGCCCCCCCGCCCGCCAGCCGCAGACCCCGTCGCGTCCCCCTTGGGCCCAGGGGGGAGCCGGAGCCCCCCCGCCCGCCAGCCGCAGACCCCGTCGCGTCCCCCTTGGGCCCAGGGGGGAGCCGGAGCCCCCCCCCGCCCGCCAGCCGCAGACCCCGTCGCGTCCCCCTTGGGCCCAGGGGGGGAGCCGGAGCCCCCCCGCCCGCCAGCCGCAGACCCCGTCGCGTCCCCCTTGGGCCCAGGGGGGGAGCCGGAGCCCCCCCGCCCGCCAGCCGCAGACCCCGTCGCGTCCCCCTTGGGCCCAGGGGGGAGCCGGAGCCCCCCCGCCCGCCAGCCGCAGACCCCGTCGCGTCCCCCTTGGGCCCAGGGGGGAGCCGCGGCCCCCCCCCGCCCGCCAGCCGCAGACCCCGTCGCGTCCCCCTTGGGCCCAGGGGGGAGCCGGAGCCCCCCCGCCCGCCAGCCGCAGACCCCGTCGCGTCCCCCTTGGGCCCAGGGGGGAGCCGGAGCCCCCCCGCCCGCCAGCCGCAGACCCCGTCGCGTCCCCCTTGGGCCCAGGGGGGGAGCCGGAGCCCCCCCGCCCGCCAGCCGCAGACCCCGTCGCGTCCCCCTTGGGCCCAGGGGGGAGCCGGAGCCCCCCCGCCCGCCAGCCGCAGACCCCGTCGCGTCCCCCTTGGGCCCAGGGGGGAGCCGGAGCCCCCCCGCCCGCCAGCCGCAGACCCCGTCGCGTCCCCCTTGGGCCCAGGGGGGAGCCGGAGCCCCCCCCGCCCGCCAGCCGCAGACCCCGTCGCGTCCCCCTTGGGCCCAGGGGGGAGCCGGAGCCCCCCCGCCCGCCAGCCGCAGACCCCGTCGCGTCCCCCTTGGGCCCAGGGGGGGAGCCGGAGCCCCCCCGCCCGCCAGCCGCAGACCCCGTCGCGTCCCCCTTGGGCCCAGGGGGGAGCCGGAGCCCCCCCGCCCGCCAGCCGCAGACCCCGTCGCGTCCCCCTTGGGCCCAGGGGGGAGCCGGAGCCCCCCCGCCCGCCAGCCGCAGACCCCGTCGCGTCCCCCTTGGGCCCAGGGGGGAGCCGGAGCCCCCCCCCGCCCGCCAGCCGCAGACCCCGTCGCGTCCCCCTTGGGCCCAGGGGGGAGCCGGAGCCCCCCCGCCCGCCAGCCGCAGACCCCGTCGCGTCCCCCTTGGGCCCAGGGGGGGAGCCGGAGCCCCCCCGCCCGCCAGCCGCAGACCCCGTCGCGTCCCCCTTGGGCCCAGGGGGGAGCCGGAGCCCCCCCGCCCGCCAGCCGCAGACCCCGTCGCGTCCCCCTTGGGCCCAGGGGGGGAGCCGGAGCCCCCCCGCCCGCCAGCCGCAGACCCCGTCGCGTCCCCCTTGGGCCCAGGGGGGAGCCGGAGCCCCCCCCGCCCGCCAGCCGCAGACCCCGTCGCGTCCCCCTTGGGCCCAGGGGGGGAGCCGGAGCCCCCCCGCCCGCCAGCCGCAGACCCCGTCGCGTCCCCCTTGGGCCCAGGGGGGAGCCGGAGCCCCCCGCCCGCCAGCCGCAGACCCCGTCGCGTCCCCCTTGGGCCCAGGGGGGAGCCGGAGCCCCCCCGCCCGCCAGCCGCAGACCCCGTCGCGTCCCCCTTGGGCCCAGGGGGGAGCCGGAGCCCCCCCGCCCGCCAGCCGCAGACCCCGTCGCGTCCCCCTTGGGCCCAGGGGGGAGCCGGAGCCCCCCCCGCCCGCCAGCCGCAGACCCCGTCGCGTCCCCCTTGGGCCCAGGGGGGAGCCGGAGCCCCCCCGCCCGCCAGCCGCAGACCCCGTCGCGTCCCCCTTGGGCCCAGGGGGGGAGCCGGAGCCCCCCCCGCCCGCCAGCCGCAGACCCCGTCGCGTCCCCCTTGGGCCCAGGGGGGAGCCGGAGCCCCCCCGCCCGCCAGCCGCAGACCCCGTCGCGTCCCCCTTGGGCCCAGGGGGGGGGAGCCGGAGCCCCCCCGCCCGCCAGCCGCAGACCCCGTCGCGTCCCCCTTGGGCCCAGGGGGGGAGCCGGAGCCCCCCCCGCCCGCCAGCCGCAGACCCCGTCGCGTCCCCCTTGGGCCCAGGGGGGAGCCGGAGCCCCCCCGCCCGCCAGCCGCAGACCCCGTCGCGTCCCCCTTGGGCCCAGGGGGGAGCCGGAGCCCCCCCCGCCCGCCAGCCGCAGACCCCGTCGCGTCCCCCTTGGGCCCAGGGGGGAGCCGGAGCCCCCCCCGCCCGCCAGCCGCAGACCCCGTCGCGTCCCCCTTGGGCCCAGGGGGGAGCCGGAGCCCCCCCCCGCCCGCCAGCCGCAGACCCCGTCGCGTCCCCCTTGGGCCCAGGGGGGGAGCCGGAGCCCCCCCGCCCGCCAGCCGCAGACCCCGTCGCGTCCCCCTTGGGCCCAGGGGGGAGCCGGAGCCCCCCCGCCCGCCAGCCGCAGACCCCGTCGCGTCCCCCTTGGGCCCAGGGGGGAGCCGGAGCCCCCCCGCCCGCCAGCCGCAGACCCCGTCGCGTCCCCCTTGGGCCCAGGGGGGAGCCGGAGCCCCCCCGCCCGCCAGCCGCAGACCCCGTCGCGTCCCCCTTGGGCCCAGGGGGGAGCCGGAGCCCCCCCCGCCCGCCAGCCGCAGACCCCGTCGCGTCCCCCTTGGGCCCAGGGGGGAGCCGGAGCCCCCCCGCCCGCCAGCCGCAGACCCCGTCGCGTCCCCCTTGGGCCCAGGGGGGAGCCGGAGCCCCCCCGCCCGCCAGCCGCAGACCCCGTCGCGTCCCCCTTGGGCCCAGGGGGGGAGCCGGAGCCCCCCCCGCCCGCCAGCCGCAGACCCCGTCGCGTCCCCCTTGGGCCCAGGGGGGAGCCGGAGCCCCCCCGCCCGCCAGCCGCAGACCCCGTCGCGTCCCCCTTGGGCCCAGGGGGGAGCCGGAGCCCCCCCCCGCCCGCCAGCCGCAGACCCCGTCGCGTCCCCCTTGGGCCCAGGGGGGGAGCCGGAGCCCCCCCGCCCGCCAGCCGCAGACCCCGTCGCGTCCCCCTTGGGCCCAGGGGGGAGCCGGAGCCCCCCCGCCCGCCAGCCGCAGACCCCGTCGCGTCCCCCTTGGGCCCAGGGGGGGAGCCGGAGCCCCCCCCGCCCGCCAGCCGCAGACCCCGTCGCGTCCCCCTTGGGCCCAGGGGGAGCCCCCCCCTGGGCCCAGGGGGAGCCCCCCCGCCCGCCAGCCGCAGACCCCGTCGCGTCCCCCTTGGGCCCAGGGGGGAGCCGGAGCCCCCCCGCCCGCCAGCCGCAGACCCCGTCGCGTCCCCTTGGGGCCCAGGGGGGAGCCGGAGCCCCCCCGCCCGCCAGCCGCAGACCCCGTCGCGTCCCCCTTGGGCCCAGGGGGGAGCCGGAGCCCCCCCGCCCGCCAGCCGCAGACCCCGTCGCGTCCCCCTTGGGCCCAGGGGGGAGCCGGGGGGCCCCCCGCCCGCCAGCCGCAGACCCCGTCGCGTCCCCCTTGGGCCCAGGGGGGAGCCGGAGCCCCCCCGCCCGCCAGCCGCAGACCCCGTCGCGTCCCCCTTGGGCCCAGGGGGGAGCCGGAGCCCCCCCGCCCGCCAGCCGCAGACCCCGTCGCGTCCCCCTTGGGCCCAGGGGGGAGCCGGAGCCCCCCCGCCCGCCAGCCGCAGACCCCGTCGCGTCCCCCTTGGGCCCAGGGGGGAGCCGGAGCCCCCCCGCCCGCCAGCCGCAGACCCCGTCGCGTCCCCCTTGGGCCCCGGGGGGGAGCCGGAGCCCCCCCGCCCGCCAGCCGCAGACCCCGTCGCGTCCCCCTTGGGCCCAGGGGGGAGCCGGAGCCCCCCCGCCCGCCAGCCGCAGACCCCGTCGCGTCCCCCTTGGGCCCAGGGGGGAGCCGGAGCCCCCCCCGCCCGCCAGCCGCAGACCCCGTCGCGTCCCCCTTGGGCCCAGGGGGGAGCCGGAGCCCCCCCGCCCGCCAGCCGCAGACCCCGTCGCGTCCCCCTTGGGCCCAGGGGGACGCCGGAGCCCCCCCGCCCGCCAGCCGCAGACCCCGTCGCGTCCCCCTTGGGCCCAGGGGGGGAGCCGGAGCCCCCCCGCCCGCCAGCCGCAGACCCCGTCGCGTCCCCCTTGGGCCCGGGGGGAGCCGGAGCCCCCCCCGCCCGCCAGCCGCAGACCCCGTCGCGTCCCCCTTGGGCCCAGGGGGGAGCCGGAGCCCCCCCGCCCGCCAGCCGCAGACCCCGTCGCGTCCCCCTTGGGCCCAGGGGGGGAGCCGGAGCCCCCCCGCCCGCCAGCCGCAGACCCCGTCGCGTCCCCCCTTGGGCCCAGGGGGGGAGCCGGAGCCCCCCCCCCGCCCGCCAGCCGCAGACCCCGTCGCGTCCCCCTTGGGCCCAGGGGGGAGCCGGAGCCCCCCCCGCCCGCCAGCCGCAGACCCCGTCGCGTCCCCCTTGGGCCCAGGGGGGAGCCGGAGCCCCCCCGCCCGCCAGCCGCAGACCCCGTCGCGTCCCCCTTGGGCCCAGGGGGGAGCCGGAGCCCCCCCGCCCGCCAGCCGCAGACCCCGTCGCGTCCCCCTTGGGCCCAGGGGGGGAGCCGGAGCCCCCCCGCCCGCCAGCCGCAGACCCCGTCGCGTCCCCCTTGGGCCCAGGGGGGAGCCGGAGCCCCCCCGCCCGCCAGCCGCAGACCCCGTCGCGTCCCCCTTGGGCCCAGGGGGGAGCCGGAGCCCCCCCCGCCCGCCAGCCGCAGACCCCGTCGCGTCCCCCTTGGGCCCAGGGGGGAGCCGGAGCCCCCCCGCCCGCCAGCCGCAGACCCCGTCGCGTCCCCCTTGGGCCCAGGGGGGAGCCGGAGCCCCCCCGCCCGCCAGCCGCAGACCCCGTCGCGTCCCCCTTGGGCCCAGGGGGGAGCCGGAGCCCCCCCGCCCGCCAGCCGCAGACCCCGTCGCGTCCCCCTTGGGCCCAGGGGGGGGGGGCGGAGCCCCCCCCGCCCGCCAGCCGCAGACCCCGTCGCGTCCCCCTTGGGCCCAGGGGGGGAGCCGGAGCCCCCCCGCCCGCCAGCCGCAGACCCCGTCGCGTCCCCCTTGGGCCCAGGGGGGGAGCCGGAGCCCCCCCGCCCGCCAGCCGCAGACCCCGTCGCGTCCCCCTTGGGCCCAGGGGGGAGCCGGAGCCCCCCCCGCCCGCCAGCCGCAGACCCCGTCGCGTCCCCCTTGGGCCCAGGGGGGAGCCGGAGCCCCCCCGCCCGCCAGCCGCAGACCCCGTCGCGTCCCCCTTGGGCCCAGGGGGGAGCCGGAGCCCCCCCGCCCGCCAGCCGCAGACCCCGTCGCGTCCCCCTTGGGCCCAGGGGGGAGCCGGAGCCCCCCCGCCCGCCAGCCGCAGACCCCGTCGCGTCCCCCTTGGGCCCCGGGGGAGCCGGAGCCCCCCCGCCCGCCAGCCGCAGACCCCGTCGCGTCCCCCTTGGGCCCAGGGGGGAGCCGGAGCCCCCCGCCCGCCAGCCGCAGACCCCGTCGCGTCCCCCTTGGGCCCAGGGGGGGAGCCGGAGCCCCCCCCCGCCCGCCAGCCGCAGACCCCGTCGCGTCCCCCTTGGGCCCAGGGGGGAGCCGGAGCCCCCCCGCCCGCCAGCCGCAGACCCCGTCGCGTCCCCCTTGGGCCCAGGGGGGGAGCCGGAGCCCCCCCGCCCGCCAGCCGCAGACCCCGTCGCGTCCCCCTTGGGCCCAGGGGGGGAGCCGGAGCCCCCCCGCCCGCCAGCCGCAGACCCCGTCGCGTCCCCCTTGGGCCCAGGGGGGAGCCGGAGCCCCCCCGCCCGCCAGCCGCAGACCCCGTCGCGTCCCCCTTGGGCCCAGGGGGGGAGCCGGAGCCCCCCCCGCCCGCCAGCCGCAGACCCCGTCGCGTCCCCCTTGGGCCCAGGGGGGAGCCGGAGCCCCCCCGCCCGCCAGCCGCAGACCCCGTCGCGTCCCCCTTGGGCCCAGGGGGGAGCCGGAGCCCCCCCCGCCCGCCAGCCGCAGACCCCGTCGCGTCCCCCTTGGGCCCAGGGGGAGCCGGAGCCCCCCCGCCCGCCAGCCGCAGACCCCGTCGCGTCCCCCTTGGGCCCAGGGGGGGAGCCGGAGCCCCCCCCGCCCGCCAGCCGCAGACCCCGTCGCGTCCCCCTTGGGCCCAGGGGGGGGGCCGGGGGCCCCCCGCCCGCCAGCCGCAGACCCCGTCGCGTCCCCCTTGGGCCCGGGGGGGGAGCCGGAGCCCCCCCGCCCGCCAGCCGCAGACCCCGTCGCGTCCCCCTTGGGCCCAGGGGGGAGCCGGAGCCCCCCCGCCCGCCAGCCGCAGACCCCGTCGCGTCCCCCTTGGGCCCAGGGGGGAGCCGGAGCCCCCCCGCCCGCCAGCCGCAGACCCCGTCGCGTCCCCCTTGGGCCCAGGGGGGAGCCGGAGCCCCCCCGCCCGCCAGCCGCAGACCCCGTCGCGTCCCCCTTGGGCCCAGGGGGGGAGCCGGAGCCCCCCCCGCCCGCCAGCCGCAGACCCCGTCGCGTCCCCCTTGGGCCCAGGGGGGAGCCGGAGCCCCCCCGCCCGCCAGCCGCAGACCCCGTCGCGTCCCCCTTGGGCCCAGGGGGGAGCCGGAGCCCCCCGCCCGCCAGCCGCAGACCCCGTCGCGTCCCCCTTGGGCCCAGGGGGGAGCCGGAGCCCCCCCCGCCCGCCAGCCGCAGACCCCGTCGCGTCCCCCTTGGGCCCAGGGGGGAGCCGGAGCCCCCCCGCCCGCCAGCCGCAGACCCCGTCGCGTCCCCCTTGGGCCCAGGGGGGAGCCGGAGCCCCCCCCGCCCGCCAGCCGCAGACCCCGTCGCGTCCCCCTTGGGCCCAGGGGGGGAGCCGGAGCCCCCCCGCCCGCCAGCCGCAGACCCCGTCGCGTCCCCCTTGGGCCCAGGGGGGAGCCGGAGCCCCCCCGCCCGCCAGCCGCAGACCCCGTCGCGTCCCCCTTGGGCCCAGGGGGGAGCCGGAGCCCCCCCGCCCGCCAGCCGCAGACCCCGTCGCGTCCCCCTTGGGCCCAGGGGGGAGCCGGAGCCCCCCCGCCCGCCAGCCGCAGACCCCGTCGCGTCCCCCTTGGGCCCAGGGGGGAGCCGGAGCCCCCCCCGCCCGCCAGCCGCAGACCCCGTCGCGTCCCCCTTGGGCCCAGGGGGGAGCCGGAGCCCCCCCGCCCGCCAGCCGCAGACCCCGTCGCGTCCCCCTTGGGCCCAGGGGGGAGCCGGAGCCCCCCCGCCCGCCAGCCGCAGACCCCGTCGCGTCCCCCTTGGGCCCAGGGGGGGAGCCGGAGCCCCCCCGCCCGCCAGCCGCAGACCCCGTCGCGTCCCCCTTGGGCCCAGGGGGGAGCCGGAGCCCCCCCGCCCGCCAGCCGCAGACCCCGTCGCGTCCCCCTTGGGCCCGGGGGGGAGCCGGAGCCCCCCCCGCCCGCCAGCCGCAGACCCCGTCGCGTCCCCCTTGGGCCCAGGGGGGAGCCGGAGCCCCCCCCGCCCGCCAGCCGCAGACCCCGTCGCGTCCCCCTTGGGCCCAGGGGGGAGCCGGAGCCCCCCCCCGCCCCGCCAGCCGCAGACCCCGTCGCGTCCCCCTTGGGCCCAGGGGGGAGCCGGAGCCCCCCCCGCCCGCCAGCCGCAGACCCCGTCGCGTCCCCCTTGGGCCCAGGGGGGAGCCGGAGCCCCCCCGCCCGCCAGCCGCAGACCCCGTCGCGTCCCCCTTGGGCCCAGGGGGGAGCCGGAGCCCCCCCGCCCGCCAGCCGCAGACCCCGTCGCGTCCCCCTTGGGCCCAGGGGGGAGCCGGAGCCCCCCCCGCCCGCCAGCCGCAGACCCCGTCGCGTCCCCCTTGGGCCCAGGGGGGAGCCGGAGCCCCCCCCGCCCGCCAGCCGCAGACCCCGTCGCGTCCCCCTTGGGCCCAGGGGGGGAGCCGGAGCCCCCCCGCCCGCCAGCCGCAGACCCCGTCGCGTCCCCCTTGGGCCCAGGGGGGAGCCGGGGCCCCCCCGCCCGCCAGCCGCAGACCCCGTCGCGTCCCCCTTGGGCCCAGGGGGAGCGGGAGCCCCCCCGCCCGCCAGCCGCAGACCCCGTCCCGCCCCCTTGGGCCCAGGGGGGAGCCGGAGCCCCCCCGCCCGCCAGCCGCAGACCCCGTCGCGTCCCCCTTGGGCCGCCCAGGGGGAGCCGGAGCCCCCCCCGCCCGCCAGCCGCAGACCCCGTCGCGTCCCCCTTGGGCCCAGGGGGGCCGGAGCCGCCCCCCCGCCCGCCAGCCGCAGACCCCGTCGCGTCCCCCTTGGGCCCAGGGGGGAGCCGGAGCCCCCCCGCCCGCCAGCCGCAGACCCCGTCGCGTCCCCCTTGGGCCCAGGGGGGAGCCGGAGCCCCCCCGCCCGCCAGCCGCAGACCCCGTCGCGTCCCCCTTGGGCCCAGGGGGGAGCCGGAGCCCCCCCCGCCCGCCAGCCGCAGACCCCGTCGCGTCCCCCTTGGGCCCAGGGGGGAGCCGGAGCCCCCCCGCCCGCCAGCCGCAGACCCCGTCGCGTCCCCCTTGGGCCCAGGGGGGAGCCGGAGCCCCCCCCGCCCGCCAGCCGCAGACCCCGTCGCGTCCCCCTTGGGCCCAGGGGGGAGCCGGAGCCCCCCCCGCCCGCCAGCCGCAGACCCCGTCGCGTCCCCCTTGGGCCCAGGGGGGAGCCGGAGCCCCCCCGCCCGCCAGCCGCAGACCCCGTCGCGTCCCCCTTGGGCCCAGGGGGGAGCCGGAGCCCCCCCGCCCGCCAGCCGCAGACCCCGTCGCGTCCCCCTTGGGCCCAGGGGGGAGCCGGAGCCCCCCCCGCCCGCCAGCCGCAGACCCCGTCGCGTCCCCCTTGGGCCCAGGGGGAGCCGGAGCCCCCCCCGCCCGCCAGCCGCAGACCCCGTCGCGTCCCCCTTGGGCCCAGGGGGGAGCCGGAGCCCCCCCGCCCGCCAGCCGCAGACCCCGTCGCGTCCCCCTTGGGCCCAGGGGGGAGCCGGGGCCCCCCCGCCCGCCAGCCGCAGACCCCGTCGCGTCCCCCTTGGGCCCAGGGGGGAGCCGGAGCCCCCCCGCCCGCCAGCCGCAGACCCCGTCGCGTCCCCCTTGGGCCCAGGGGGGAGCCGGAGCCCCCCCCGCCCGCCAGCCGCAGACCCCGTCGCGTCCCCCTTGGGCCCAGGGGGGAGCCGGCGCCCCCCGCCCGCCAGCCGCAGACCCCGTCGCGTCCCCCTTGGGCCCAGGGGGGAGCCGGAGCCCCCCCGCCCGCCAGCCGCAGACCCCGTCGCGTCCCCCTTGGGCCCAGGGGGGAGCCGGAGCCCCCCCGCCCGCCAGCCGCAGACCCCGTCGCGTCCCCCTTGGGCCCAGGGGGGAGCCGGAGCCCCCCCGCCCGCCAGCCGCAGACCCCGTCGCGTCCCCCTTGGGCCCAGGGGGGAGCCGGAGCCCCCCCCCCCGCCCGCCAGCCGCAGACCCCGTCGCGTCCCCCTTGGGCCCAGGGGGGAGCCGGAGCCCCCCCCGCCCGCCAGCCGCAGACCCCGTCGCGTCCCCCTTGGGCCCAGGGGGGAGCCGGAGCCCCCCCGCCCGCCAGCCGCAGACCCCGTCGCGTCCCCCTTGGGCCCAGGGGGGAGCCGGAGCCCCCCCCGCCCGCCAGCCGCAGACCCCGTCGCGTCCCCCTTGGGCCCAGGGGGGGAGCCGGAGCCCCCCCGCCCGCCAGCCGCAGACCCCGTCGCGTCCCCCTTGGGCCCAGGGGGGAGCCGGAGCCCCCCCGCCCGCCAGCCGCAGACCCCGTCGCGTCCCCCTTGGGCCCAGGGGGGAGCCGGAGCCCCCCCCGCCCGCCAGCCGCAGACCCCGTCGCGTCCCCCTTGGGCCCAGGGGGGAGCCGGAGCCCCCCCGCCCGCCAGCCGCAGACCCCGTCGCGTCCCCCTTGGGCCCAGGGGGGAGCCGGAGCCCCCCCGCCCGCCAGCCGCAGACCCCGTCGCGTCCCCCTTGGGCCCAGGGGGGAGCCGGAGCCCCCCCGCCCGCCAGCCGCAGACCCCGTCGCGTCCCCCTTGGGCCCAGGGGGGGAGCCGGAGCCCCCCCCGCCCGCCAGCCGCAGACCCCGTCGCGTCCCCCTTGGGCCCAGGGGGGAGCCGGGCCCCCCCGCCCGCCAGCCGCAGACCCCGTCGCGTCCCCCTTGGGCCCAGGGGGGAGCCGGAGCCCCCCCCGCCCGCCAGCCGCAGACCCCGTCGCGTCCCCCTTGGGCCCAGGGGGGGGGGAGCCCCCCCCGCCAGCCCGGCAGACCCCGTCGCGTCCCCCCTTGGGCCCAGGGGGGAGCCGGAGGACCCCCCGCCCGCCAGCCGCAGACCCCGTCGCGTCCCCCTTGGGCCCAGGGGGGAGCCGGAGCCCCCCCGCCCGCCAGCCGCAGACCCCGTCGCGTCCCCCTTGGGGCGGGCCCGGGGGGGAGCCCCCCCCGCCCGCCAGCCGCAGACCCCGTCGCGTCCCCCTTGGGCCCAGGGGGGGGGGAGCCGGACCCCCCCCCGCCCGCCAGCCGCAGACCCCGTCGCGTCCCCCTTGGGCCCAGGGGGGAGCCGGAGCCCCCCCGCCCGCCAGCCGCAGACCCCGTCGCGTCCCCCTTGGGCCCAGGGGGGAGCCGGAGCCCCCCCGCCCGCCAGCCGCAGACCCCGTCGCGTCCCCCTTGGGCCCACGGGGGGAGCCGGAGCCCCCCCCGCCCGCCAGCCGCAGACCCCGTCGCGTCCCCCTTGGGCCCAGGGGGGGAGCCGGGGCCCCCCGCCCGCCAGCCGCAGACCCCGTCGCGTCCCCCTTGGGCCCAGGGGGAGCCGGGGCCCCCCCGCCCGCCAGCCGCAGACCCCGTCGCGTCCCCCTTGGGCCCAGGGGGGGAGCCGGAGCCCCCCCGCCCGCCAGCCGCAGACCCCGTCGCGTCCCCCTTGGGCCCAGGGGGGAGCCGGAGCCCCCCCGCCCGCCAGCCGCAGACCCCGTCGCGTCCCCCTTGGGCCCAGGGGGGGAGCCGGAGCCCCCCCGCCCGCCAGCCGCAGACCCCGTCGCGTCCCCCTTGGGCCCAGGGGGGGAGCCGGAGCCCCCCCCGCCCGCCAGCCGCAGACCCCGTCGCGTCCCCCTTGGGCCCAGGGGGGGGAGCCGGAGCCCCCCCGCCCGCCAGCCGCAGACCCCGTCGCGTCCCCCTTGGGCCCAGGGGGGAGCCGGAGCCCCCCCGCCCGCCAGCCGCAGACCCCGTCGCGTCCCCCTTGGGCCCAGGGGGGAGCCGGAGCCCCCCCGCCCGCCAGCCGCAGACCCCGTCGCGTCCCCCTTGGGCCCAGGGGGAGCCGGAGCCCCCCCCGCCCGCCAGCCGCAGACCCCGTCGCGTCCCCGTGGGGCCCAGGGGGGAGCCGGAGCCCCCCCCGCCCGCCAGCCGCAGACCCCGTCGCGTCCCCCTTGGGCCCAGGGGGGAGCCGGAGGCCCCCCCGCCCGCCAGCCGCAGACCCCGTCGCGTCCCCCTTGGGCCCAGGGGGGAGCCGGAGCCCCCCCGCCCGCCAGCCGCAGACCCCGTCGCGTCCCCCTTGGGCCCAGGGGGGAGCCGGAGCCGGAGCCCCCCGCCCGCCAGCCGCAGACCCCGTCGCGTCCCCCTTGGGCCCAGGGGGGAGCCGGAGCCCCCCCCCGCCCGCCAGCCGCAGACCCCGTCGCGTCCCCCTTGGGCCCAGGGGGGGAGCCGGACCCCCCGCCCCCCCGCCGGCCGCCAGACCCCGTCGCGTCCCCCTTGGGCCCAGGGGGGAGCCGGAGCCCCCCCGCCCGCCAGCCGCAGACCCCGTCGCGTCCCCCTTGGGCCCAGGGGGGAGCCGGAGCCCCCCCGCCCGCCAGCCGCAGACCCCGTCGCGTCCCCCTTGGGCCCAGGGGGGAGCCGGAGCCCCCCCGCCCGCCAGCCGCAGACCCCGTCGCGTCCCCCTTGGGCCCAGGGGGGAGCCGGAGCCCCCCCCGCCCGCCAGCCGCAGACCCCGTCGCGTCCCCCTTGGGCCCAGGGGGGGAGCCGGAGCCCCCCCGCCCGCCAGCCGCAGACCCCGTCGCGTCCCCCTTGGGCCCAGGGGGGGGAGCCGGAGCCCCCCCGCCCGCCAGCCGCAGACCCCGTCGCGTCCCCCTTGGGCCCAGGGGGGAGCCGGAGCCCCCCCCGCCCGCCAGCCGCAGACCCCGTCGCGTCCCCCTTGGGCCCAGGGGGGGGAGCCCGGGCGGGCCCCCGCCCGCCAGCCGCAGACCCCGTCGCGTCCCCCTTGGGCCCAGGGGGGAGCCGGAGCCCCCCCGCCCGCCAGCCGCAGACCCCGTCGCGTCCCCCTTGGGCCCCGGGGGGGAGCCGGAGCCCCCCCGCCCGCCGCCAGCCGCAGACCCCGTCGCGTCCCCCTTGGGCCCAGGGGGGAGCCGGAGCCCCCCCGCCCGCCAGCCGCAGACCCCGTCGCGTCCCCCTTGGGCCCAGGGGGGGAGCCGGAGCCCCCCCGCCCGCCAGCCGCAGACCCCGTCGCGTCCCCCCCTTGGGCCCAGGGGGGAGCCGGAGCCCCCCCCGCCCGCCAGCCGCAGACCCCGTCGCGTCCCCCTTGGGCCCAGGGGGGGGAGCCGGAGCCCCCCGCCCGCCAGCCGCAGACCCCGTCGCGTCCCCCTTGGGCCCAGGGGGGAGCCGGAGCCCCCCCGCCCGCCAGCCGCAGACCCCGTCGCGTCCCCCTTGGGCCCAGGGGGAGCCGGAGCCCCCCCGCCCGCCAGCCGCAGACCCCGTCGCGTCCCCCTTGGGCCCAGGGGGGAGCCGGAGCCCCCCGCCCCGCCAGCCGCAGACCCCGTCGCGTCCCCCTTGGGCCCAGGGGGGAGCCGGAGCCCCCCCGCCCGCCAGCCGCAGACCCCGTCGCGTCCCCCTTGGGCCCAGGGGGGAGCCGGAGCCCCCCCCGCCCGCCAGCCGCAGACCCCGTCGCGTCCCCCTTGGGCCCAGGGGGGAGCCGGAGCCCCCCCGCCCGCCAGCCGCAGACCCCGTCGCGTCCCCCTTGGGCCCAGGGGGGAGCCGGAGCCCCCCCGCCCGCCAGCCGCAGACCCCGTCGCGTCCCCCTTGGGCCCAGGGGGGGAGCCGGAGCCCCCCCCGCCCGCCAGCCGCAGACCCCGTCGCGTCCCCCTTGGGCCCAGGGGGGAGCCGGAGCCCCCCCGCCCGCCAGCCGCAGACCCCGTCGCGTCCCCCTTGGGCCCAGGGGGGAGCCGGAGCCCCCCCGCCCGCCAGCCGCAGACCCCGTCGCGTCCCCCTTGGGCCCAGGGGGGGAGCCGGAGCCCCCGCCCCCGCCCAGCCCGGGGGGAGCCGGAGCCCCCCCGCCCGCCAGCCGCAGACCCCGTCGCGTCCCCCTTGGGCCCAGGGGGGAGCCGGAGCCCCCCCGCCCGCCAGCCGCAGACCCCGTCGCGTCCCCCCTTGGGCCCAGGGGGGAGCCGGAGCCCCCCCGCCCGCCAGCCGCAGACCCCGTCGCGTCCCCCTTGGGCCCAGGGGGGAGCCGGAGCCCCCCCCGCCCGCCAGCCGCAGACCCCGTCGCGTCCCCCTTGGGCCCAGGGGGGGGAGCCCCCGCGCCCCCCCCCGCCCGCCAGCCGCAGACCCCGTCGCGTCCCCCTTGGGCCCAGGGGGGAGCCGGAGCCCCCCCCCGCCCGCCAGCCGCAGACCCCGTCGCGTCCCCCTTGGGCCCAGGGGGAGCCGGGAGCCGGAGCCCCCCCGCCCGCCAGCCGCAGACCCCGTCGCGTCCCCCTTGGGCCCAGGGGGGGAGCCGGAGCCCCCCCCGCCCGCCAGCCGCAGACCCCGTCGCGTCCCCCTTGGGCCCAGGGGGGAGCCGGAGCCCCCCCGCCCGCCAGCCGCAGACCCCGTCGCGTCCCCCTTGGGCCCAGGGGGGGAGCCGGCCGCCCCCCCGCCCGCCAGCCGCAGACCCCGTCGCGTCCCCCTTGGGCCCAGGGGGGAGCCGGAGCCCCCCCGCCCGCCAGCCGCAGACCCCGTCGCGTCCCCCTTGGGCCCAGGGGGGAGCCGGAGCCCCCCCGCCCGCCAGCCGCAGACCCCGTCGCGTCCCCCTTGGGCCCAGGGGGGGAGCCGGAGCCCCCCCCGCCCGCCAGCCGCAGACCCCGTCGCGTCCCCCTTGGGCCCAGGGGGGGAGCCGGGCCCCCCCGCCCGCCAGCCGCAGACCCCGTCGCGTCCCCCTTGGGCCCAGGGGGGAGCCGGAGCCCCCCCCGCCCGCCAGCCGCAGACCCGCGTCGCGTCCCCCTTGGGCCCAGGGGGGAGCCGGAGCCCCCCCGCCCGCCAGCCGCAGACCCCGTCGCGTCCCCCTTGGGCCCAGGGGGGAGCCGGAGCCCCCCCGCCCGCCAGCCGCAGACCCCGTCGCGTCCCCCTTGGGCCCAGGGGGGAGCCGGAGCCCCCCCCGCCCGCCAGCCGCAGACCCCGTCGCGTCCCCCTTGGGCCCAGGGGGGAGCCGGAGCCCCCCCCGCCCGCCAGCCGCAGACCCCGTCGCGTCCCCCTTGGGCCCAGGGGGGAGCCGGAGCCCCCCCGCCCGCCAGCCGCAGACCCCGTCGCGTCCCCCTTGGGCCCAGGGGGGAGCCGGAGCCCCCCCCGCCCGCCAGCCGCAGACCCCGTCGCGTCCCCCTTGGGCCCAGGGGGGAGCCGGAGCCCCCCCGCCCGCCAGCCGCAGACCCCGTCGCGTCCCCCTTGGGCCCAGGGGGGGAGCCGGAGCCCCCCCCCGCCCGCCAGCCGCAGACCCCGTCGCGTCCCCCTTGGGCCCGGGGGGGAGCCGGAGCCCCCCCGCCCGCCAGCCGCAGACCCCGTCGCGTCCCCCTTGGGCCCAGGGGGGAGCCGGAGCCCCCCCCGCCCGCCAGCCGCAGACCCCGTCGCGTCCCCCTTGGGCCCAGGGGGGAGCCGGAGCCCCCCCGCCCGCCAGCCGCAGACCCCGTCGCGTCCCCCTTGGGCCCAGGGGGGAGCCGGAGCCCCCCCGCCCGCCAGCCGCAGACCCCGTCGCGTCCCCCTTGGGCCCAGGGGGGAGCCGGAGCCCCCCCGCCCGCCAGCCGCAGACCCCGTCGCGTCCCCCTTGGGCCCAGGGGGGAGCCGGAGCCCCCCCCGCCCGCCAGCCGCAGACCCCGTCGCGTCCCCCTTGGGCCCAGGGGGGAGCCGGAGCCCCCCCGCCCGCCAGCCGCAGACCCCGTCGCGTCCCCCTTGGGCCCAGGGGGGAGCCGGAGCCCCCCCCGCCCGCCAGCCGCAGACCCCGTCGCGTCCCCCTTGGGCCCAGGGGGGGGGGCGGAGCCCCCGCCCCCGCCCGCCAGCCGCAGACCCCGTCGCGTCCCCCTTGGGCCCAGGGGGGAGCCGGAGCCCCCCCCCGCCCGCCAGCCGCAGACCCCGTCGCGTCCCCCTTGGGCCCAGGGGGGGAGCCGGGCCCCCCGCCCGCCAGCCGCAGACCCCGTCGCGTCCCCCTTGGGCCCAGGGGGGAGCCGGAGCCCCCCCGCCCGCCAGCCGCAGACCCCGTCGCGTCCCCCTTGGGCCCAGGGGGAGCCGGAGCCCCCCCGCCCGCCAGCCGCAGACCCCGTCGCGTCCCCCTTGGGCCCAGGGGGGAGCCGGAGCCCCCCCGCCCGCCAGCCGCAGACCCCGTCGCGTCCCCCTTGGGCCCAGGGGGGAGCCGGAGCCCCCCCGCCCGCCAGCCGCAGACCCCGTCGCGTCCCCCTTGGGCCCAGGGGGGAGCCGGAGCCCCCCCGCCCGCCAGCCGCAGACCCCGTCGCGTCCCCCTTGGGCCCAGGGGGGAGCCGGAGCCCCCCCGCCCGCCAGCCGCAGACCCCGTCGCGTCCCCCTTGGGCCCAGGGGGGAGCCGGAGCCCCCCCCGCCCGCCAGCCGCAGACCCCGTCGCGTCCCCCTTGGGCCCAGGGGGGGAGCCGGAGCCCCCCCGCCCGCCAGCCGCAGACCCCGTCGCGTCCCCCTTGGGCCCGCCCGGGGGGAGGGCCGGAGCCCCCCCGCCCGCCAGCCGCAGACCCCGTCGCGTCCCCCTTGGGCCCAGGGGGGAGCCGGAGCCCCCCCGCCCGCCAGCCGCAGACCCCGTCGCGTCCCCCTTGGGCCCAGGGGGGAGGCCGGGGGCCCCCCGCCCGCCAGCCGCAGACCCCGTCGCGTCCCCCTTGGGCCCAGGGGGGAGCCGGAGCCCCCCCGCCCGCCAGCCGCAGACCCCGTCGCGTCCCCCTTGGGCCCAGGGGGGAGCCGGAGCCCCCCCGCCCGCCAGCCGCAGACCCCGTCGCGTCCCCCTTGGGCCCAGGGGGAGCCGGGGGCCCCCCGCCCGCCAGCCGCAGACCCCGTCGCGTCCCCCTTGGGCCCAGGGGGGAGCCGGAGCCCCCCCGCCCGCCAGCCGGCAGACCCCGTCGCGTCCCCCTTGGGCCCAGGGGGGAGCCGGAGCCCCCCCGCCCGCCAGCCGCAGACCCCGTCGCGTCCCCCTTGGGCCCAGGGGGGAGCCGGAGCCCCCCCGCCCGCCAGCCGCAGACCCCGTCGCGTCCCCCTTGGGCCCAGGGGGGAGCCGGAGCCCCCCCGCCCGCCAGCCGCAGACCCCGTCGCGTCCCCCTTGGGCCCAGGGGGGAGCCGGAGCCCCCCCCGCCCGCCAGCCGCAGACCCCGTCGCGTCCCCCTTGGGCCCAGGGGGGAGCCGGAGCCCCCCCGCCCGCCAGCCGCAGACCCCGTCGCGTCCCCCTTGGGCCCAGGGGGGAGCCGGAGCCCCCCCCGCCCGCCAGCCGCAGACCCCGTCGCGTCCCCCTTGGGCCCAGGGGGGGGGGAGCCGGAGCCCCCCCGCCCGCCAGCCGCAGACCCCGTCGCGTCCCCCTTGGGCCCAGGGGGGAGCCGGAGCCCCCCCGCCCGCCAGCCGCAGACCCCGTCGCGTCCCCCTTGGGCCCAGGGGGGAGCCGGAGCCCCCCCGCCCGCCAGCCGCAGACCCCGTCGCGTCCCCCTTGGGCCCAGGGGGGAGCCGGAGCCCCCCCGCCCGCCAGCCGCAGACCCCGTCGCGTCCCCCTTGGGCCCAGGGGGGAGCCGGAGCCCCCCCGCCCGCCAGCCGCAGACCCCGTCGCGTCCCCCTTGGGCCCAGGGGGGGAGCCGGAGCCCCCCCGCCCGCCAGCCGCAGACCCCGTCGCGTCCCCCTTGGGCCCAGGGGGGAGCCGGAGCCCCCCCGCCCGCCAGCCGCAGACCCCGTCGCGTCCCCCTTGGGCCCAGGGGGGAGCCGGAGCCCCCCCGCCCGCCAGCCGCAGACCCCGTCGCGTCCCCCTTGGGCCCAGGGGGGAGCCGGAGCCCCCCGCCCGCCAGCCGCAGACCCCGTCGCGTCCCCCTTGGGCCCAGGGGGGGAGCCGGGCGGCCCCCCGCCCGCCAGCCGCAGACCCCGTCGCGTCCCCCTTGGGCCCAGGGGGGAGCCGGAGCCCCCCCGCCCGCCAGCCGCAGACCCCGTCGCGTCCCCCTTGGGCCCAGGGGGGGAGCCGGAGCCCCCCCGCCCGCCAGCCGCAGACCCCGTCGCGTCCCCCTTGGGCCCAGGGGGAGCCGGAGCCCCCCCCGCCCGCCAGCCGCAGACCCCGTCGCGTCCCCCTTGGGCCCAGGGGGGAGCCGGAGCCCCCCCGCCCGCCAGCCGCAGACCCCGTCGCGTCCCCCTTGGGCCCAGGGGGGAGCCGGAGCCCCCCCGCCCGCCAGCCGCAGACCCCGTCGCGTCCCCCTTGGGCCCAGGGGGGAGCCGGAGCCCCCCCGCCCGCCAGCCGCAGACCCCGTCGCGTCCCCCTTGGGCCCAGGGGGGGAGCCGGAGCCCCCCCCGCCCGCCAGCCGCAGACCCCGTCGCGTCCCCCTTGGGCCCAGGGGGGGAGCCGGAGCCCCCCCGCCCGCCAGCCGCAGACCCCGTCGCGTCCCCCTTGGGCCCAGGGGGGGAGCCGGAGCCCCCCCGCCCGCCAGCCGCAGACCCCGTCGCGTCCCCCTTGGGCCCAGGGGGGAGCCGGAGCCCCCCCGCCCGCCAGCCGCAGACCCCGTCGCGTCCCCCTTGGGCCCAGGGGGGGAGCCGGAGCCCCCCCGCCCGCCAGCCGCAGACCCCGTCGCGTCCCCCTTGGGCCCAGGGGGGAGCCGGAGCCCCCCCGCCCGCCAGCCGCAGACCCCGTCGCGTCCCCCTTGGGCCCAGGGGGGAGCCGGAGCCCCCCCGCCCGCCAGCCGCAGACCCCGTCGCGTCCCCCTTGGGCCCAGGGGGGAGCCGGAGCCCCCCCGCCCGCCAGCCGCAGACCCCGTCGCGTCCCCCTTGGGCCCAGGGGGGGGGAGCCGGACGCCCCCCGCCCGCCAGCCGCAGACCCCGTCGCGTCCCCCTTGGGCCCAGGGGGGAGCCGGAGCCCCCCCGCCCGCCAGCCGCAGACCCCGTCGCGTCCCCCTTGGGCCCAGGGGGGGAGCCGGAGCCCCCCCGCCCGCCAGCCGCAGACCCCGTCGCGTCCCCCTTGGGCCCAGGGGGGAGCCGGAGCCCCCCCGCCCGCCAGCCGCAGACCCCGTCCGCGTCCCCCTTGGGCCCAGGGGGGAGCCGGAGCCCCCCCCGCCCGCCAGCCGCAGACCCCGTCGCGTCCCCCTTGGGCCCAGGGGGGAGCCGGAGCCCCCCCGCCCGCCAGCCGCAGACCCCGTCGCGTCCCCCTTGGGCCCAGGGGGGAGCCGGAGCCCCCCCGCCCGCCAGCCGCAGACCCCGTCGCGGCCCCCTTGGGCCCAGGGGGGAGCCGGAGCCCCCCCCGCCCGCCAGCCGCAGACCCCGTCGCGTCCCCCTTGGGCCCAGGGGGGAGCCGGAGCCCCCCCGCCCGCCAGCCGCAGACCCCGTCGCGTCCCCCTTGGGCCCAGGGGGGAGCCGGAGCCCCCCCCGCCCGCCAGCCGCAGACCCCGTCGCGTCCCCCTTGGGCCCAGGGGGGAGCCGGAGCCCCCCCGCCCGCCAGCCGCAGACCCCGTCGCGTCCCCCTTGGGCCCAGGGGGGAGCCGGAGCCCCCCCCGCCCGCCAGCCGCAGACCCCGTCGCGTCCCCCTTGGGCCCAGGGGGGAGCCGGAGCCCCCCCCGCCCGCCAGCCGCAGACCCCGTCGCGTCCCCCTTGGGCCCAGGGGGGAGCCGGAGCCCCCCGCCCGCCAGCCGCAGACCCCGTCGCGTCCCCCTTGGGCCCAGGGGGGAGCCGGAGCCCCCCCCGCCCGCCAGCCGCAGACCCCGTCGCGTCCCCCTTGGGCCCAGGGGGGAGCCGGAGCCCCCCCGCCCGCCAGCCGCAGACCCCGTCGCGTCCCCCTTGGGCCCAGGGGGGAGCCGGAGCCCCCCCGCCCGCCAGCCGCAGACCCCGTCGCGTCCCCCTTGGGCCCAGGGGGGAGCCGGAGCCCCCCCGCCCGCCAGCCGCAGACCCCGTCGCGTCCCCCTTGGGCCCAGGGGGGGGGAGCCGGAGCCCCCCCCGCCCGCCAGCCGCAGACCCCGTCGCGTCCCCCTTGGGCCCAGGGGGGAGCCGGAGCCCCCCCGCCCGCCAGCCGCAGACCCCGTCGCGTCCCCCTTGGGCCCAGGGGGGAGCCGGAGCCCCCCCGCCCGCCAGCCGCAGACCCCGTCGCGTCCCCCTTGGGCCCAGGGGGGAGCCGGAGCCCCCCCGCCCGCCAGCCGCAGACCCCGTCGCGTCCCCCTTGGGCCCAGGGGGGGGGAGCCGGAGCCCCCCCCCCCCGCCAGCCGCAGACCCCGTCGCGTCCCCCTTGGGCCCAGGGGGGGAGCCGGAGCCCCCCGCCCGCCAGCCGCAGACCCCGTCGCGTCCCCCTTGGGCCCAGGGGGGGAGCCGGAGCCCCCCCGCCCGCCAGCCGCAGACCCCGTCGCGTCCCCCTTGGGCCCAGGGGGGAGCCGGAGCCCCCCCGCCCGCCAGCCGCAGACCCCGTCGCGTCCCCCTTGGGCCCAGGGGGGAGCCGGAGCCCCCCCGCCCGCCAGCCGCAGACCCCGTCGCGTCCCCCTTGGGCCCAGGGGGGAGCCGGAGCCCCCCCGCCCGCCAGCCGCAGACCCCGTCGCGTCCCCCTTGGGCCCAGGGGGGAGCCGGAGCCCCCCCGCCCGCCAGCCGCAGACCCCGTCGCGTCCCCCTTGGGCCCAGGGGGAGCCGGAGCCCCCCCGCCCGCCAGCCGCAGACCCCGTCGCGTCCCCCTTGGGCCCAGGGGGGGAGCCGGAGCCCCCCCGCCCGCCAGCCGCAGACCCCGTCGCGTCCCCCTTGGGCCCAGGGGGGAGCCGGAGCCCCCCCCGCCCGCCAGCCGCAGACCCCGTCGCGTCCCCCTTGGGCCCAGGGGGAGCCGGAGCCCCCCCGCCCGCCAGCCGCAGACCCCGTCGCGTCCCCCTTGGGCCCAGGGGGGGAGCCGGAGCCCCCCCCGCCCGCCAGCCGCAGACCCCGTCGCGTCCCCCTTGGGCCCAGGGGGGGAGCCGGAGCCCCCCCCGCCCGCCAGCCGCAGACCCCGTCGCGTCCCCCTTGGGCCCAGGGGGGAGCCGGAGCCCCCCCGCCCGCCAGCCGCAGACCCCGTCGCGTCCCCCTTGGGCCCAGGGGGGAGCCGGAGCCCCCCCGCCCGCCAGCCGCAGACCCCGTCGCGTCCCCCTTGGGCCCAGGGGGGAGCCGGCCCCCCCCGCCCGCCAGCCGCAGACCCCGTCGCGTCCCCCTTGGGCCCAGGGGGGAGCCGGAGCCCCCCCCGCCCGCCAGCCGCAGACCCCGTCGCGTCCCCCTTGGGCCCAGGGGGGAGCCGGAGCCCCCCCGCCCGCCAGCCGCAGACCCCGTCGCGTCCCCCTTGGGCCCAGGGGGGGAGCCGGAGCCCCCCCGCCCGCCAGCCGCAGACCCCGTCGCGTCCCCCTTGGGCCCAGGGGGGAGCCGGAGCCCCCCCGCCCGCCAGCCGCAGACCCCGTCGCGTCCCCCTTGGGCCCAGGGGGGGAGCCGGAGCCCCCCGCCCGCCAGCCGCAGACCCCGTCGCGTCCCCCTTGGGCCCAGGGGGGAGCCGGAGCCCCCCCGCCCGCCAGCCGCAGACCCCGTCGCGTCCCCCTTGGGCCCAGGGGGGAGCCGGAGCCCCCCCGCCCGCCAGCCGCAGACCCCGTCGCGTCCCCCTTGGGCCCAGGGGGGAGCCGGAGCCCCCCGCCCGCCAGCCGCAGACCCCGTCGCGTCCCCCTTGGGCCCAGGGGGGGAGCCGGAGCCCCCCCGCCCGCCAGCCGCAGACCCCGTCGCGTCCCCCTTGGGCCCAGGGGGAGCCGGAGCCCCCCCCGCCCGCCAGCCGCAGACCCCGTCGCGTCCCCCTTGGGCCCAGGGGGGAGCCGGAGCCCCCCCGCCCGCCAGCCGCAGACCCCGTCGCGTCCCCCTTGGGCCCAGGGGGGAGCCGGGGCCCCCCCGCCCGCCAGCCGCAGACCCCGTCGCGCCCCCCCCCTTGGGCCCAGGGGGGAGCCGGAGCCCCCCCCCGCCCGCCAGCCGCAGACCCCGTCGCGTCCCCCTTGGGCCCAGGGGGGAGCCGGAGCCCCCCCCGCCCGCCAGCCGCAGACCCCGTCGCGTCCCCCTTGGGCCCAGGGGGGGAGCCGGAGCCCCCCCGCCCGCCAGCCGCAGACCCCGTCGCGTCCCCCTTGGGCCCAGGGGGGAGCCGGAGCCCCCCCGCCCGCCAGCCGCAGACCCCGTCGCGTCCCCCTTGGGCCCAGGGGGGAGCCGGAGCCCCCCCCGCCCGCCAGCCGCAGACCCCGTCGCGTCCCCCTTGGGCCCAGGGGGGAGCCGGCGCCCCCCCGCCCGCCAGCCGCAGACCCCGTCGCGTCCCCCTTGGGCCCAGGGGGGCCGCCGGAGCCCCCCCGCCCGCCAGCCGCAGACCCCGTCGCGTCCCCCTTGGGCCCAGGGGGGAGCCGGAGCCCCCCCGCCCGCCAGCCGCAGACCCCGTCGCGTCCCCCTTGGGCCCAGGGGGGAGCCGGAGCCCCCCCGCCCGCCAGCCGCAGACCCCGTCGCGTCCCCCTTGGGCCCAGGGGGGGAGCCGGAGCCCCCCCGCCCGCCAGCCGCAGACCCCGTCGCGTCCCCCTTGGGCCCAGGGGGGAGCCGGAGCCCCCCCGCCCGCCAGCCGCAGACCCCGTCGCGTCCCCCTTGGGCCCAGGGGGGAGCCGGGGCCCCCCCCCGCCCGCCAGCCGCAGACCCCGTCGCGTCCCCCTTGGGCCCAGGGGGGAGCCGGAGCCCCCCCGCCCGCCAGCCGCAGACCCCGTCGCGTCCCCCTTGGGCCCAGGGGGGAGCCGGAGCCCCCCCGCCCGCCAGCCGCAGACCCCGTCGCGTCCCCCTTGGGCCCAGGGGGGAGCCGGAGCCCCCCCGCCCGCCAGCCGCAGACCCCGTCGCGTCCCCCTTGGGCCCAGGGGGGAGCCGGAGCCCCCCCCGCCCGCCAGCCGCAGACCCCGTCGCGTCCCCCTTGGGCCCAGGGGGAGCCCGCCCCCGCCCGCCAGCCGCAGACCCCGTCGCGTCCCCCTTGGGCCCAGGGGGGAGCCGGAGCCCCCCCGCCCGCCAGCCGCAGACCCCGTCGCGTCCCCCTTGGGCCCAGGGGGGAGCCGGAGCCCCCCCCGCCCGCCAGCCGCAGACCCCGTCGCGTCCCCCTTGGGCCCAGGGGGAGCCGGAGCCCCCCCGCCCGCCAGCCGCAGACCCCGTCGCGTCCCCCTTGGGCCCAGGGGGGAGCCGGAGCCCCCCCGCCCGCCAGCCGCAGACCCCGTCGCGTCCCCCTTGGGCCCAGGGGGGAGCCGGAGCCCCCCCGCCCGCCAGCCGCAGACCCCGTCGCGTCCCCCTTGGCCGGAGCCCCGGGGGGGGCCGGCCCCCCCGGGGGGCCCGCCAGCCGCAGACCCCGTCGCGTCCCCCTTGGGCCCAGGGGGGAGCCGGAGCCCCCCCGCCCGCCAGCCGCAGACCCCGTCGCGTCCCCCTTGGGCCCAGGGGGGAGCCGGAGCCCCCCCCGCCCGCCAGCCGCAGACCCCGTCGCGTCCCCCTTGGGCCCAGGGGGGGAGCCGGAGCCCCCCCGCCCGCCAGCCGCAGACCCCGTCGCGTCCCCCTTGGGCCCAGGGGGGAGCCGGAGCCCCCCCGCCCGCCAGCCGCAGACCCCGTCGCGTCCCCCTTGGGCCCAGGGGGGGAGCCGGAGCCCCCCCCGCCCGCCAGCCGCAGACCCCGTCGCGTCCCCCTTGGGCCCAGGGGGGAGCCGGAGCCCCCCCCGCCCGCCAGCCGCAGACCCCGTCGCGTCCCCCTTGGGCCCACGGGGGGAGGCGGAGCCCCCCCCGCCCGCCAGCCGCAGACCCCGTCGCGTCCCCCTTGGGCCCAGGGGGGAGCCGGAGCCCCCCCCGCCCGCCAGCCGCAGACCCCGTCGCGTCCCCCTTGGGCCCAGGGGGGAGCCGGAGCCCCCCCGCCCGCCAGCCGCAGACCCCGTCGCGTCCCCCTTGGGCCCAGGGGGGAGCCGGCCCCCCCCCCGCCCGCCAGCCGCAGACCCCGTCGCGTCCCCCCTTGGGCCCAGGGGGGAGCCGGAGCCCCCCCGCCCGCCAGCCGCAGACCCCGTCGCGTCCCCCTTGGGCCCAGGGGGGAGCCGGAGCCCCCCGCCCGCCAGCCGCAGACCCCGTCGCGTCCCCCTTGGGCCCAGGGGGGAGCCGGAGCCCCCCCGCCCGCCAGCCGCAGACCCCGTCGCGTCCCCCTTGGGCCCAGGGGGGGAGCCGGAGCCCCCCCGCCCGCCAGCCGCAGACCCCGTCGCGTCCCCCTTGGGCCCAGGGGGGGAGCCGGAGCCCCCCCGCCCGCCAGCCGCAGACCCCGTCGCGTCCCCCTTGGGCCCAGGGGGGAGCCGGAGCCCCCCCGCCCGCCAGCCGCAGACCCCGTCGCGTCCCCCTTGGGCCCAGGGGGAGCCGGCCCCCCCGCCCGCCAGCCGCAGACCCCGTCGCGTCCCCCTTGGGCCCAGGGGGGAGCCGGAGCCCCCCCCGCCCGCCAGCCGCAGACCCCGTCGCGTCCCCCTTGGGCCCAGGGGGGGAGCCGGAGAGCCCCCCCGCCCGCCAGCCGCAGACCCCGTCGCGTCCCCCTTGGGCCCAGGGGGAGCCGGAGCCCCCCCGCCCGCCAGCCGCAGACCCCGTCGCGTCCCCCTTGGGCCCAGGGGGGAGCCGGAGCCCCCCCCGCCCGCCAGCCGCAGACCCCGTCGCGTCCCCCTTGGGCCCAGGGGGGAGCCGGAGCCCCCCCGCCCGCCAGCCGCAGACCCCGTCGCGTCCCCCTTGGGCCCAGGGGGGAGCCGGAGCCCCCCCCGCCCGCCAGCCGCAGACCCCGTCGCGTCCCCCTTGGGCCCCGGGGGGGAGCCGGGGGGGCCCCCCGCCCGCCAGCCGCAGACCCCGTCGCGTCCCCCTTGGGCCCAGGGGGGAGCCGGAGCCCCCCCCGCCCGCCAGCCGCAGACCCCGTCGCGTCCCCCTTGGGCCCAGGGGGGAGCCGGAGCCCCCCCGCCCGCCAGCCGCAGACCCCGTCGCGTCCCCCTTGGGCCCAGGGGGGAGCCGGAGCCCCCCCGCCCGCCAGCCGCAGACCCCGTCGCGTCCCCCTTGGGCCCAGGGGGGGAGCCGGAGCCCCCCCGCCCGCCAGCCGCAGACCCCGTCGCGTCCCCCTTGGGCCCAGGGGGGAGCCGGAGCCCCCCCGCCCGCCAGCCGCAGACCCCGTCGCGTCCCCCTTGGGCCCAGGGGGGGAGCCGGAGCCCCCCCGCCCGCCAGCCGCAGACCCCGTCGCGTCCCCCTTGGGCCCAGGGGGCGCGGAGCCGGACCCCCCCCGCCCGCCAGCCGCAGACCCCGTCGCGTCCCCCTTGGGCCCAGGGGGGAGCCGGAGCCCCCCCGCCCGCCAGCCGCAGACCCCGTCGCGTCCCCCTTGGGCCCAGGGGGGGAGCCGGAGCCCCCCCCGCCCGCCAGCCGCAGACCCCGTCGCGTCCCCCTTGGGCCCAGGGGGGGAGCCGGAGCCCCCCCGCCCGCCAGCCGCAGACCCCGTCGCGTCCCCCTTGGGCCCAGGGGGGGAGCCGGAGCCCCCCCCGCCCGCCAGCCGCAGACCCCGTCGCGTCCCCCTTGGGCCCAGGGGGGAGCCGGAGCCCCCCCCGCCCGCCAGCCGCAGACCCCGTCGCGTCCCCCTTGGGCCCAGGGGGGAGCCGGAGCCCCCCCGCCCCGCCAGCCGCAGACCCCGTCGCGTCCCCCTTGGGCCCAGGGGGGAGCCGGAGCCCCCCCCCCGCCAGCCGCAGACCCCGTCGCGTCCCCCTTGGGCCCAGGGGGGAGCCGGGAGCCCCCCGCCCGCCAGCCGCAGACCCCGTCGCGTCCCCCTTGGGCCCAGGGGGGAGCCGGAGCCCCCCCCGCCCGCCAGCCGCAGACCCCGTCGCGTCCCCCTTGGGCCCAGGGGGGAGCCGGAGCCCCCCCCGCCCGCCAGCCGCAGACCCCGTCGCGTCCCCCTTGGGCCCAGGGGGAGCCGGAGCCCCCCCGCCCGCCAGCCGCAGACCCCGTCGCGTCCCCCTTGGGCCCAGGGGGGGAGCCGGAGCCCCCCCCGCCCGCCAGCCGCAGACCCCGTCGCGTCCCCTTGGGCCCAGGGGGGAGCCGGAGCCCCCCCGCCCGCCAGCCGCAGACCCCGTCGCGTCCCCCTTGGGCCCAGGGGGGGGGGAGCCCCCGCCCCCCCCCGCCCGCCAGCCGCAGACCCCGTCGCGTCCCCCTTGGGCCCAGGGGGGAGCCGGAGCCCCCCCGCCCGCCAGCCGCAGACCCCGTCGCGTCCCCCTTGGGCCCAGGGGGGGAGCCGGAGCCCCCCCCCGCCCGCCAGCCGCAGACCCCGTCGCGTCCCCCTTGGGCCCAGGGGGGAGCCGGAGCCCCCCCGCCCGCCAGCCGCAGACCCCGTCGCGTCCCCCTTGGGCCCAGGGGGGAGCCGGAGCCCCCCCCGCCCGCCAGCCGCAGACCCCGTCGCGTCCCCCTTGGGCCCAGGGGGGCCGGAGCCCCCCCGCCCGCCAGCCGCAGACCCCGTCGCGTCCCCCTTGGGCCCAGGGGGGAGCCGGAGCCCCCCCGCCCGCCAGCCGCAGACCCCGTCGCGTCCCCCTTGGGCCCAGGGGGGAGCCGGAGCCCCCCCGCCCGCCAGCCGCAGACCCCGTCGCGTCCCCCTTGGGCCCAGGGGGGGAGCCGGAGCCCCCCCGCCCGCCAGCCGCAGACCCCGTCGCGTCCCCCTTGGGCCCAGGGGGGAGCCGGAGCCCCCCCCGCCCGCCAGCCGCAGACCCCGTCGCGTCCCCCTTGGGCCCAGGGGGGGAGCCGGAGCCCCCCCGCCCGCCAGCCGCAGACCCCGTCGCGTCCCCCTTGGGCCCAGGGGGGAGCCGGAGCCCCCCCGCCCGCCAGCCGCAGACCCCGTCGCGTCCCCCTTGGGCCCAGGGGGGGAGCCGGAGCCCCCCGCCCCCCCCCCCCGCCAGCCGCAGACCCCGTCGCGTCCCCCTTGGGCCCAGGGGGAGCCGGAGCCCCCCCGCCCGCCAGCCGCAGACCCCGTCGCGTCCCCCTTGGGCCCAGGGGGGAGCCGGAGCCCCCCCGCCCGCCAGCCGCAGACCCCGTCGCGTCCCCCTTGGGCCCAGGGGGGGGCCGGAGCCCCCCCGCCCGCCAGCCGCAGACCCCGTCGCGTCCCCCTTGGGCCCAGGGGGGAGCCGGAGCCCCCCCGCCCGCCAGCCGCAGACCCCGTCGCGTCCCCTTGGGCCCAGGGGGGAGCCGGAGCCCCCCCGCCCGCCAGCCGCAGACCCCGTCGCGTCCCCCTTGGGCCCAGGGGGGAGCCGGAGCCCCCCCCGCCCGCCAGCCGCAGACCCCGTCGCGTCCCCCTTGGGCCCAGGGGGGGGAGCCGGAGCCCCCCCCGCCCGCCAGCCGCAGACCCCGTCGCGTCCCCCTTGGGCCCAGGGGGGGAGCCGGAGCCCCCCCGCCCGCCAGCCGCAGACCCCGTCGCGTCCCCCTTGGGCCCAGGGGGGAGCCGGAGCCCCCCCGCCCGCCAGCCGCAGACCCCGTCGCGTCCCCCTTGGGCCCAGGGGGGAGCCGGAGCCCCCCCGCCCGCCAGCCGCAGACCCCGTCGCGTCCCCCCTTGGGCCCCGGGGGGAGCCGGAGCCCCCCCCGCCCGCCAGCCGCAGACCCCGTCGCGTCCCCCTTGGGCCCAGGGGGGGAGCCGGAGCCCCCCCCGCCCGCCAGCCGCAGACCCCGTCGCGTCCCCCTTGGGCCCAGGGGGGAGCCGGAGCCCCCCCGCCCGCCAGCCGCAGACCCCGTCGCGTCCCCCTTGGGCCCAGGGGGGGAGCCGGAGCCCCCCCGCCCGCCAGCCGCAGACCCCGTCGCGTCCCCCTTGGGCCCAGGGGGGAGCCGGAGCCCCCCGCCCGCCAGCCGCAGACCCCGTCGCGTCCCCCTTGGGCCCAGGGGGGAGCCGGAGCCCCCCCGCCCGCCAGCCGCAGACCCCGTCGCGTCCCCCTTGGGCCCAGGGGGGAGCCGGAGCCCCCCCGCCCGCCAGCCGCAGACCCCGTCGCGTCCCCCTTGGGCCCAGGGGGGAGCCGGAGCCCCCCCGCCCGCCAGCCGCAGACCCCGTCGCGTCCCCCTTGGGCCCAGGGGGGAGCCGGAGCCCCCCCGCCCGCCAGCCGCAGACCCCGTCGCGTCCCCCTTGGGCCCAGGGGGGAGCCGGAGCCCCCCGCCCCGCCAGCCGCAGACCCCGTCGCGTCCCCCTTGGGCCCAGGGGGGAGCCGGAGCCCCCCCGCCCGCCAGCCGCAGACCCCGTCGCGTCCCCCTTGGGCCCAGGGGGGAGCCGGAGCCCCCCCCGCCCGCCAGCCGCAGACCCCGTCGCGTCCCCCTTGGGCCCAGGGGGGAGCCGGAGCCCCCCCCGCCCGCCAGCCGCAGACCCCGTCGCGTCCCCCTTGGGCCCAGGGGGGAGCCGGAGCCCCCCCGCCCGCCAGCCGCAGACCCCGTCGCGTCCCCCTTGGGCCCAGGGGGGAGCCGGGGCCCCCCCGCCCGCCAGCCGCAGACCCCGTCGCGTCCCCCTTGGGCCCAGGGGGGAGCCGGAGCCCCCCCGCCCGCCAGCCGCAGACCCCGTCGCGTCCCCCTTGGGCCCAGGGGGGAGCCGGAGCCCCCCCGCCCGCCAGCCGCAGACCCCGTCGCGTCCCCCTTGGGCCCAGGGGGGAGCCGGAGCCCCCCCCGCCCGCCAGCCGCAGACCCCGTCGCGTCCCCCTTGGGCCCAGGGGGGAGCCGGCCCCCCCCGCCCGCCAGCCGCAGACCCCGTCGCGTCCCCCTTGGGCCCAGGGGGGAGCCGGAGCCCCCCCGCCCGCCAGCCGCAGACCCCGTCGCGTCCCCCTTGGGCCCAGGGGGGGAGCCGGAGCCCCCCCCGCCCGCCAGCCGCAGACCCCGTCGCGTCCCCCTTGGGCCCAGGGGGGGAGCCGGAGCCCCCCCCGCCCGCCAGCCGCAGACCCCGTCGCGTCCCCCTTGGGCCCAGGGGGGGAGCCGGAGCCCCCCCGCCCGCCAGCCGCAGACCCCGTCGCGTCCCCCTTGGGCCCAGGGGGGAGCGGGAGCCCCCCCGCCCGCCAGCCGCAGACCCCGTCGCGTCCCCCTTGGGCCCAGGGGGAGCCGGAGCCCCCCCGCCCGCCAGCCGCAGACCCCGTCGCGTCCCCCTTGGGCCCAGGGGGGAGCCGGAGCCCCCCGCCCGCCAGCCGCAGACCCCGTCGCGTCCCCCTTGGGCCCAGGGGGAGCCGGAGCCCCCCCCCGCCCAGCCGCAGACCCCGTCGCGTCCCCCTTGGGCCCAGGGGGGAGCCGGAGCCCCCCCGCCCGCCAGCCGCAGACCCCGTCGCGTCCCCCTTGGGCCCAGGGGGGGAGCCGGAGCCCCCCCGCCCGCCAGCCGCAGACCCCGTCGCGTCCCCCTTGGGCCCGGGGGGAGCCGGAGCCCCCCCGCCCGCCAGCCGCAGACCCCGTCGCGTCCCCCTTGGGCCCAGGGGGGAGCCGGAGCCCCCCCCGCCCGCCAGCCGCAGACCCCGTCGCGTCCCCCTTGGGCCCAGGGGGGAGCCGGAGCCCCCCCCCGCCCGCCAGCCGCAGACCCCGTCGCGTCCCCCTTGGGCCCAGGGGGAGCCGGCGGGCCCCGCCCGCCAGCCGCAGACCCCGTCGCGTCCCCCTTGGGCCCAGGGGGCCAGGGGGAGCCGGCCCCCCGCCCGCCAGCCGCAGACCCCGTCGCGTCCCCCTTGGGCCCAGGGGGGAGCCGGAGCCCCCCCCGCCCGCCAGCCGCAGACCCCGTCGCGTCCCCCTTGGGCCCAGGGGGGGAGCCGGAGCCCCCCCGCCCGCCAGCCGCAGACCCCGTCGCGTCCCCCTTGGGCCCAGGGGGGAGCCGGAGCCCCCCCGCCCGCCAGCCGCAGACCCCGTCGCGTCCCCCTTGGGCCCAGGGGGGAGCCGGAGCCCCCCCGCCCGCCAGCCGCAGACCCCGTCGCGTCCCCCTTGGGCCCAGGGGGGGAGCCGGAGCCCCCCCGCCCGCCAGCCGCAGACCCCGTCGCGTCCCCCTTGGGCCCAGGGGGGAGCCGGAGCCCCCCCGCCCGCCAGCCGCAGACCCCGTCGCGTCCCCCTTGGGCCCAGGGGGGAGCCGGAGCCCCCCCGCCCGCCAGCCGCAGACCCCGTCGCGTCCCCCTTGGGCCCAGGGGGGAGCCGGAGCCCCCCGCCCGCCAGCCGCAGACCCCCGCGTCCCCCGGCGGCCCCCCGCCCGCGCCGCAGCCCCGTCGCGGGCCAGCCGGAGCCGGCCCCCCCCCGCCCGCCAGCCGCAGACCCCGTCGCGTCCCCCTTGGGCCCAGGGGGGAGCCGGAGCCCCCCCCGCCCGCCAGCCGCAGACCCCGTCGCGTCCCCCTTGGGCCCAGGGGGGAGCCGGAGCCCCCCCGCCCGCCAGCCGCAGACCCCGTCGCGTCCCCCTTGGGCCCAGGGGGGAGCCGGAGCCCCCCCGCCCGCCAGCCGCAGACCCCGTCGCGTCCCCCTTGGGCCCAGGGGGGGAGCCGGAGCCCCCCGCCCCCCGCCCAGCCCGCCGCTCCAGGCCCAGGGGGAGCCGGAGCCCCCCGCCCGCCGCAGACCCCCTCGGGCCCCTTGGGCCCAGGGGGAGCCGGAGCCCCCCCCGCCCGCCAGCCGCAGACCCCGTCGCGTCCCCCTTGGGCCCAGGGGGGAGCCGGAGCCCCCCCGCCCGCCAGCCGCAGACCCCGTCGCGTCCCCCTTGGGCCCAGGGGGGGAGCCGGAGCCCCCCCCGCCCGCCAGCCGCAGACCCCGCGCCCCCTTGGGCCCAGGGGGAGCCGGAGCCCCCCCGCCCGCCAGCCGCAGACCCCGTCGCGTCCCCCTTGGGCCCAGGGGGGAGCCGGAGCCCCCCCCGCCCGCCAGCCGCAGACCCCGTCGCGTCCCCCTTGGGCCCAGGGGGGAGCCGGAGCCCCCCCCGCCCGCCAGCCGCAGACCCCGTCGCGTCCCCCTTGGGCCCAGGGGGGAGCCGGAGCACCCCCCGCCCGCCAGCCGCAGACCCCGTCGCGTCCCCCTTGGGCCCAGGGGGGAGCCGGAGCCCCCCCGCCCGCCAGCCGCAGACCCCGTCGCGTCCCCCTTGGGCCCAGGGGGGAGCCGGAGCCCCCCGCCCGCCAGCCGCAGACCCCGTCGCGTCCCCCTTGGGCCCAGGGGGGAGCCGGAGCCCCCCCCGCCCGCCAGCCGCAGACCCCGTCGCGTCCCCCTTGGGCCCAGGGGGGAGCCGGAGCCCCCCCCCGCCCGCCAGCCGCAGACCCCGTCGCGTCCCCCTTGGGCCCAGGGGGGAGCCGGAGCCCCCCGCCCGCCAGCCGCAGACCCCGTCGCGTCCCCCTTGGGCCCAGGGGGGAGCCGGAGCCCCCCCGCCCGCCAGCCGCAGACCCCGTCGCGTCCCCCTTGGGCCCAGGGGGGAGCCGGAACCCCCCCCCCCGCCCGCCAGCCGCAGACCCCGTCGCGTCCCCCTTGGGCCCAGGGGGGAGCCGGAGCCCCCCCGCCCGCCAGCCGCAGACCCCGTCGCGTACACCTTGGGCCCAGGGGGGAGCCGGAGCCCCCCCCGCCCGCCAGCCGCAAACCCCGTCGCGTCCCCCTTGGGTCCAGGAAGGAGCCGAAGCCCCCGCCGCAAGCCCCGTTATACAATAATATCATGTAGTTTTATTGGTACACAAGTATATACAGGAATGTCAATTAGATGCCAATAAATATAAAAACAATATGGATATCATATATAATGTACAACATTATATAGTTTAACAAATGGGCACATTCTAGGAGTTTTATCTACATTATAGGAGGGGGGGGGGGTAAGCCACATATCTCTTATTATACAAGGATATGATAAGAGAAGGAAATGACAAGGAGACTTGAGATGAGGCAGAGGGAGATCAGCTAAACAGCAGGCCGGGGATGGGACCTTACAGCATGGAGAAGGATTCTCTTTCCTGATCTTACATACTGTGTTGTCTATTTAATATGTCATAAAATAGAAATAAAGCTACAAATCTCAGTTGGGGTGATAATAAAGGTAATTATTCTATGCTATAATATGGTATGGCATGAGGTATGGCCGGAGGACTTCTATATAACACTGACACTGAGGATAGTAAAATAAACCGCAGACAGGACACAGACAAGGCTTTTCTCTTATCTTTTCATGTAAGGTCAGTGATCGCCGGATACGGGATGAAGCCAATTCTAGTTCACGGGTGTTGTAAGTGCGCCAGGCTGGATAATGTCTGCAGCTCCATAAGAAGATCCGACCGGTCACTCTCTGACGTCTTCTACATCTGATTACACGGAGAGGTAAAATACTGAGAATTAGTCACAACTATAGGCTATATACAGGAGAGGCGTCCACCATTACCTTATATCACATATGGACAATATAGAATGCAGACAACATGGCCCATACATAAAGTCTCCGTCGGTTTCCTTCTCAGACATGTGAGAAAATAGTGTCAGTGAGGGTCCGGGCACTAGGGGGCCCCCCGCCTCATACTGTAGTCAGAGATTTCTCCTGCCCGGCTCTACGGACTACAATGGAGAAACTGACAGGGTGATGGAGGAAGAGAGGATAGGAGAGCGACAAGTGGAGACAATATCACCAGTGCTTAGGCTCTGTTCACATTACGTCTGAGGCTTCTTTTTGACATATTTATCTATAAATACTGCATGTAACAGTCGGCCTCACACGTGTATATATCATATATAGACCACCATTGTAAGAGCAAGTATAGCACAGTATACATTATACTACACGCTTCACCGTCCTATACACTGAGAATAGGAGCATCATATCTGTTATATGATGGGCATAATAATGTACAAAGAAACTCATGTGACCAGAGACTAATACTGGACATTATATAGCAGCCCCTCCCCATATCTGTACTATAAATGATGGTATAGAATAATGTACAGAGAAGCTCATGTGAACAGAGACTAATACTGGACATTATAGTGAATTCGGTTCAGCACTGACCTCAGCTTTATTCTTCTGTTCTTACAGTAAAACATCCTGTACATGACATCACACATTCAGTGCCCTCACTATAAGACCCCCGGCCGACTACCCAGTATCTGCACAAACAGCAGATCCCACCAACTCTCCTGGTTCTGTCACCCACAGGCCCTAGCACAGCCTGTGCATTATGGGAAGGATTGACACATTACTTGTAGCACCTCCACTTGGCTGATAATTAACCACATTAACAACCCACTTGTCTGCAAACCAAATGAAACACCCAACTTTCCAGAGACTTTTCTCTTCCACACTGATAATAATTGTATAATTTACATTTTTATTCTCTTTTCTGATGTTTTCATATAATTCCATCATTTTCCATATTCTCACGTTGCTGCTTGCTGACTCCCACTGACACTCTCAAAATGGCTGCCGCTACCATGGCAACCAGTGCAACAATGGCCACACAGTTCCAATGAGTCCCTAAATTGTCCCTGTGACTGCTCTGTTAGATATAAAATATTTGAGAACATAGCCAGAATTATTTTATCTGTATCTTTGACCTTTGGGTTACAGAGTGCCCTCCTGAACCCCTTCTCTCTACCCTTCACTGAATTACCCACTGACCAGCAGGGCCCCCACTCACCATGTGCTATTTATAATATTTGTGTCTTTAGGCCCCCTCATCCTCCAGGGCCCGGTATACACTGCTACCTCTGCACCCCCTATAGCTACGCCCCTGCTGCTGATCCACCATACAATTACTATTGGTGGCTTTCCGTCCCCTTGTAGGAAACCCCGAATCCAAATCTGACCTTACCTTCATGTTGCCTTGTGCTGTGGTCCAGAAGGTTCTTCATGGTGACAGCCATGTTGGTATTCTTACAGCATCGATGTCTGACGGCCTGAGGTGTTGTCTGGCCGTTGTATGATGATCTTGCAATCTATTATGTATACATAAGGGTCTATTAGCTGCATGCTGACTCTCTCAAAATGGCTGCCGCTACCATGGCAACCAGTGCAACAATGGCCACACAGTTGTGAATATTGCCTAACCTGTCCCTATGACTGTGCTGTTGGCTCCAGAACATTTGGTAACATAACCAGAATTAGGTATATTTTTACACTTAGTTATGGGGATTTGGTGCCCCTGATCTGTTTCTAGCCACTCCCCTTACACCTTTTATTAGGTCATTTTGTTTTTTATTTGGCCAGTCCCAAGTCTGACCTTACCTTCATGCTGCCAGGGCTTTGTGCTCCGTTTCTTTGCCGGTCCAGGCCGGGGTCTGTCTCCATTATACTTCTCTTTCTCCATACAGGTGGCAGCTAGAAGAGACGACAGCTGGAAATGATGCATTATGGGATCTAACTGCTAATATAGAACAAGCGGGCGTGGCTTATACATAGAGACAATACATGTCATAGTTGACCATAGCAACCAATCAGATCACTGCTTTGAATTTTAAACCTGCACTACAATAAAGGAAGCTGCAATCTGATTGGCCACAATAGACAATACCAGCACTGCCTATATCTCCACTAGTATTATATAGGAATGGAGCATTACAGCTCAGTGTTATTTACTGAATGGGGACCACATGCAGACTTATGTCTGGGGCCACCTCAGTCAAAGTGTTCATGCCCTATGTTTACGTGCTAGGTGGCACTGTTTATAAACGCAGCACCCGAGTTATAGGTCAAAAAATCTGGACAAAATAGTGCAGCACAATGTGCTATAATGTTCGGTAATACTTTACATAGGTCTGCTCCACAAAGTATAATGCCCCCTCAGTGGTCCCACACAGTATAATACCCCCCCCTTGTGCCCCCAGAGACTATAATGCACCTTTAGTGCCCCCCCCAGGGTATAATTCTCCCTTAGTGCCCCCAAAAGATCACTCACTCATTACCTATTGAGTTATTTCAACAGGTAATGGTTAGTATCTAATATTTTACTCCCCAATTGCAGATCCTCGTTCCTCCTCAGGCCCGTCTTCTGTTCGGTTCCATGTAATGGTGAACATTAAGTGGGAGGGGATTTATCAACCCATGTACACCAGTTTTCTGACATGGGTATTATTGTGGCGAAGTTTTGGCGTACACACTTTTCTTGCACCAAAGATGCACCGCTCCCCCATTCTGTGCCTCGCTCTCCACAAATGTGGGTGGAGCCAGGTGGGCCGGGGACGCCTCAATCCAACATATTTATTATAATGCATACCAGAAAACTGCTGTGAGTGAGGCCGGAGAGCCCCACATGGTGTAAACAACGCGGTTTGGCTGCTGTGTTTTACAGTCCCTGCAAAAGTAGATTAATCCCATCTAGTGAATCCCATCCACACACTGCAGAAAAATACGCGCAACGGAAAAAACAGTTGTGTTGTTGGAAATTGCAGCAAGTCAATT